>JAJMHP010000023.1:0-216384 GCA_030583235.1 Metschnikowia lunata | reverse complement strand
GTTCATCATGTTTCAGTGACAACTACATTTATTCAACACTCTACTAATTCCCATGTAACTACACCAAAATTCACGTCTATGGTGGCTAAATCCGAGTGGTGCCATGAGAATAACTTATCTAGCCCTCGTCAGGTTAACACTCTCAAGGCAAACCGACAAAACCTCCAGCGAATGCACTTTTCCCCAAAACTTCAAGCTGAACAACGAAAGAGAAACAATAAAAATCCGCTCGTTCTTTCACCAACTCCTATCATCTCAACTAGTTCAATACCCAAGATCCTAACCACAACTATACTACTGGCCCTCATCCTCCTTGTAGTCGGGCAAATGTTTCTGTAGTCTCCTGATGGCCCAGTTCTTACCAATGAACTTGACTTCTTTGTCACTGCCACCTTCCGTCTTGGTATACTCTTTCCAGAATGAAGGTTCCTTGAATTTCGGCTGCTCGGGACGAAACACACCAAGACCCTCTCGAATCGCCAGCACGTGCTCCCGTAGTTCTGCCGCAAGCATGGATCGGAGCCCCTGCGCTCGGCTGCCGTTCATTAGTTCAGGTGAAAGATCGTCGGGCTTTTCAGGATCCGTATATTTAGCACACAACTTCCTCCACTCCCTTCTGTAGAACTCGATTTTCTTGTCCAGAATGGCGTCGCCAATAGTCACATGGATTTCGGACCCTATGTTGTGTGGGAGCCACCGCTTAATGCCGTCGCTCTGGCTATCCTCAGGAACCACTTTCTCGAACCCATACGTATAAACGGGAACAACTATAGGCGCCCGAGTACACTCTAGGATCAACCGAGCCACGCCCCATTTGAAATAACGCATAGAGTTGTTGTCAGGGGGCTCGAGCTGCAAGACAAATCCCTCTGGAAATACGTGGAACCACGATGTTTTCGACCGCACAAATGGTGACTTAGACATAAATACATTTGTGCTTTCCGGGCTTGGTTTGACCGCTCTCACAGCCAGGGTCACTCTTGGTGAGAAAATGCCGCTAGCATTGTTAATTTCCTGGATCAAGTTTGGCTTTTCCACGTCTCTGGCCCGTGGAGAAAACTCCAAGTCTAACGTATCGTCTGGACTAAGGATCCGGATGGCGGCATCTATAGAGCCTTGAAATGGGCCCTCGCCAAACCTTTTTGTGCCCAAGACCTTGCCTAGATTGAAAAACCACGACAATGCTGGCGTTGAGAAGCAGATGTTATGGGCCCCAAAGCCCCATCTTATAGTATCTACATCGGTGAGAAATCTCATGGGGAGCAAGGAGAAAAACCCCGGGTCATCCACAACAGACATATGGTTCATCACGGTCAAAAGTGCCCGATTCTCAGCTCGCGCTCGTTCTAGAGCCCAGTCCAATTTTTCTATATTGTGCACCTGAGGCTTATAAAAAAGATGGAGGAGGGCCTTTGAGCCCATGAGCATGCCCAAACAGGTGGCATGCGACACGTAATTCCACCAGGGCAGGTCCCGTGGGTACTCCAGAAGAAAGTCTTCCCCACGCCTGAGCACGTCTGGGTAGGACATGGGAGTGAACGAGTGAACGAGTGAAAAATTGGAGGTTGGAGGGAGGCTTAAAAGATAAGGCCGGAAAATGAGCGCAACTTGTGGTAGATTTCGCACTGCGAAAGTTGATTACGTGGAGTGCCCGGAAGGTTCTGTTTTGAAGGATCTGATACTTCCAGTGTTTCTGATAGGTTATGTCTTCGAGTCCTTGAATGGGAATTAAGGAAGTTGGGTCATATATTCGAGAGCAGGCAGGGATTTTTCCAGCTTGACTGGTGTTTTCAAGAAAGAGGTAGTTGCCTAGGTGTAGTGTTTTTTTTTTTTTTTTGCTTTAGCTCTGGGTGTGCGAATGACTCGAAGAAGAGGTTCGATTTATTAGGGTGGATACTTGGCAACGCAGGAGATGATTACACAGTTCGGAGAGGTGGCGAATTTTAGAAGCTATGCATTGAAGTGTATATTGACTGAGTTCGAAATCTACTTGAATCTTTTTTTGTTCTTCAGGAAAGTCAGGTGTTGGTGGGAAGAGTCCATTCATATCTAAACGTGGCCAGTGCAACTTCTTCGCATCATATAAGAAAATAGAACACCCCAACCAAAGCACTAAAAGCAATCGAAGCATCAGGTAGTAAATTAGCTTATTTGAATCACCAAAAGTTTACATCAAGTTAAGTAGGATGAGTGTCAAGAGCTTGTATTTTCTGAGACATCATCCTGTAATTCGTTGACATCTGTTCTTAAAAAACATGACGGTTGTTCCAGCTCCCGTTTTCGTTTTGTATATCTCTGCTTCAAAGAACACTGGTCTCTGTTTCTCCGATTCAAATTTAAATCCTGAATCCTTCTAACCAATTTTCATGGCATGCTAGCAATAAACTTTATTGTATTTCAACTGACCCCTACATTCGCACTTTCAGTCAGAAAATGTGTTCTCACAGCTTTCAAATACTGGCTAGTTACTCATGTCCATTCCTCGTTTCTAAATGCCACATGCAAAAGACAAGCTTGTGTCGCCGTCGAAGTCTAGAAGTGCCAAGGTGGCCAAAAACCCAATTTTCAAGTCCCGTGTCAAGAAATGCTTCTCCATATGGAAATCACCGGTGATTCCTGTGTGCTGGTATAGCTCCTGTACTATGGCCCTAGACGGTCTCATTGAAATGTAGTCGAAAGGCTCAATTAAGTCGGTAATCTCACCCAAATACCGCTCCTTCGAGCGTAGATATTCATCGTATGTGCCACATCCTGGTTTGCATAAAGAGGCTTCCATAAACTGCTTCTTGATTTCGATTTTCCTGTTCATCTTGGCGGCTATATCCGGCAAGTCATAAAATGCTTCCTTTGGATTGGAGTCCACGCAATTGTGGTAGGCAAACGAGGACGGATTTAAAATACGGTTCCGGTGGGACACAGCAATTGGGGAATTTATTTGGTCTTGCGAAGCAACTCTGTCGTTTCTCTCAAACATAGTACGGGGGTGCTGAGGAGACAATTACATATATATTTTGAGAAGATTTCTTTACTTTTTTCCTGTCTTTTCTCTTATTGATATGTATAATTTCCTTCTTCTCTTCTTTTATTTCTTCTCTTCTTTTACTAGATCTGTGAGATTAAACTGGCTTCCTCACATCTCAGTAGTGCCCTCACCCGGTCTGTGCCAGAAGAAAATGGGTGCAAAAAAGCGCCAGATCGCACCAAATTACACTAGCCAGGTGCGTGTTCAACCTGAAGCCATAGAACATTTATACCACCAATACCTAGCTCTGCAAAAACTTCGGGTGAGTCAAGCGAAAGCAAATTTAGCAAATTTGGAAAAAAGCAGAAAAAAGCGTTTTCAGACTGGTCATTCTTTGGTTTCTGTTCAGTGACTTGCCATTTTGACAAAACAAAAGAGGCGCTTTTGTTCATACCTTCGCCTCTTATTGGTAGCAGCTGCGAATATAAAACACCAGCAAAATCAGGCATGGCCATCATTTGTGACATCGACTCACCCGAGGAAATCGGCGGAGTTGACATCGACCCGTTTGTCGTCAAGGCTACCAATGCCGAAGCCCGGCGCCGAAAATTGCTTGAGATTTTTTTTTTGCTCACGGGCAATTCCGCAAGCGAGCTCAAGGACACCACGCTTATCCAGCTCTTTTTTACCCACGAGGTGGAGTTTCTGGACCACGATACTATGGCCATATTGAAGCTAAATCCTAGTGATATCCATCACCGCCAGCTTTATTACAGCCTTGTATATTTGGTTCAGCACACGGCCATGATCCTTAAAACCCGTGTCTATGCAGCACTGCTTCAAGACATGCCCTTGACTGATATCCGACGCATCTGCTACCGTATTGCCGACCGCTACGACTCGCTTTTCTACGTACCCGTGAAAGTGGAACCCCACGAAGAAGCCTCCAACATGGCCCTCTGTTTCGAGTGGAATGACCGCTTCAATAGTATGTGGCCCATAGTGAGCCTCTTACACAGGGAGTACAATAAGCTATAGTCAAGTACCACTCTAAAAGGTCAGATTCAGACTACCTTTTGGCTCAACTGGCGGCTTTCTTCTGGTCAACAACGTCTGGTAATCAAGCTCAAAGTCTTTATCGAACACATGCATATCCACCCCTCTGAGAGGTACCAGATAAAACAGACGGATTTTTTCGGGCAAGGTGACCCACACTTTCTTTTTGAAGCAAGCAATTTCTTTCTTGCTTGGATTGTAGTACTGTGGCACCAACGAGTCGATGTTCTGTCTTCCTAAAGTGTACTTCGCTAGAAGTTCCAGTTTGTAGGTGATAAAGTCACATGCACTGACATCACAAAAGACGTCGCCAAGCGTCCGTTGCAGCAAGTTTGGAATGTACCCATGTGACGGCATGACCCCTGCCCTGTACCGGTCATAGTCCACTGCTGACGAAACAAGGTGCCGATGAAGATGAATCTTGGAGTTCATGATACGCAAGTCGAAGGCCTCCACCGTGTTTGACATTTGCCTTCCTCGCCGACTCATAGCTAGAATAAAGGAGCAAGAATATTGTTTTGTAGCAGGTTATAAGCTTTCGTATAGCAAGCTGTTGATAGGAGAGAGCGAAACTTGCAATATTAGGGCGATGGTTGATTTGGGTGCAAAATGCGGGTCCTTGGTTGCGCGGGTCCGAGCCGGCGAAAAAAGGGAAGAGGAATTGTAGATGGGAATTGTAGATGGCAGGAAGAAAGGTATGATGAAAAATTGAAGGCAGGGAGAGAAGAGTGGAAGTTTTGGGTTTGGAGATTGAAGTTTGCTGAGCAGAACAGCGGTGAAGGGTGGTTGAGATTGAGGCATCTTTTGGAGGTGGTATGTCTTTTATGGGTCCTTGAGACCGCCTGGCCTAAAGGAAACAAGATGATCAACAACTTTTCGGAAGTTTTTTTTTAAAGAAGGGAAGATACCTTCTAGAAGTGAAGTGAATAAATGTCTGCCTATGGGTTTCCTATTCGGCTGTCCATAGGGAGCCTTGTCTGTGCATCAGGCTAAGTCGTATTAGTTGTATTAGGTGGGGCAGTGAAGATCTCGCAGTACCCAACCAGTAATTAATTCTGGGTGACACTAGACTCAAGTAAAATGGGACTCCTTCCGAATCACTTGGAAAGCTCACAGAGTCAATCAGAACTTTGGCTCTCAATTTCAAAAACAACAATCAACAAGCCTCTTCCAAAATACCAGAGTACCTTCAAACATAAACGTTACTTCTTTCTTCTCTATCTTGCACCCAACATGCACATCACGTGACAAGGTCCCCATCGCACGCACGCTCCACCTCCATGCTCATCTCTTCGCAGCGAAAAATGCCCTCGCACAGATTTTCAACCCACTACTCTTATACCAAATCAGAAACACGACGAAATGGCGATAATAAAAAGAAAGGGTAAGAGTGGGGCCGCCAAGAACTTCATCACTAGGACGCAGGCAACCGCTAAGTTGCAGGTTACATTGGCGGATTTCCGCCGTCTCTGTATCTTCAAAGGAATCTTCCCCCGGGAGCCCAGAAACAAGAAAAAGGCCAATAAAGGCTCGACTAAACCTGTCACATTCTACTATGCCAAGGACATCCAGTACTTGTTGCATGAACCTGTGTTGCAGAAGTTTAGAGAACACAAGACTTTCTTGAAAAAGTTGAACAAGGCCTTGTCCAAAAACGAACTAGGTGATGCCGATAAACTAGAGAGAAATAGACCCAAGTATACTTTGGACCACCTTGTACGTGAGCGGTACCCAACATTTCAGGATGCGTTAAGAGACCTCGACGACCCCTTGAACATGTTGTTTTTGTTTGCCAACATGCCGGCCACCGATACCGTGAGCCACCGGGTTACCAAAGATGCGGCCAACTTGACCAACCAATGGCTTGCTTATGTGGCCAAAGAACGCTTGATCAAAAAGGTGTTTGTGTCGATTAAAGGTGTCTACTACCAGGCCAACGTCAAGGGCCAGGAGGTGCGGTGGTTGGTGCCGTTCAAGTTCCCCACCAACATTCCATCCGACGTGGACTTCCGCGTCATGTTGACGTTTTTAGAGTTCTACTCCACAATGTTGCATTTCGTCTTGTTCAAGTTGTATGCCGACGCCGACTTGGTGTACCCGCCACCGGTCAACACTGAACAGTTGAAGGGTTTTGGCGGCTTATCAAGCTACGTATTGAAGTCAAAACAAGACGGAATGGCGTCTTTGCTTCCGAACGACAAGTCCAGTGAGGACGTGCAACAACCAGACGACGAGGAGGGTGCCCAGTTGTCACTGAAAGACATCCAAAGAGCCAAGGATGCCGATGCCCAGGAAGGCAGTCAGGACGAAGAACAAAGAGCCGAAGAAAACGTCGAAAATGTCGAAGACGTCGAGTTGGATGAGTTCGCCCAAACAAATAAGACTCCGGGCGACTCGTTGAGCCAGCCCAGCAAGTACGCGTCGGCCAGCTCGACGCTTTTCTCCGAATTCACTTTCTACGTCGGGCGCGAAGTGCCTTTGGACATCCTAGAGCTCTGTGTATTGTCCGCAGGAGGCAAGCTCGTGTCGGAAATTGCCTTGGATGAGCTCAAATTGAAGAGCCCCGAAGACTACCAAAAGTTGGACTTATCTACCATCACGCATGCCATTGTCGACCGGCCCAAGGTACTTAACAAGGTGGCGGGCCGTACTTACGTACAACCACAGTGGGTTTTCGATAGCATCAATAAGGGCGAGCTTTTGCCAGTGTCACAGTACGCTGTGGGTGAGACTTTGCCTCCGCATTTGTCTCCATGGGGAGACTCAGGCACCTACAACCCCGAGCAACCTGCCAAATTAGAGGATGATGCTGAAGAGGACGAGGACGACGAAGAAGAAGAAAATAACCAACTGTCGGCCGCAGAAGAAGAGGAGGAGGAGGAGGAGGAGGGGGATGAGGATCTTAAACAACAAAGGGAATTGGAGTTGGAGGCTGCTGGAGTCAAGTATTCCGACGTCAAGGAAAGTGGGCGAAAGAGCAAGAGAAACAAGAGAAGTAAGCCTTCGGAAGAAGACGAGGAGAGGGAGTTGAAGAAGATCATGATGACCAACAAGCTGAAGGCGTTGTACGACAAGATGCAGAACGGCAAGCAAAAGGACGACGACCGGGTGGAGAAGTTGACCAAGAAGAGAAAGCAGATTGAGAAGGTGAAGAAGCAATTGGAGAAGTAGGGTGTATATTAAAAGGAATGATTTCTGCAGCAAGGGAATATATTAGAATCCACCGGAGTGGGGATCCATCATTTCGAAGGGATATCGTCTCCATATCCGGAGTTATGGTTGGGGAGTTACGAGAATCAGGATAGTTGGACCTCGCGGAAGATAGAAGATTTGGGGAGTTGGAAAATTGAAAAATCGGAACACAGTATGCGATCGTCGAAGCCTAGGCATTTGGAAAAAGAACGGCTTTTTCAAGCCGTAAGGCATTGGTAGCACACTATTTTGAAGTGACGAAAGAGCGCGTAAATATAGAGAAAAAGAAAATAGAGTGTTCCCAATTTTCAGTGAAGCGCGCCTTTAAGGTTGGTGCAATTTCCTGGGTTAATTCTTGTTTTCACTGAATAAAAGATACATTTTGCGAAAACCCTTGAAAATATGAAAGCCGTTAAAAATATAAAAACCCTTGAAAGATGGAAATCCTCAAAAATATAAAAACCCTCAAAAATATAAAGCCCCTTTGATCCTTTAAGTTTCTGGGGGCTAATTTGCCATGGAAGTAGGAGTCCACTACTACCTTCTTAATTAGCTCCACACACCGGAACTACGTCAGGGGAATGCTTCGTAAAGTGGACTTGTCGCCTTGCCTGCCAGAGATATCAATATTCTTATCGAGGTATAGAAGTACGTAGAAAACCGGGTTCCCTGGAATCAGATCAAAGTAACGTTTGTGATATCTGCTTCGCTCCGTCAGGTACCCAAATAATCAGTTCTTGGTCAATGAGAAGCTCGTCACATGTATGCGATAATATCCTAGCTCGTGTGCTAAGTATTGGATAGCTTTTAAGATTATTTCGAAAGGTCGGATCGAATTGAAACACTTGAAAAGGAATTTATGATCTTTCCTACAAATCAAATAACCTAAAAGTTATATCTATAATACCACTGGGTACAGCATAGTAATGCGCTCGCTACACTTTGATTTATTTGCCTGCTCTCACGAAGACTCATCAAACAACGCCCTCTAGTAATAAAAATTCCAAATTTGAAAAAAGCTACCTATAATATTTTATTTCCCTTGCTGCCCTAAATCTTACCTTAACTTACGTTTATTTTTTGATTGGCGTTTTATTGTTACTGGTTGGTCACGCACGTTGCAGCTCAGATAAGCCACAATATGGTTCTACGATAGGAAGCAGTGAGATCGAAGATGTCAGGATTTGTTCGTGATTAGACGTAGCCTTAAGAGTTAAAAGAAATGAAAGCAAAAGAAACTCAAAGAGTCTTTTTTCAATGTGTAATGTATTTAGTGGCCAATGATGAAAGGTAAAGATCGACAGACCATGAACATACCATCTGCAACTCAATGAATAAGATAGATTGGGGAAGGAGAGAAGAAGAATTCAAACAGTTCAGAATTGTTGTGATCCTTTCTTTTAAATCCCAGATACTCCACGATACCCGAATTCGCCCTTTATACTCCACCACTTGTATTCCACCACTTGTATTCCACCACTTGTGTTCCACCACTTGTGTTCCACCACTCTCAAGTCAAATGCACACATAGCAAGCACTTGCACCAAAACAGACTCACGCATACAATTGACTTGTCTTATTCAAGTTACCGGAAACGAAAACAAAACCACTCATCCCCAAACTCCCCAGATTCCTCCAACTCCTCAAACTCCCCAAAAACTCCATCTTCACTCCACTCTGAGACTCTTTTTTTCTTCTTTTGTTTATCTGTCGTGGCCGACCAATACTTACCACCTTCCACGTGGCCTGCACATAACACCACGTCTCGCGTCACCTGAAAGACCCTCCCCAGAGTCTGGCCCGGACCAGGACTGAGGCACCTTGAACCAGAAATTGGGGTCAGTTGTTCACCGCTTTTCCACCGTTTTTCGCCGAAAACCCATCTATTCCATGCCCCAGATCACGCCTATCCGCGGGTTTACTAACACGCCCGCCACAAAGGCCATCTGTGTTGGGTCCGTGGTATCTGCGCTCGCACTTCTGGTGCTTCTAATTAAGCAATATGTGAATCTCGCCATTGATCC
Organism: Metschnikowia lunata; assembly: GCA_030583235.1. Classification (NCBI taxonomy): domain Eukaryota; kingdom Fungi; phylum Ascomycota; class Pichiomycetes; order Serinales; family Metschnikowiaceae; genus Metschnikowia; species Metschnikowia lunata. Next base: position 207,150 of record JAJMHP010000023.1, on the reverse strand, counting down.
GTTCGTGGTCAAATACGCCCAGTATTGGCGCGTGGCCACCTTCCAGCTTGCCGTGGTGAACGAATCGGACCTTATTTTGACTATAGTGCTCTGGTTCCACTTCAAAACACTTGAACGGCTTTTTGGGCCGCGCAAGTACTTGTCGTTGGTGACTGTATTTGCTCTATACAACGCCGTGGCCACTTTCTTGGTGCTTTCGCTAGGCCAGCTAGCCACTGTGTACACCGCAGCACTTTTGCGAGCTTTGTTGAAACGCCAGCCCTTTGACATGGTTTATTATGATACCATATTCAACTCAGTGGTGCCGGGACCCTTGGGAATTTTGTCTCTGTTGTATATTTGCCACGGCAGCTACATCCCAGTGCAGTACTATTTCAAAATATTGTTGCAGAAGCCAGTTGAGCCGGCGACAGAGTCGGAACAAGTAGAATTGCCTGCAACTTCAGGAAAAGCCATCACTTTGACGAACCATTTCCAGGTCCACCTTATATACACAATGCTATTTTTCAACCACGGCTTCCGGCTGGCCATCCCGTGTCTTGTGGGCATCTTTATTGGGCTTCTCTACACCCAGGACCTTCTAGCAGGCTCTAGATCATGGGTATTGCCCTCCCTGGTGTTCTATCTACTTGTTGCGCCCCACAAATGGCGCAATCATACCCTCCGCAATATCTCCCGTCGGTGGCAGGGTTACAGATTGGTTTCGGAGCAGACAAACGAGCCACTGCCGGCCCTAACCGAAGAAGGAACAGGCCACACAGAAGAGGAGGACCCAGAAGTTGCTATAGACGATATTCGACACCAAGCAGAGAGCTCCAGTGCCCGTTCTACGAGCCCTGTAAGGCCCTTGGGGCGCCAGTTCATCAACACATTCAGGGCATGAGAGTAATAGCGGATTAAAACTGGTTCCAGCAATCTTTCCATCTTTCCAACACCACTCGTTAATCATTTGGCCTATTTACATCTTACACCTAGGGCATACAGGTTTACACCTGAAACTGACACCTGCCTACACCAGAATCTCCTTCGAAGGGGTCTCCAAATTACGCAACTTCTTCCGGCGCTCCACGTCCCAATTGTACAATCTTGCCGTGTTCACTTCCATGGTGGTGATGTTTTGTCTCAAAAAGTCCAAGTCTTCTTCAACCGTCTGCAACAGCTGGTTGTTGTTTTGCAACCGTGTGTTTAAAAGCTCCACGGCTTCGTCGAGAGGGTACTCCAACATCACGTCTGCCCCTAGCCATAAACACACCGAGTCTAGCGTCAGCAAATCCACTTCTGCTCGGCTATAAAGGGTGCTATCTAATTCATAGTTTGTTTCGAGAAGCTGGTCGTCATTGTTGCCGCTGTCCTTGCGTTCCTTAATGTGATTGATGATGGCCAAGTTTTTCTCGATATCGGGGATTTTGACTTTCAAGTCGGCCAACTGCTGCTGCTTCGATGCCTCCATATACTTGTACTGCTGCAATCTGTCTTGGAAGGCTTTTAATGTGGGTTCAAACTCCTTTTCGGGGTTTTTGACAATGGCGTCTACTTTGTCTATAAAGGGAGCCTCAGGAATTCCCCTTGGGTTGGTTTTTTTGGGTCTGGGTGTTAGTAAGGCGATGGTTTTGGGAGAAGGGGCTTTGGAAAAAGGGGGGTTAGGTTATGTTGTGATGTCTTGACATACTTGAGGAACTCCGCCATGTCTGGAATTGGTTGGGAGGTGACGATATTGGGTCTCTTCTTCTGATTAGATTCTAAGAGTGAGTGGAAAATGAATGAGTGAAGGTGCGGCCACATGTGCAGTGCAACGGGTGTACTTGGTAGAGTGCGGCACGGCGAGAAGGCAGTATAGTAGTCGAAACCAGTGCTGTATCTTTTTCGTACTTCATTGTACATACAATGACGATGACCTTTGAAATCGGATATTCAAATACAATTTCGTACATCGAAAGCCCGTCTTTTTCCTCAAGTGTTAGTTGAAAGAATTTCGACAGCTTGAGGAACCATATCAACAGCTTCGAAGGGTCCCGCGTTGCGTGTCAGGTAGCCGCTCTTAAAGTTGCTAGGCAATGACTGACCTGTCGAAGGATTCCATTATTCAACGCAGTTATACTTTTTAGGTGCCCTAGTGGCACAAATGTGGAACTGTCTCTTTTGTGAGAAACTGTGGTTTCCAAATTAGCTCATTTCATTGAGTTACTTAACTGCCTGAAAGACAACCGTAAAAATGGAGTTTAGGACTAGCTTTACTGACCTCTAGGGTGATACTTATCCAGTATCTGTATACTCTTATGTCACGAATTTGATGAGTACAACACACCTGTGGATAAGAAATCCATTAAAGGAGGAATAAATGAGTCAGTCTTTCTGCTTTTTCTTTTCTCAAGGACGAAAATCCCGCAGATTTCATTACACCACTTTAAGATGAAAGCAGAAGGAGAAAACCACAGAACAGCTTCCCAATCCGCAAAGTGAAATTTCCGAATATTAATTTGAGACGTTCTACGCGATGGTTTAAGCGTTTCTTTACATTCAATAACCAATTCTGCCCACGAAATCTAAATTCTCGACAGGGTAGTTCCCTACTCTAAAGAAATTCACTCACAGCAATTTCCAAAGCTTTTTTTTGAGCCCTTGGCCTATTCAAGCTAGCCACTTGCTTTGTGCGATATTATCTTTGGGGCCTGGACTTGCACAATGAAAGTCATGGATCCAGATAATCATGTCACCACAGTTTGAAAGTAAGGCAAAATTACAAGCCATATCCTTGTTCTCATTTCCTAGGCCATTACAAGTTGTTTTTCAAAATATCTGTATTGCCTTCTGTTCATTTCTTGACCTTAATTCTCTTCATGTTCCACCCCACGGTGAGGTACTTCAAACTTTCGTACAGTCGTCGTACATTCGTCGTACATTCATATATTTCTATCCGATTTCGTACATATCAGACATGTCTGTACGAAAACGATGGATTTTGGATCGTAAATCCCAATGTACGTCGTATTTGGACTGTACGATACAGCACTGGTAGAAACTGGTCCCTGGGGCCAGGATCAGGTAAATATTAGAAAAAAATTGCTGTAGTTGTATTGATAAGGTTCATTCTGCTAGCATTTCGTGGAAATAGTATCATGGGTGGATGGCAAATACTGGCGGTGCTCCGTAAAGTATTCTTCATGCGAAACTGACCCAAGTGTATGGCTGAAAAGATGCCCATGTTCAACTCAGATAACAGGCAGAGATTATGAAGAAATAAGTCATCATATGGCCTAAACATGAAACAAGTACCATTTTCATGAAATGAAACCATTAGAAAAACTCCAGAACCTGGGGTCTCAAGAGAAGTATCAATATCCCTTTCATGTTTTTAAAGGATGAAGGGACAATGCAATGATAGTGGCATCGTATGTAGACGATCTTAATGTAACTGGCACAACGGAAAACCACATTGAAAAAGTTAAGAAAACTTATCAGAGAGACTCCCCGACAGACTCCAGATAAACGATCCTGGACTGGTATTGAAGAACCTAGTATAAACATTACCCACAAGAAAGGTACAACTTACCATTTGAATTGAAAGATTACATCGACTTTCTTCCCCTGAACAACTACGGCTTTGCAGATTGCAAAAGCATGAATGGACCTGCCTCAAAAAAGCGTAGATTCGGGCACTCTGAAGAGTGAAAACGAACCTTGTGACCAATCAAACTACCGATCTCTAATAAAAAGAAACTTCTTTACGCAGGTAATACTGTCAGGTTCGATATGAACTGTGTCACTCTCAAACTTCCCGGCTTTTTTGCAGACCCACGAAAGAAACATAGGTATGCCGCTACCCGTGTTCTTAGCTATCTTGAGAGAACAACGGCATACGAGATTGTTCATCATGCCAACTTAAAAGACAGATGGAATGTTACGGTGATGCCAAATATGCATCCGAATCCGTCACGAGCAAACCCATGTCAGGGTTCCTAAATGTGAACTTTGTATTAAGTTAGTTCTTCTAGTAAAACCAGTGTGGTTTTCCAACACTTAGGGTGGCAAAGCCGGTCATCATACAGTTTTATATAGTTGGAGCTGAAAATGGGTCAGCCAACTACAATGTAGTAGTGATTGCAAATCCCCTGTGTAATTCCATAACACAGGTAGTAGATTCTTTGCCCGATCATTACTACCGCAAGTTCTCATTGTTATACAGTTGACCGCAACTTGCCTAAATGGGACACCTTGCAATCCACAACCAGATTTATGGCTATGTTCAGTGATGCACCTGTTAGCTGGAAATCAAAGCCGCAAAGAATGGTGGCCGTATCATCCCTCTATTCGGAGATGGTGGTTTCAAGCTGCTCATAAAGTTGTCTGGTTGAAAACTTTTTTCCCGAAAAGGAAATCGACAGAGACTCTAAAGCTCTCTACGCACATTGGTTGCACTAGTGATCACTGGTAAGAACACTGTCCGACACTGTATGACGCCGTAACACACCACCCACCAGGGTTGGTTAAACTTAGTAAGTCGCGTTTTTTAGCTCAACGTGTGTATGAGCTATATTCTGATATCTTCCCTGTTTACTAGATATCGATTCTGGCTCAGATAATATTCTCTTGGGAATTTTAATGCTAATAATCGAAAGATTTGCTCGTAAAAAACTTGGTTAAGTCCGACGACTTCAGCTCTTGCTAAACCATTCATGATGCCCGCCTAATTCAAGACTCTTAGAACACCCAAGTAAAGGGTGGAGAAGAATCTGCTTAGATTGATGCTGTGAAGTTTTGAAATAATTCTTTTTTAAGAATAGCAGGGAAACAGGCTGGCTGCAGGGGTGGCCGATTGGCCCGATGGGCCTGTAGTATGGTGAGTTTGATTCTGCCACCAAACTTTATCCGCTTCAGTGGTATGCCCCGAGGATCGACTCCGTCCAACCACCTGACATCAGGATATCAAGAAGAAACGAAATGAATAGTTAATAGTCTACTTTGCCGGCTGCTTTCTGTTTGCTTCATTGTTGAATATTACGTAAAACAAAATAAAGGCCTCTGGCCCAGGGCCCACCCCCTTTCTCCACTCTGATCCACCACCTATACCCCAACACGTAGAATGTTTTGGCGCTGATGACGGAACCGAATCACCTCGTGGCGCTCCATAATGTGCAAGGCCTTGTCAAGGGCGTCTACAGTAATCTTTCCATTCTCCACAAGCTCTCTTCGAAGCGTACGGTACGCAGTGGACCACCCGATGGGCAACCGGCGCCTCAACTCTTGTTCCACCTGCTTTATTTGCTCGGCAAACTTGCCTGTGGCCATCATGTTCCCGCTCTGTACGCCCTGATCCACCGCGTTCATGGTGGAGGCGGTGAAAAGACGGATGGCCTCGTCCACGTGATCCATAGTGGCCACAGGAGACAACGAGAGCTTGGCCAACAGCTCGGTGATCCGGATGATGGCCTCAAGCTGACGCACGGTGATCGGAATCGAAGACCGCTCCTCCATGTCCCTCTCGTTCACCTGCAACCGACGGCGAATGGCCACAAAGTGTGACGAGAGCTTTTCCGCTGCCTCGGCAGTAAGTCTTGGCGCACAGCGTGCCTTGGCATACTGGATGTATCTTTTCATGGTCTCGATGGGAATCTCGCCCTCCTGCTCCTCATTGTTAGCGGTGTTCCCCGTGTGGACATTCATCACGTGCTGTGCAATGGAGCGGTCCCTGGCCGGGTCATGGTCGTCCTTGACTATGAAGATCATGTCGAACCGCGAGAGAATGGTGGTCTGGAAATCGATGTTTTCGCCAGGACTTTTCAAGTCATCGTAGCGGCCGAAAATCGGGTTGGCGGCCGCCAATACTGAAGTTCTGGAGTTAAGCACGGTGGTGATACCGGCCTTCGCAATAGAGATTGTCTGCTGCTCCATGGCCTCGTGAATGGCCACACGATCCTCGTCGCGCATCTTGTCAAACTCGTCGATACAAACCACGCCTCCATCGGCCAACACCATGGCCCCTCCTTCCAAGTAGAAATCTCTGGTTTGCGTGTCCCGCTGCACGGAAGCAGTCAAACCGGCGGCCGACGAGCCCTTTCCCGAAGTGTACACGGAAATGGGCGAGATTTTCTCCACAAACTTAAGGAGCTGCGACTTGGCCGTACCGGGATCGCCAAGAAGTAACACATTTATGTCTCCACGCAAGCGCATGCCGTCGGGCAAGATCTTCTTGGACCCGCCCATGAGCAAGCACGCTATGGCCTTTTTGATGTCATCATTGCCATAAATGGACGGGGCAATCGACCGCGCAAACGTCTCGTAAAGATTGGGCATCCGCGACAATCTCATGAACTCCTCTTCCTCCTCGTCGGTAAAGCTAAGGCCCTGGGCCGCCGTGTCCACTTCGGTTTGAATCCCCAATACCTTGAGGTACGGGTTTCGGATTGCCACCGTATTCACGGAAGCAGTCAGTCTTTGTTTCGACTGATAAATCAGATACGTGCCCACCAATGTCACACGTGTGCCTGGCACCACCTGGTTGGTCAAGTACCGGTCCACGTGCACCAAGATATGCCTGGGCATTTCACCCACCGGCACAGCATCCGGCGCCTCCTGCAATTTCAACGTCTGCTGGTCGATAAATGTGGATTTATCGTGCACCACCACATATGGGTCAGGAGGGCACTTTTGCTGGGTGTTGGAGTCGTCGTGGTTATGGTTAGCCAAGCATTTGGGCGGCAAGCTCAAGGGACCAAAGCCGGCGGGTATCTTCATTTTCATGGTGTGCTTACAATTCCGGCAAAGAAGCGATACCAGTGTGGCACGTGACGAGAGCACCGACGCCGAAATGATGATCCCACTGACCCGGACGATCTTCGAAATGTGGTCCAGGTCCAAGTGGCGGATGGAAATCGGACTCGAGTTCGAGTACAAAATCAACTGGCACACGGGAAAATCGCTGGGAATGTCCTCGTTGGAAAGGAAGGCAATGCGCTTGGCAATATCAGTGATGGCATTTTCAAAAAGCGGCACCATTTCCAGGGGCGAGTCCGAGAGTTTTTTGTTCAACTCCTCATTAAATCCAATTAAGTGCTCCGAGTTGACCCGGAGATAGAAGTTCTTGATGAGCAAGTTCTCCCTTAGTTGGTCTCGGTAGATAAACAGGTTGTTCAAGCGGAATTCCAAGATGAAGTTGCGGAACGCTTTTGTGACCTCGTTGAATGAAGAGTCTTCAGGCTGTTCGCCGGGTAACACCTGGGCAGTGAAAGTGTCTGATCTCTCGTATGACATGGTCAGAAGGGGTTTTGATGGTTATTGGTTGTTATTGGATTGTCAGATAATTGTAATACTGAAAAAGTGATGTGAGGGAGAGGACGCGAGGTGGGAAATTTTGACCGATCGGGTAGGGTAATGAGACGCGTCGTGTGGGCTATGTGCAGGAGTGTCTGTTTTTTTTTTTTTTTTCTTGCCGTGGTAAGGTCGGTGCGGCTCTTCATTTCGGAAAAACTCTGACTGAGCAGCGAGCGTAGGGTCAAGAGTCAAAATAATATTACCAGTGGGATGATGATTGTTTGCGAGTGAGAATGTTTTCTTTTCTCGTTTTTCGTTTTTACTCTTATTTTCATTTTCATTTTCACGCTTCACCTTCCTCGTGTGCCATAATATGCCTAGCCGGTAAATCAATCGCCCGTATCGTCACCCTGAAAAGTAGATTGTCGGCCTAAATCACCACTCTCATGAAAACTGCTTCACTTCGAAAGTAGCCCATTATCTCACAGATCATCAATTTCCACGTTCCTTACTCATTTCCAGCTTCGTCGTCTCAAAAATCATCTACCAAAACTTCTCTCCTGACCCCACTTTTACCACCATCATCAAACCCGTGTATTAGATTGTCGGTGATAATTCCTGCTAGCAACGTTCCCCGCATTTTAGCCGCCAAAAACAAGAAACGTTCCAATCCAGCTAGGAAACCGCAACTATCTGTCTTGCTGAACACCTTTCTGGAAGGCAAGCTCGCTCAAGTTTGCCCTCAGTTAGCAATATTTCCATAGCAATCAAGCCGAAACAGATTATGATTTAAAGACACCCTGAAATACCCTCTCGCCTTACCAAACCAAACATTTTTCATTCAGTCCCATGATATCGGCCTCCCTTTTATTCCAATTATCTTTATATTTTCTCCGGGTGCTTGCCGTAGATGAAGTTAATCCAGGTACAATGTTCGTGTCGAGAATTGGCTTTCAGCCAGCCTATTGCCTCTTGAAAGTTGAGAATGACCGCGTGGTTACCGGAACAACAAGAGCCATTTTCAGGTTCCACCCAGACGGGTCTTTGCAGGGACGCAAAGGCCAATATTTAGCTATCAACGAAGATGGAGATTTCGTTGTGGCCAGCCAGCCCCAATTGAATTTCAGTGTTACAACGGGCGAAGGAAACTTGAGAACCTTATCGTACAACGGAGACCGCAAATTCAAACTCTGTGCTGACGATCTGATCAAGTATAATAGTGACTGTCGAGGGGCCATTGAAGTGACCATTACATACAGAGACCGTCGGAGGCCACGTGAATAGAATTGTGTTTATGTTGTAAGTATAAGGAAGAAATTGCAAAAGAACATTTGTTACCATTGATTGTCTTGTTCGTGCTTTTTTAACTTTTTTAGGGTTCTCTCTTTTTTTTTTTTCCTTTTTTTTTCTTATTTTTCCTAATCAAACCTGTTGCTTGTTCCAGATGGGGTATTTCCTTGTACACTGCCTACAAATGCCCGACATGCTTATATTTTCGTAAGATTTTATAACAACAAAAACCCCACAGCTCCTCTAAATAGCTAAAGTACTAGTACCTCCAAAGCCAATGGATCAAATTCGTCAACTTTCATTGTCTCTGTTATCCACAAACTGACCGGTATCTTTTTCCTAGCAACGTTCTTTTTTTTCTTGTTTTGTGACTGTCTTTTCCTGTTCTTTCAATGTTTTGTAGTCTTTATTGTATTGTCTTGACCCTCATTACAGTCATGACCGAGTACGTCTTTTTGATCTTTTGTTCTTCAGGGATTTTGATTTCTTTTTCTTTTGGTGTCTCTTTCTTTCCGAATTGTTATCGTTGATAATGAGGGCAGTCTGGAGACTTGTCTCGGCTTTTTTCACATTTGAGGCCATGGCCGTAGTGACTTTTTCGAACCCTTCATGGATCAGATGGATCATGTCCCCCACAGATGCGTTGGACTTAATCAAGGATTGAATATCGTCAATCAATAGCTCTTCAAGCTCTTCAACCTCCACGTGGTAGTACCACATAGTACCTAATTCAAATTCCTCGACTTGAGTGTACTTGTGAATATCGTGAGAGCCAAATCTGCCATTCGAATTGTTGAGCTCGTAGAAGAGGGCGTAGCTTTGCAATATCTCTTCTGTTTTGTTGCCGATATCCGAAACGTTTTCGATTATTGTCTTGATCTCTTGATCAAAACCAGTTTCAAGCTCACTAAGGTCCTTTTTGATGGTTTCAAATTTCAAGCCCAAGTCTGTAACTGCTGTACCACAAATCTTAACTTTGTCTTGCCAGACAAAAGACCCTTTCTTTTCAGGATCCTCCAAGCTTTCACTAATTATGGAAATCTCATTGTTGATCCCAGACCCCACAGAGAACAACTCCCCTTCCATTTTATGGATGTTAAGAATCTGTTCAATCAAGCCCTTGATCTTCTGGTCGCATGGGAGGATCATGTTGATCATCATAAGCTGAAATATCTGGCGGAAATTCTTGAGCTTCTCCTTCAAAGTCCGGGCCACGAGTTCAGTATTAATCTCGTCAATTTCATTTAAATCGTCTTGAAGAATTCGAGATTTATCTTCCACTTCTTCCGAGTTGGCTTCACTGGAACACTCACTTTGCATATCGGCAAATTGAACTGTCCGTGAAGGCAGTTTTGGCTGAGTTGTAGCATCCACTCTGAACTCAAGGAGTAACAACTCCGTCCTCATCCATGACTGAGTGTTCACAAAGAGTTCTCGCCGGCACTTTTCGGAAATATCTTCCACTTCCTCTCCTGTATCAATGACTTGCCTCCTGGCCTGGAGACTGGAGATTTCAAAATCTTCTTTTGCTTCCTCTTTTTCGTCTCCTGGAACTTCACCACAGGAACCAGAAATCTCATGGGCAGTTTGAGAGCCCCGCATTTCGGAGTCGGAAATCAGAAAAATCACAGCATTTTCTTCGTCTTCAGAATTATCTCCAGAGTTTGCGTCTTTGATAATCTCTGTCGTTATAGCACATCCTGCTGCGTCTTCCAGGGGGCTATTTTGGCATTCCTTCGACGGAGACGCAGTTCCATAAACCGATACGGGAGTCACAGAAGCAAAGAGATCTTCAAGAGTGATCTTTTTCCACCCGTCCGAAGATGAAATACCCCTTGTATTATCAAGCAGCAAATCCAGAGAGAGACTGGAGCTTGCAGTGTTAACTTCCACTGGTAAATCATTCAAGATTCTCTCTGCAGCACCAAACGGCTCATTTGCAGATTTACTCAAGTTTTTGGGAGTTTTCCTGAAAGGGTAGTCTTTTCCAAAGGAAGCAAAGAATTCCTCGTATGCCGAATCTTCCGAGTCCGAGTCGTAATCGGCCCAACATTTGGCCATTTTAGTGCATGGATTGTATGCATGGAAGACAATCTTTGCAGCTATTGACGAAGGACCGGACTCCTTGATATTGCCACTTCCTGAAGGAAAAGCACACTCTGATTTGAATTGATTTGGTTGGCCTATTGCTTTGATTTCCAAAGCTTCCATTTGGCGAACGTTGCTCTTGCCCAAAGTAGGAGTATGTGCAACCGATTGCAACATTTCTTCCTTCGGGCCAGCAAGTTCCCAAACGAAAGACTCTTTGGAGATTTTGGCCCCAATCATAGATGCAAGGAATTTCAGTGCCTCTTCATCTTCAATCACAGAGACAGTTGACAAGACATCAGGGACAATTTCGAGTTTGTGTTGTTCAGAGGGGCTCAAAAAGGAAGACAGTTTGGTCTTCTCAATTCCCAGAAGCCCTGAAAACAGTAAAGCGGCTTTCACATCTTTAATAGCTCCCTCAACTTGATTTTCTTCGACTTTGGTGGTGAAGATTTGAGAATCAGTAGTAGCATTCTTGTGGATTCCGAGTATTGCCGCAACAGCCTCCAGGGCTTCGGTGTTTTCTTTGAGTTCAACGTGAGTTTTCTTTTTCAATTCTAACCGGGATTTATAGATCTCAATTGTGTCATGATTGGTCAGTAGAAGCAGGAGTGATTCTGGTACATGGCAAACATTGTTCGGTTCACCACTTTCCATTGCAACCAAAAATACTTTCAGTTCATTCAATTCTTGCAGAATAGCGGTTTGATCTCTTTCAAGAACAAAAAGCTCTTTCTCGATGCTTTCGGGATCCAGAACGGGAAAAGGAACTTCGGGGAAAATAGGGGATGTGCGAGTTTGACAAAATGGTACTCGAATATCTCGAAGTTCACTAACAATCTTTTCAGCCAGCGAGGCGTCAGAAAGGTGACCTTCACATGCTTCATTCTTTGGATCCACAACTGTCTCCACAACATTTTCCACAATTGGCTTCAAAGAAGGTTCGAAATTTGGTTTCATACTTGGCTTCACTCTTACAGAACCAAACTCAATAGCGTAAGTCGTAATCTCAGCAAGCTGTGGGACAATCTCTGTGGACTCGAAGATCGCTGATTCAGCGACTTCACAAATACCAATTTTTGGCTCGGCTACTTCAGTCGTGGTTGTTTCTAGTTCAATCACATCTGACTCTTCCTTCAGACGCTCAACAACCCCCGACACAGAACCAGTCGCCAAAATCTCAGTGCTTTCAGAAAATGAGCTCAGAAGTTGCTTATCGTCGGTTTTTGACTCTTTGGCTTCAAATGTCTTCAAAAGAGTATCGATATAGTTGTGATCATTAGTTGCAATAGAGTCAGAAACGGAAAAGGGCAAGAGAGGTTTTGCTTCATTTTCTTCTTCAAGCTCTTGAGTAAAGTTATATGGTGTAACGTGTTCATGGTAAACTTCTTCAGACGCAGTGTCTTCAAATTGAAAATGGTCTGGTTCAATTTCATTGGATTCAATGTGTCTGGGATCAATGTCTTTTTCTTCGATATCTTTGGATTCAATGTTCTTTGTTTCAAAAAGAATTGATTCTCTGTAATCTGTTTCTGAGAGAGTAGTATTTCTCTTCCATTCTTTGTCTTGTAGTGGACCGACTCCTGAATCAACTTCGTCAGTGGGAAATATTCTTGTTTCAGCTTCTTTTGGTTCGTCGGTTTTTGAGTAGGTGGTATTTTCTTCAAATCTTCCTGATTCCGTATCTTCGGAAATACTTCCCTTCTCAAATCTCTGATCTTCTCCGTCTTCAACAGAAAACCCCTCAATTTCAGGAACAGCTTCTTGAGTCTCAGCGACTGCAAAATCACTAGCGCCAGTAGTAGGCGCGACATTAATTGCGCTTGCGTCTGCAGACGCAGTTGGCATATCGGCTGCAAAATCCGCCTTGTTTGAGTCCATTGTGCTTAATTCTGCAGCATCGTTGCTGTACAATTCGGATTTAACCAACATAACTTGGTCTTTTCCGGGGTACACACCTAACCCATAGTCAAGATCAATGTACTCATCAAACCCAAACTGAAAATTGAACTCGAATTCTGGCCTCGGATTTTGCTGTTCTGCTTCTTCCTCTACTTGTGCCTCACCCAAGCTTATAATGTCGTAGTTTTTTTCGTCGGCTTCAATAGTGTCGATGTTAAAAGACCGCACACATAACTTTCCAGTACTGAGGCATTTTTTGCAATCAATTCTAGTCAATACCAAGCTTGCCAAATCCGCATCAATTGACTCACAAACAGGATCGGTTCCAAGAGCCAATTTGGAAGAAATGTCGTGACTCGTGCTTGCTTCGATCAGTATAAATGCGAGACTCTCACTTTTCACAATCGAAGGAGACAGCGCAAGATGATGTTTGTCGGGTTTTGACTTATTTTTGTCTTTGGGCTCCACAAGGGCTTCGACCAAGAGTTGAAATCCCAGAATGAACTTTTTGGTATATCTCCAGACTTGGTAGAGCGCAGAAGCAAATTTACCCACCTTCAGAGTCAAAACCACAAGTAGATCAGATTGGAAATTTCCTCCTTCCTCAGATTCAGGTATCGGGGTTTTCTTCTTGGTATTGTTTTTGGTGGTTCTCCCGGATGCCTCCTTTGTGTTTTCATGGTTTTGAAAATCAAACGCATTTGAAGTGTTTGTCTGTTTTATAGACCCAATTTTCGATTCCAAACAATGATGTTTCGGCTCCGTTTTTGAACCCAGAGACTTTTCTAAAGGGTATTCGTTCTCTTTGTTTGACGATTTTCTGCCGTGACTCATGTGGGGTGAAAACTGGTCTGTACTCAAAAGAGGCTTATATTCTTCAGATTCACAATCCCTGGACTTTTCACAACCGTATCTCGCCTTCAACCAGTCGGGTTTGCGGAAACCCCTCGTTTTAACCAATTTCCGGGTCTTTTTGTTAGAGTTTTTCTCCTTTTTCGGCTTGTGCAGCTCTTGGGAAAAGGCACGTTCTGGAGACAAGCATGGTTTTCTCATAAATCGAATAAAACTGCCTTTAGAAGATTTGTGTTCCTCGGGAGAGATGTGGGAGTCATGAGTCTGTTTCTTACTTGACATCTTGAGCACCCGGACCCGGCGCTTCTTGTGGTTAGAAAACAAGTGCATTATTGAACACAGTGAAAGAGGTTTCGAATGGTTAGAACAAAAGCAGCCAGAGCAAAAAAGGGGTTGGAAAGATATGTAAGCTAAATGCTTTTGAAGGGTGACTAAATCCGAAATAGTTTTTGTCTTTTCGGGAAATTAAATTGTATTTCCGGGAGACAGTGGGAAAAGAGAAAAGAGAGTGAAGACAAAACTGTCTTTGGAAGTAGTTCTCGCGGTTCCGATATGAGGCTGTGATTCTGAAACAAATGAGATCATTTTTGTGACCAAAATTTCATTGGGAGACTTTATCGAGCGTTTTTAAGAGGCACGGCATAATAAATTAGACCTCAAAATAGCAAGATGTGAATCCAACTGAAAAAAGTGACACTTTGTAGCATATGGAAATGGGTAATATACTGTGGCATTGAAAAATTAGGAACAGGCCCCTAGGCTGATTTGTTACCTGACATATGACCCGACGTATGGCCCGACGTATGACCGATAGTACACACCAACGTCGAGGCTTGGGGTGCATCTGCCTATGCGTCTGGCGTTTTGCAGCCATTTCTCTAAGACGTGTGCGTCGACGCGTCCTCATGGGTCACAGGAAAACCTCCACTTAAGTATTGTAGCTTAAAATTCCGATTAAACGAGGAAGCACTCTGCTTCATAGGTGTTTTGGTGGACATATCCCAAAACGAAGCTCCCGTTCGTTTTTATCCTTTTTATCTCTTTCCTTTCTCTCTTGTTTTTGGTCCCCTGTTTGTTTGCGTGTGGTCCGTAACAAGTTGCTACAATTCAATGACTATTTCCCAGCACTGCCGAGGTGCCTTTACTTTGCGGTGAAAACATACCCCCAACTATTCTGATGGAACGACCCAATATCTATGTACTTGTTCCGGACCAGACTGCATATTGAGGTCTAATCTCGCCAGGGCCTAAACTCACTTCTCACGGTTAAAATGTCCCGGTGTACGGGTCTAGCCACCGCCTATATCTTAAAACCTCTTTTTACCCCACGTTCTAAGCAGAAGGTCCAGATTTTGGAAGTCTCATGTTGTGCCGGTTTCCCAGGCTCTGCCCTCCACGGCCTGGAACAGTACTCAACAAAAATTTAAGTCTGTTTCACACTCATTTAACCCCCTTCGTTTTACGGCAAAAAGTATGTTTTTCAACAACCTTGGGCCATAGCATTTGGTGCACAAGTTTACTCCTTGATAAAAAAGCAGATGACGCCAGCTCGGCCCCCCAAAATAAGCAGAAAAAAAAACAAAAAGCCATGCCCCCAAGACCTTTATGGCTCATTAAAGAAGAAGAACTAGAAGAAAAGTTCATTAAGGGCGGCGGGCCAGGAGGGCAGAAAATCAATAAATCCAACATCAAGGTTCAAATCACCCATAAGCCCACCGGAATTGTCGTCAACTCTCAGGACCTGCGGAGCCAAGAGAAGAACCGGGCAAAAGCTCGGGAAATCTTGGCTTTGCGCTTGGAGCAGATGCAACATCCCGACACATGTAGACTCAATGTACTAGCTGAAAAAAAGAGGGTGACCAAACGCAACCGGGCAAAAAAAGCAGCCAAAAAGCATAAGAGGAAAAATGAAGACGAGTCTGGGTCCAAGTCCTTGCAATGTTTTGATGATGTGCACCCTGGACTGGAGATACTAGTGGACATGAAAGGAGAGGTGTGATTTGTGGGTGCTCAATTGGTGAAACTCAAAAGAAGGCGAAAGGTCTTTGGATGCTGGCATTTCATGAGATATTCAGATCAGAAGAAAAAAGCTTTGGATAAATGTTCAACCGCCGGTATTCTGTTGGGTTGTTTTGGTTCATGGTTAACAACCTCACTAATGTTATAGGAAAGACGCAAACTTCTGAAATACTCAGAAAGATGGCCTTTTTCGAATTGTTTTCAAATGAGTGATGCTGCGATGATTGATGAATGAGTGCTCGTGATCCCGATGAAGTGTCTCGAAGTTCTGAAAACAGCAGAAAAAAAAAACTCATCCACTCAAAATTCAGAAGTCTCTTTGACAGAACCCCTTGGAATCATCATTATTCCAGAGTGTTCAGTACACAGGGGTGTGGCTTTTTCCCGTTAAACGGCTTTTGGAATTGCGAATAAGCCGTACGGCCTAACGCAAATTGATGCTTAGCCCTCCTCCAAATCATCGGAATCAGCCAAATCCATAGCGCATGCAAGCCACAACGAAACCGACCAACCGGCCCCTTGAATCATTCCTTTTCCCGGTGCTTGCGCCATATTTCAAGTGCCTTCAACGCCTCATCTAGGTTACGTGCTAACCGCTTGTTTTCCTCTTCAAGCTGAGCCATTTTATCGCTGGCCTGCTCCTCAGAGGAAACGTCGTTTTCCCACTGGTTAGTGACCGCCATGTCGACTAAAGTGCAGATGGCGTGGAACTGGTTATAGACGCTTTCAAAAAGAGGTTTAGAAGTGAGCTCAAACGGCACCACATCATCGTTGGTTTCTGCTGAGATCCGGTTGCGGTCCATGGCCTGGGCCGGGTCTACAAGCACAGGGCCATCGGGAGAACGGACGTTTTCCGGCCGGATGCTGGCGGTACACCGGTCAAAATACGCCGTGAGCTCTCCAGAGAGACGTGCAAACTTGCTGTTTTCGCTCATGAGTCTCTCGATCACCTCCAGGAGTTGCGTGGCTATGCCCTCGTACTCTTGTCTTACCACAGGCTGCATATTGTCGCCTCCAGGCGTCAAGATCGGCATTTCTGTGTTGGTGATAGACGGCTGACTGTAGTGGATCACGTTCGGGTTTGTTTCCGGGCTTTTTGATGCGGGCAAAGTCCCAGTGGGCCGGCCATAGCTGATGGTGGTCGATAGGCCTCGCGAATGCAACACGGCAGTCTTGAGTTCGGACATTTCGAGGGCCCATCTCCGTTTTTCCACGTCATATTTAGTTCGGAGGTCGGGAATATGGCTCTTGAGCCGGGCGTTTTCTCGGCTTTCGGCCTTGAGCCGCGCCTGGATAGCCTCTTTCTCCTTTCGAAGGCGGGGAATGTCGATCTGCGTGGCGCGGGCGAGTTTCTTCTTATCTAGCCGAGCTTCTTGTTCGGTTTGGGATAATTTTCGCTCTAGCGCGGCGATTTTGGCGTCTTTATCTGCCAAAACGTGGTTGGACGCTTCGTGCTGCCGGTTGTGCCGGTCAATGTCCTGGATCAATGAATAAATAGCATTGACGATGTTCTTGTCGTTGTTATAGATCGACTCTTGTACGGTTAGTTTTTCCAATGCCTCGGTTTCGGGCTGGTCTTGAATTAGCTCGGCCCAATCCGTCGTCACAAACCGGATGCTCTCGGTAGTATGGCCCTTGGTTTTGAGTGTATTGTTTATAAGTTGAGCAGCGTTTCGGATCGTTTCCACATTCAAATAAGCCGGCATTTCACGGCTCGTGTGTCTCTACTGGGCCAATCAAGGTAAAAAAGAATAAAAAGCGGAGTAGAGTTCCGGCTGAATGCAAGGATTTTCGAGATCTGAAATCTCACACTATGTGTTTACGGCCTTAGCGAGGGGGAGGCGTTAAAAAAATGTGTTGTGAGTGAAAATAGTTGCAATTGATAAGTCTGCAAGATTGTTATGATTTGAAGCGATCAGAAGAAAGGTCGGAGGAAAGACGCGACTGCAGGGCCGTGTATTGAGATAATGTTGGTGAAGAAAAAACGGGGAAAGGAAGAAGAAGATAATTATAAAAAAAGAGAAAAAGAATAAGAATAAGAATAAGAATAAGAATAAGAATAAGAATAAGAATAAGAATAAGAATAAGAATAAGAATAAGAGTAAGAATAAGAGGATGAATTGTGAAAGGAAGACAAAAGGTAAAAGAAAAAGAATAAGAGAAAGAGAAAGAGAAAGAGAAAGAGAAAGAATCAGAGGACTAATTGAGAAAGGAAGACAAGGGGTAAAAGAAGAGTCCTTGATGTTCTTGATCATTACGCTTTTTTGTCTCAACTTTCAGGTGTCTCTGTTTTTTTTTTTCCTCTCCGTCTCTCTGATCCAGCCTCATTACTTACCACTGTATCTTCAATACTCGACTTTCCAGTAGTCACCTAGAATGAGCCAACTTCCATATTACCGTCTCTTCTTTTTCTTCTAAACCTCGTGTCCTGGTTAAAACTGTGAAAGGCAAAATCAAAATCAAAATCAAAATCAAAAACCGCTTTGTTTTTTCTCGTTTCCAATCCACTCGACTCGCTAGCTAGCACTTCTACGCTAAGCCGAGCATAATCCAATGACAACCAGGCTCTACAATATACTCTTGGAACCTCAAGATCCAAACCCCACTCACTTAATATAGACATCTAGTCTAACCATCTACATAGATCAACCATCTACATAGATCAACCGACAGATGTATCATTTATTGTTGTTTCGAAAAGGCAACTGGTCCCTTCTCTACATACCGCCCCTGCAGGAGCGTGTGGTGAGTTTATATCGGTAGTTTCTATGCGAAGATGTTTTGTTTCAAGTGGCACAAAAATCCCGTTTAGTGATGCTCAGCATCAGCCTCGTCAAAGACAAACCAGTCCTCCTCGGCGGCTGGGGCCGAAGCTGAAGATGGCAGTGAAGATGTTTCAACATCGGCTGACTCATAAGAAGAAACAGCGTCGGCGGTGACTTCTTCCGATGGAACCGCGGGTTTCGAAGGCAACTGGAACTTTTTGATGTTCTCTGCTCCCTCGTTGGAGGACTGGCTGGGCTTGAATTGCTTGATTTGTGACACGTACAACTCGGAAATCAAGTTGCTTCTTTGAGGCGTCACAGACAACAATCTTCTGGCAGACAAAACACGCTGTAATCGTTAGTATATGATGGAGAGCCAGTGGCGGTGGATTGGAGAGAATAGTCGAGGATTTGGGCGAAGTGGAACGGGAAATACCGGGAAATACCGGGAATAAGGACGTTTTCGGGGTATCTGATATGAACCTCTAATCTGGCCAAGGTGGGTGCGTCTTTCAGCCCGATGGTCTGTAGCAGCCAAGTCCAGGTTTTCCTAAGATAAGTTCAATTGAAAATGTGGGGTGTGAAGTGATCTTAACATCACAATCCATGGAAAATCGCATTCATCCATCAACAAACACCCGTCTTCATGAAGAACTTGACAAAAGTGGGCAAAACCCGAAAAAAAAAAAAAACAAGAGAAATAAGAGGGTTCTGCTTCTCTGGACTGAAGTATCATTTCTCCGCCAACAATTTCGGCGGGTACAGTTCACTTGAAACACTCGTTTGAGACTGCCTTTCAAAACCGTCAATTTGTTCCCATGTTTTCAGTTCGTCCATTATCACTTGTTAGCACTCGTGTCTTACATACAATAGATTGCTTGAACATGATCGTTGTGTTGGGGATGTGCTAGCTATAGTTAAACATTTGAAAGGCCGCTGAAAGCTAACGCTTTGTCTTTACCGAGACTCGGGGGCGTGCGCGACACATATTCTCAACTGAGTTCGGAAGGGAGAAAGAATTTCATTGGCCAAGCGCGCGCGAACTAAAGGTGAATTTTGGGATTTAATTGCAGAGCGAGTTCTGGGGGAATGATTCGGATTTACAAGATAATTGCACGGAGCATAGGGGGCGTGGACATTGAGTTCTTTCGGTGTTTTTTGCGGCAGTGAATAAAACAACACACGGATGATCGGGAAATTACCCCGCAGCGGGGATTACTCGGGGCCCCGGGGGCAGTGATGTTAGTGTTTAGCATTTTAGCGCAATAGCGATAATAATCTTAGGGGATAAATCGATATTATCGAAGATAATTTGACTTGGTGTGTTGACCTTGCTGACCAAAATCCATGCGAAAAAGTAGTACAAGATTACTAAATCTTGCTGCAACAATTCAGGGGTGTTGAAAGCAATGAACGACGTATATGTCATTTAGAACAGTATTCCTAAGTACGCCATATACTGAAAAGGGATGCTGTATGAATAAAGTTGATAAAGGCTGCTACTGAAGTTGTTATTAGAGGTGGAATTTACAGGAGCATACGAATTGTTGATGTTGTTTTGTCAAAGCGCACTGTCATCACCTTGGCATGCCGACGATATTGAAACTTGCCGCTGTAATTTAGAGTTGAGAAAATCCGGGAGCCTTCATAATTTTGCTATCGAGAGAAAACGGATTTTCGATAATACATATCAGGTTCTCAATCCAATCAAATCACACAGAAGAAGCGGGCGAAGATCTTCCTGCTTAACCGGGGTTTCGCACCAGCACTAAGCTGGAGCCGGCCTTTTGCCGGTTCGTGAGCACTACAGTGCCTTTCAAGTTTTTAAAAGCGAACATACCTGGTAGAGAAACCACGAACACCACTGAAATAGACCTTTATTCACGAATGGTACTAGCACAGAGCGCAGAAAAGCAGAATACAGTATTGCCTACAATACGCAAATGATCAATTAAACTGACTCAAATATCATTTGTTTCTACTTTTTGAACCTAGCTAACACTGACCCAGTGCCATTCACCGGATTTCACCTATTGATCTTTTAGGTCTATAATATGAAGGAATCTGTGTATTTGCAGCCATTTTTGAAACTATCACGAGTGGCTCTCATGCCCCTTTTTTGCTAAATATTGCAACGACTCGTATTTTCTTTAATCCATCAAATGTTTTAATGTTTATGTCAAGGGCAAGGCTCAAGTCCCGTTAGAAGTCACATATTGCAGGGCACTTGATATGACTTCAGCCTGATTGGGGCACTGAAAGTTGATCCATAAACATAATCAACACAATTTCCATGGACTTGCAGGCTCTTCTTCTTTTACGCTTTTTTGACTCTTTTTCCTTTCTCTCGTCGCTTTCATTTCAGCGAGGCATATTCGAGACAACAGATGCAAGAAATCTTCAGTGCCTCAAAAAAGCGATCAAGTACAACGGATAATAAATACCCCAATCTGGCGCGCGGCCTGTACTCGTTTCATCCCGTCCATTTTCATGTACACCTCCAACCCTCAATCCTTCTTTTCTTCGCCCCTTGAAAACACTACACAGAATAGAATTCTAGTCATTAATTGCCGCCGCCATGCCGAAGTATTACTGTGACTACTGCAAGTCATACCTTACCCACGACAAGATGTCGGTGCGTAAATCGCATCTATCGGGGCGCAATCACATCAGGTTCTATTGCTCGTACTACGAGGAAAAGGCTAAACAACTAGGCATCTGGGACCCTAGCGAAAGTAAATATCATGTAGATCTAGAGTATTTGACGAGCCAGGAGCCGTCGCCGGAGAAGTTTGCCAAGGAAATGATTCGAGAGAGGGAAAAATCGACTGTGAAACGAACCGATTTGGTTGCCGATGAAGTGTGTCTTCCGCCGCCACCAACAATGCCAAATATGCCTCCTCCACCGCCCTCGGTATTGAGGCTTACAGACGAGCACACACATCTGATACAAGTTAACATTGCTAGGCAAGAAACTGGCTTTTACTGAGGGAATTTAAGGGACGAAAGAAAGAAATAGAAAGAGAAAAAAAAATACACCCAGAAAGCGGATAGACAGATAAGAGATTAGTCCTCAGCCTTGATCTAATGGTGCTGGGCTTAATGCTAAAACTACTTTGGAAGATTCGAGGCAATTTTCGAAAGCGACTACAGCAATGAGCAAATCACAAAATATGCAAAAGAAGGTGATTCAAAGTCACAGATTCTGAGTGGCACAGACGAATGCTCAATTGCTAGACAATGAGAAGAAAGAGGATATCGATATAAAAGCCGCGCCTAAAACGGGTGAATCAGGCGTCTTGCAGTTACGATGAAGTTATGGTACCCGATCAACCAAATTTTGGAACGGTTTCGACGTACCCGATAACTTTTTTCTTCGTCACTCATTAAACATATTTCCTCCAGATAAGTGGGCAAATCAGAGTGAACCAACTGAGACAGAATTGAATGTTTCGTCGGGCTGCTCGTTTCAGAATCCGGAACAGCCCTTGAGGTATTACAATTGTACTAGTCATTGTGTGCTAGTCTTGATGATACTACCTATTCCTGGAACATCTAGATTCACACTGTCTGCTACGATTTTTCTGAAAGTTTGTTAAAAAGGAGGAATTCTGGACTCAGGGGTTCAATTTTGAGGCACCAATAGTGTTTAAAGTACCTGAGCAGCAACTCGGTAGGGGCAAAGTTCACTGTACATGATTATTGATGAAACTATGGAGGCCACTGGCCTTAAAATTGGTCTTGGGAATGATGAAAGAGCAGTTTCTAAAAGAGGTGAATCAAGCACTTAATATAGAAGAAGAAGACCGCTACGGAGCATGTTCCCATTTAACTTGTGAATAAAAGAACAACTTTTTAATCAAGTGGAGGAATTTCGTCATCTCTATTCTTACCAGGAGCAAGCACTGATAATATAATTCGGATAATTTTCGCCTTTTACATCTTCCTGCTCAGTCTCTTCTGGTACTCCGATCCAACTATAAGCCTCGAAAAAATTCGAATGCATTGTTCTTCTGGCCATTCTTTTCTTTTCACATTCAAACAGACCAAATGATGTATCTAAACTCGTTTCAACCCTACTTTGGGGATACCTCAATTCTACACGATACTTCAAAGTTAGCAGGTGGTATATTTATAAGTATTTTAAGACGACACGATCCATGGCTAATACACAAATAAGCAGATCAGCGGGTATTTCACGCGAGCAAAAAAGCTTTTTCCGATCCATCTGCGTTCTCTCTCCATCGCTTACAAGTCATCGTCGTCCTCATCAGGCAATGGCAAGGCACTGGCCTGGTCCATCTCCTGTTGATATTTTTGCATCATGGCGCTGTCAACCTGGACCTCAGGTGGGGCCAAGGCTGGAGTGGCAACAAACTCCAATTGGGCGTTACCAACCAACTTTCTTGCCAACCAGAGGAAAGGCTTCTCAAAGTTGTAGTTGGACTTGGCAGAAATGTCGTAGTATTGCAAGTTCTTCTTTCTGTGGAAAGTGATGGTTCTAGCCTTCACCTTTCTCTCCTTGACATCAACCTTGTTACCACACAAAACAATTGGAATGTTCTCGCAAACTCTCACCAAGTCTCTGTGCCAGTTGGGAACATTCTTGTAGGTGATTCTAGAGGTGACATCGAACATGATGATACCACACTGGCCATTGATGTAGTAGCCATCTCTCAACCCACCGAACTTCTCCTGACCAGCAGTGTCCCACACGTCAAACTTCAACTCACCGAAGTTGGTGTGGAAACCCAAGGGGTGCACCTCAACACCTAAAGTGGCAATGTATTTCTTCTCAAACTCACCAGTCAAATGTCTCTTGACAAAGGTGGTCTTACCAGTACCACCGTCACCGACGAGAACCAATTTGAAAGTAGGAACTTCAGCAGCCATTTTTTGTTTCGTTCTTTCCGTCTAGTTTGTTGTCGGAGACTTAAAAAATGAAAAACAACAGCAAAGTAATTCAGCCCTGAGTGCGATCCGGGTACTGGGCGAAAAAAACTGTCCACTAGTGCGATGACCTGCACACACCGCCCCTTTCCTTGAACCGATCCTTGTCTCGACCCCCTGTCTATATGATTTAGACGCTGAGAAAGGACAAACGATCACAAAGGCAGTTTTTGGTGGATATTAGGCTGTAAACTCTTTAGTATTTGCAAATCGGACCCATGATTGAAAATGTGGACTTCTCCGTGGTCATCTAAAAGATTTCAAGGAGCATCTGAAGCGTTGAGCTAAAGTGGTCGTAATTTCTCAAAGAGTTGGGTATGTGCGCAGTGAGTGGGGGATAGAATTCGAGAGAAGGTTTCCCTGATATTATCCCTCTAGAAAAAGGACTGACAGGGATTCTCCCTATTTTTGTTTCACTTTTGTTTCTGCTTTAAAAACTTTGAAATTTTGAAATTGGTTCCGAAGACATGGTCAGTGTGGTTGGTTGTGGCTGGATAGTTCAAATTTGCAACATTACGAATTCTTGCTTTCTTCAAATCAATGTCCCACCGTCGCCTGCAGATTGATTCACGCGTGTGCAGAATCGTGCAACCGGATTCGCGCCTACTCCACCTTGTCTGCGGAATGGACAAGAAGACACCATAACAAAAGGATAAGGAATACTTTTTGAGGCCTTCTTTCGAAGATTCGTGCATTTGTTTGGCTTTCAATATCCAGCAATTTTCAATTCCAACAGGTATCCTATTTTATTTTTGGGAAAGTGATATGCGCTGTTGACATGAAGTGACTGTAATCAGGTGAAATTTTTGCATCTAACGAAATGCGCCATGAATGAGGGTGGGTAACATCTGAATGGATTTGCAAAACACTCGTGATACTTTTCCAGTACTCAAAGGACAAAAGGAAACGATTGTGGAAAAAAATAATCATACCCAAGGCCTTGCCTCTCTGATTTACTCTGTTTTACTCTGTTTTATTATTCTCTTCTTTCACTTGAGTAATCCATCGAAAGATGGGTTGACGGCATACATTCACGGCACTTTTCTCAATTGGTAGATGCTGACATTTTCTGGCCTAAACACGACGTCTGGCTATGAGAAAAAGAGAAACCAAAAGCAGAATTAAAAAAGCTCAGCTAAAAAAGATGGTATCTCCTTTTCGAGTAACCCATACAGTGTATCAAAGCGCAAACCACTTCGGTGCGAGGTGTCCACTTAGGCAAGCTGCGGTCAACTGTCTAACATTATGAGAACCTGCGGTAGTAATGATCGGGCAACGAATCTACAACCTGTTTCATGGTATTACACAGGGGAGTTGCGATCGCTACTACATGATAGTTGGCTGACCCATTGTCAGCTCCAACTATATAAAACTATAAAATGACCGGCTTTTCCACCCTAAGTGTTGGAAAGCCAGATTAGTTTTAAAAGAAGATCTCGATAAATACATAGTTTGGATAGAAGACCTCTGACGTCCGCCCTTTCGATGGAATGCTTGGTCGCAGGAGAAATCAAACAAAATCATGAAAGACTGCTGGCACAGTGAAAGACCTACGATAAGGAGGAAAAAAAAATAGTAATAATAAAAATAAAAAAAAAAAAAAACCTTTACTCAACCTCAAATAATCATCGGATTCTGATCAGTTTTTCTTCTTTCAGTTTTTCTTTTTTGAGTCCAACATAATGCAATTGCACCCCTCGAAGGTTGTGGATATGGTGCAGGTATCGTTGAACCGTCTATCAGGCGACATCAACTTTTTCTTTAAAAAAAAAAAAATTCAAATTCTTTCATCCTTGACCGCATCTTTTTCGGTGTTTAGGGTTTATTTTTGTTTTTCGTGTTTTCGCTCTGAAACGGCTTAAATTGTTCTAGTCTTCTACTCCCTGCTCTTGGAACCCGTAGCCAATCAAAAGCAAACTCAACCTCAGTCTGATTAACGAACGCTGGCTTCTCAAAATTCACGTTTGGCTATTTTCAGCAGGCTATTTTCAGCAGCTTTTTCTCAGAAGTGCGGCACAACTCGAACTAGAAGGAATAGCTCACAGAGAAACCCGAGATCTCAGTAACTTCCGTTTTTCTTTCTTTCTTTCTTTCGTTCTTCTTTTCACTTTCTTTCGTTCTTCTTTTCACTTTCTTTTTAATTCTTTCCCTCTCTTTTTAATTCTTTCCCTTTCTTTTTAATTCTTTCCCTCTCTTTTTAATTCTTTCCCTTTCTTTTTAATTCTTTCCCTCTCTTTTTAATTCTTTCCCTTTCAGTTTTCTCCATTTCTTCTTTCCTTTAGAAACCCTACTCCATCATCCACCTTCCTGCTTTCAACCTCCAATTGCTCGCTAATACTTGATGTACCCACCACCCCATCCGCGCTGTAGGTGCCTTTTTCTGATTAGGCACCAGTGCACTGTGCTTTCTTCAACGAGCCAAGTCACGCTCTATATCAATTTTTTCCCCTAAACAGTTCCGCCAAACCATGAAGAAAACCCTACTATACTCATCAAACTAAGGCAAAACTCATAAAATAGCCTTGTGCACCTTCTTTTTTCCCCTTAAAAACCATCTATTTGTAGCCCCGTACACATGTTTCTCGGTTTCCCCTGTACTTAACACTTTCGGTCCTCCGCAGGCAATGGAGTCCCATACAAAGGAAAAAAAAAAAAACTGGGCACCGGACGCAGCAAAAAGCCATCATAATTCCGCCGTGTGTTTGGGAACAGCTCAGGATTTATTTACCCCAAGCACTTTTCGACACTTGTCCTGATATTCTTTCTTGTTGCCAAGTGATTACGCCCAGTCATGTCCGAGGTATGTTTCACGTGTGTTTCACAATACTTGCTGGTGGTTTGAGCAAGATTCGCCAATTGAGGCTAGCATTCTGTGTTTTTAAGGAGACTATTTTTATAGACATTGCCGGAGTTTAGCGAGAGTCTTTGTGGAGAAGCTTCGCTGGTTAGGGGGGGCTTTTGAGCTCTTGCATCAAATTGGAAATTGGCTACCTTGAAGAAAAGTGAATTTTTGTTTTCCTTTTCGTCTCGGCCTAGAATACATTCTAAGGTCAAATTGGGCCAAATATCCCCTGACAGTATCAGTCGAACTCATGGTAAAACACGAGTAACAAGGCCACAAATGAGATTCTACTGGCCCAATTGAATTGGAAATATGGCGCAAAAGCCGCTGGTTTCCCCCTTTTCTTTTCCTCTTCATTTCCTCCACGTCCTCTCTTTGTACAATGTTTGCATCTTTTTACTAACAGTCAAGGTCAAAAGAACCATCCGCATCACAACCAACCAACACATCTTGAAAGATGTGCCTGCCGTGGAAAATTACCCCATGAGACAGTGGTCGATTGAAATCACCATGCTCAACGACCAAAACGCCGTGGTTCCTGCAAGCATTCTAGATAAGGTCACTTACACATTACACCCGACATTTG
This sequence comes from Metschnikowia lunata, assembly GCA_030583235.1. Taxonomy (NCBI): domain Eukaryota; kingdom Fungi; phylum Ascomycota; class Pichiomycetes; order Serinales; family Metschnikowiaceae; genus Metschnikowia; species Metschnikowia lunata. The sequence goes on along the minus strand of JAJMHP010000023.1, from coordinate 180,608 downwards.
CCAACCCCATCAGGACTTTGAAACAAGCCCCTTTCAAGGTGGAGGAGCAAGGTTGGGGTGAGTTTGATATTCCCATCAGCGTCCATTTGGTGGGAATTCCAGGGAAGCAAGGAGAACGTAAATTCAACCACGACTTGAACTTTTTGCAGGAGACATATACGGTTGACCACGTGATCTCTGTGCCTTTGAAAAACGCCCAATTGACCAAGCTTTTGGCCGAGTCCGGGCCCGTGCCTGCTGACGGGGACGGCAAACGGAAAAACGACCTGGAAGTGTCTTCTAAGCTGAAGAAGTTGAAGTCTACATCCTCTGCTACTAAGGGTTCGGTTGATTTGGAAAAGCTTGCCAAGGGCTTGACCTTGTTGAGCGAAGACGACTTGATCACCATCGTGCAAATGGTGACCGACAACAAAACCAGCGAGATGAACATCAAGAACGACTTCGATAACGGCGAGTTCACTATGGATTTGTACACGTTGCCTGAACTGTTGTTGAAAAGTTTGTGGGATTATGTCCAAAGACACACCACTGGCGCGTAGGCGCCAGCTAGGCGCCAGCTAGGCGGCGTCAAGTATTTGATTTGAGAATACGGGGCTTTCTTGTGATTGAAGGGAGGCAAATAAAGTATAATTGAATCTAATGATGTTTAGACATGAGCGTGCTTGTAGGTTGAAAGAGAGTGTGATTGAAAACAGAGAAGAAATCAGAAAAGAAATCAGAAAAGAAATCAGAAAAGAAAACAATAAGATGGATGATTTTCGTGTTGAGCTTCCAAAAATTAAATAACGTTAAAATATCTTTATAAAATTCCACTTCCTTCTTCATTCATTCAAAGCCGTTTATTTACATTATATTAATCGATGTGCCAGCTGGTGTTGCACCCGGTTAGAGACCACGGCGGAAAATAAGGTGTTTGAAGTTCGTCTCTCTTTGGTCATTATATTGAGACGGCTTCCTTGCTGATAATTTTCTGCAGAAGTACAAGATGAACCTATAATGTTCATATATTAATATATATGTATTTGTATATATATGTATATATATATGCCACTTTTCATTTCCTGGTGACTTGAGTTTAACCTCATGTTCATGCAACACTTGAATCAGAAGGACGACGCAAGTGACCGTTCTTAATATCAAAACACTATTTCCCATGTAGTGTTTCTGGATTCTTGTAAAAAACATTACTTACTGAAAACAAATAACATCATGAAATTCAATCACACACTGGTCCACTATCTACCGTCAATCAGTCCAGGTGATTATTCCAGTTTTCGCTCCACTGGTGTAACATTGAAACCAAAGTCATTGTTACTGATTGTGGCGTTACCTCCACCCTCTACCAACTGAAATTCTAAAAAAAGACGTACAACGCGATCCCTGTTCTTACAATTTCTATTGCCCACACTATAAGAGCTTATACCATATCATATGGGGGCCATTTTGGTGTTCCGTGGGGTCAAGGAGCCAAACTGTCAACATTTTGGATTCTTGTCGTCGACGGCAGTCTATTCGCAAAGTCCCAAGGGCCCAGTCGCATGAAAATGCAGTGTCGAATGCCGGAACCCTGCCGGCACCCACAAGAGCATTTAAACGGTGAAAAATTCTCTATCTTGGCCCTTCTACGTCGACCAGATCTTTATCGTAGAGTCCCACGAGGCCGTGGCTAGGCCCTGGCCATCAGGACTTATTGCAACCTGAGAAATCCGGCTCTTGTGGCTGCCATTACCAACACCAATCAGCTCAACAATCTCCTTACGCAAAATATCCCACGCCAAGCACCCGTAATCCGCATAACACGCATACAAGATTCGGCCCGACTTGCTCAAATCCAACGAAATCACACCCGGGGCATCGAACTGTGACCACATGCTTCTGCTACTTCTGGGAGAGCCCTGGCCATCTTTCAGTGATCGTGGCGGTTCAAATTGCTCGCGTAGATTGTAGTGTTCCAATTCACAGAGCGACCTGAAGTCGTAGATCTTGCAGATTCCGTCGTCGTCGCCGGAAATGAACGAGTACCCATTCGGAAGCAGAGACACGCAGTTCACATCGACCCTCGACATTTGGCACGAGGTCTGGGGCGCCTTGACCCGCAAATCCCAGAGTTTCACTGTCCCGTCCGCCCCCGCCGAGAGAAACGTCTGTGGCAGCATCCTCTCCTTGGGCGAAACCAGTAGCGAAAGCACATCGCCACAATGGTCCAAAAAGTCTCGAACTTTGGTGTGTCTTTCCATGTCCCACAACGCTATCGTCATGTCTCCCGATGCCGTAAGCACCTGGTCGTCGGTGATAAACTCACATGCAGACACATATGCCGCGTGAGCTCTTGCGATTTTGCGGCCCTTATCTCTTAGTTCCATCATATCTGACCTGGCCGACAAATAATGGTCGCTGGCGGTTTCCACTTTGTACACCGTGCACCTGTTGTCGAGGCCGGCCAGCGCCACAAACCTCCCGGAGGGAGCAAACGCACACAGAAGCACCCAGGGGCTATCCAAGGGTATTGCTTGTAGTTTGAGGCCCGAAACCGCATCCCATATGATCATGAACCCGTCCTGGCACGCAGAAACAAGCCTGACAGAGTCCGAGCTCCATTTGATTTGGGCAATTTTGTCCTGGTGGCCCTTTAACGTGTTATACTGCCGAAGATACCTTTTTGGAGGGATTTGCGTGAGGTTAGCACTGGCTTGTTTCAACGTAGTATCCTGAATCGCCAAGTTGGTTTTTTGCAACTCCGAGTATAATACCTGACAGGTCTGCTTGGCCAAAAGTAATTTGGTGGACATGGGCTCAGTAACAGTCAGCATATTTGGCGAAAGCTAGGGGTGTTTGAAGAGCCTTTCGGATGAATTTTGAGACGGTTTTACCCGATGCGGCCAAATCAACTCAAGTGCGTTTTGAAACGTGAGACGCCAGGCGGCCGCTGGCTCTCGCAAGCACCCCGAAATTCCGCAAATCTCACAAATGTGTCAGTCTCACGCACAACCTCTCGCCCAATTGGGTAGTGTTCTGCAGGTAGAGGGTGGCCGTGCGCTTGAAATTGAAACACCTGCTAGGTTAGGCTTCCCTGCTTCCTGCTGTGCCGGCAGCGCAACGACTGACAAGCAAAAAAAAAAAGAAAGAAAGAAAGAAAGAAAGAAAGAGAAAAGAGGAAAGAAAGAGAATAGAAGAAGAGGATTCTCTTTGGAAACTCCAAATTGTCTTCCTTTTTCTCTTTTCATTCCTTATTTTTATTTCCCCCTATTTGTCATCTTTCCGCCCGAATGCATGATTCATCAATCCTTGACCATTTTGCCCGAGACGCTCGTAGTCTCACCAGCCCATTAACAATCTTATCAACTTCTCCAACCCCATCCAACTTCTCCACTTCCACATCTGATCGCTTCAAACTCACCCCGCCGTTTCCTCCGACTCTTCACCATAATCAATGCGTCTTTTCTTCCGTGTGTCATCGTCTTCAACTTCCATCGTTTTTCCCCCCAGCGTAGAAGCTTTTTTTCCTTTCACTGTAGGCACCGGGGCAGCAGCAGTTTTCTTATTCCGAGCCACCTTAGCACGCAGCTTATCGTCACGATCTATGTCACCTGTGACTTTCTGCAAGTAGTTTGGCACTGCAAGCCCTGACTTCAAAAAGAACATTTTCCAGTTCCTCGCCTTGTCCTTCAACTGCACTTGGGTTCTGTTTTTCAACGACTCGTTGATGCGTCCTCCTTGTCCAAAAAGCTCCAAAATCACCGACCACTGTGTACCCTTAAGCTCCATAGCATGCCTTAACGCACGTTCCTCCGCCCTAGTCCAGGGTCTTCTATTGGGGCCTTTCAGATTAACCGATGGGTTGATACGCAAGTGGATCTGCTGCTCCTGGATCTCGCTAGGTAAAAGCGCTGAAGTGATATCATCAAGTCCTTTGTTTTGCGGCCTCGTGGTCGATGGAATGTCTTCACTAGGCGGGAACTGGTCTGGTACATCCTGAAGAATCTCATCACTATGAGGAGTTGACGATTCCATATTTGGAAACACGTCATGTGCAATCCCCGACACAGGTGGATAATCAGTGGAGACAGACTTGCTGGATCGGACAAGTGCAGGTTTTCCCTTCTTGCCCCAAAGTAGGACTCCCATGTTTCTCGACACAAACTCAAACAAATCCTTCAAGAACTCAAACCACTCGTACTGCTCGTTGAGATTCTCCTCCTCGGGGTAGTCGAGCAAGGCTTCCTTGCGAGCATGGCATCGCTTGACAAAATCCATCTCTGTCGAGCTCAACAACTTTGTTCCACGCCGTTCCTGAAGAATATCTTCGAGATTGCTAGGGAAAATGTCCTCCAAAATCTCCTTGCGAGACCGCTCGCCCGCCTCAATCGCTGAAATGTACGCTTGTGTCTTCAAGTCAAGGTACAAGCTGGCCTGAGGCTTGAAGATTTTGCCCACACGCTCACCCAAGTTGAAGCCAGCGCCGCTCTGTAAGTTCATGTTGGACGCGCTCATGTTCGACATGGAATTGGCCGGATCCAAGTCGTTGGCCGGGCAGAATACGTGCAAAAACGACTCGTTTAAATGGAAAAAGCCCACTTCAATGGTGCCAAGCGTAGCGGCAAGAAAAGTAGCCAAATTCACCTTTCGAAGACTCGATTCGATCGTCTGCTCGCGGCTGCGGAACATACTGGGTGTCTTCTCACCCTCTTTCCAGATCCCCGGGGCCAAATGCTCCACCGTCAAAAAAGGATCTTCTTCCGAGTAAAGACGCTTGGTGAACTCGAAAAGAGACGTCAAATCACGAAAAGCAGCGCCCGGCGCAGTGTCTGGGCTCGATGCCAAGTCGATGATCTTCTGGTATGGCCCTACGGCAAATACCCTGAGCAACTGCGTGGCCAAGTTGTCCAAAACCGCCAATGTGCTCACTAACAACTGGATCCGTGCCGGCATGTAGCTAGTAGGCACGATTGGGAGCGGCAATGCCGCAAGATGGGCATTGGTGAGCAGCGCCGTGGTCCGTGACTGGGACGAAAGGGCGTTGTAGGCGGCCATGGCCTCATTGGCGGCCAAAAGTTCCGAGTTGGCTGGGATGTGTGTTGCGGTCATGTCCACAGCGTGTGGTATTGTGGCCGAGGTCATGGCTGAGGTATTGACCGCAGTGGTCGTGACCGTGGCCGGGTCATTTGCGTCATTTGCGTCATTTGCGTCATTTGCGTCATTTCGGCCATTTGGGTCATTTCGGCCGTTTCGGCCATTTCGATCCTCTAAGTTATGTCCCGCTACCCGTGCCTGTGGCGGTTGCTGTTGGTTGCGGTTGTCAAAAGGTGTGTTTGCAGATGTCGCGGTGGAAAGAGCAGGGTTCATCCCGGTCAAGACGCCAGTTTCCCGTATGTTTGGCATCACATTGGTGGTATGGCCCTGTGCTGCTGCAGCTCCGGTTTCGGTGCTCAATTCAGCCTTTCCATGGCCCTCGGGGCGTGCTCCGTGATCCGCTTCTTCATGAGATTCCGGGTCAAGTTCATCCGGTGGCCCCTCAGTAGCAGCACGTTTCAACTCGTCAGCGATCATCTGAAGGTGCTGTTTCTCCTGTGCTGCATCCAATAAAGGAGACTCGTCCATCTCATGATCGATGCTGTTGCCGATGTTGTTGCCGATGTTGTTGCCGATGTTGTCTAGACCCAATTGTTGGCCTTCTGTGTGGGTAGAAACAGAGCTCTGAGGTAAGGATGGGTGGCCCGTTTCGGTCCCATCATCGTCCTGGCCATTCTCGTCGACTTCCATGGCATTTCCAGCCGAATGTAGTTGCTGCTGCTGCTCTAACTGTTGCTGTTCTAAGTCATGTTGCGCTATAGCCCTTTGAATCGCCTGATCGAGACCGTCGTCAGTCGTAATAAGGTCATTTTTGTGCACATTATGATCTTCGGCTGCCCCTGGCAGATTTGGCGCTTGCAGAGCCTCCGATTGCATTGTGAATGGTGTAATGAAGCAAGAGCTAATGTCGTAATAAACGAGTTCGTGCGTTAGGCTGCTGCTACTAGAAAGAGCGAAACTTAACCCGTTTGTTAGATTCGTCGGGACCTGTTATTGCTGGACCAATTTAGGCTCTATACAAAAGAGAAGAAAAAAAAGAGAACTCACTTACGGATTCAAATTCCTTTGTTTGGCCCGATTTTGGTATTTTTCTCTGGTTTTTTTTTTATTTTTTATTTTTTCGGGGTCTGTTCTGTCTGCCATTTCGCAGTGTTTGTTATCGACTTCCTGCCCGATGAGCTTTGGTGCAGACAATCGCGGCAGACTTCACGTGACAGATTTGGTAGCCAGTTAAAGTACTACACTCTCCGATGGCTATAGGCATCATAGTTATAGGAATAATCACTTGGTTATGGCTAAATTTCTAGTATTTAGGCATTATTCACACGCATAAGCCGAAATATGCTGACTATAGGTATGTTCCGAAATTTCGGTGCAAAATCAAAATGGCTATAGGTATTAATAGCACGAAATTTGGCCGAAATCGAATCTACAATAGATCTGGCATTCATCTGTGGTTTCCCGTCCACCGAGTATTTTGAAACAACCTTTCCATGTCTCGGAAACCTCATGTGACTGATGAGATCGACCAATGAAATTTCTGCATGTGAATGTTCAACTCATTGAGAGGCTATTGATTGGGGAATCAATAGATCAACCACTTCCTAACATCGAAATTAAACTATTGCCACCAAACACGACTGCAGTCTTACAGCCTTTGGATAAAGGCATTATATGGTCAGTGAAATACCGTTCTCAAGTGGCATTTGTGACACACATGCTCGACGAAATCGAACAAGGCCGTGATATCATGGAAGCGCTTAATCAGAAGCAGTCAGTGTTGTGGTGCAATAAAGCATGGAGTAATATTCCTGCTACACTATTCCAAAATTGTTGGCACAAGACGAGATTGCTTGCTCTACCAAGTGAACAAACTCAAGCAACCGAATCTATAGTTGCAGAAACTAAAGACTTAAACTCAACGGAGAATAGTGCAACTTTAGTTGGCAGACTCCACGACGATCAAAACTTTGATACTTCAGCAGCTGTCGATAACTTCTTCGGTGAGTATGATGACGATGAAGATCCACATGAGGCGTTGACTGAGGGGGCATCATTGATGAGCGTGTTCATCCTTCTTAAACGCACGAGGATCCAAAGGATTCCGAGGAGCAGGAAATATCAAGCACTCTGGTGCTCTAGACCACATTTAATGTATTCTTTTCTATGTGGAACAAGAGGAACTCGACCGAGACGAATTCAAACCTTTGTTTAAAAATTTTCCAAACATGCAATACTGCAACGGAGTCATAGTGCCACGCAAAGGCTGATTTTCGACATTTGCCAACCAGTTGAACGAGCCAATTGAGCGGAGCGACTTCTACGTTTAAACCTGCAAACATTAGAGAAAGTTTATACACCGTATTTTTGAATGATGCATGATAGGAATATTCCATATTTCCGGTGCACACGTTTAATGCCTGTAGCCATCGGAGAGTGTACAGTCTGTTCTCGCTGTAGATGACTTATTTATAGGAATTTTCCTCATTTCTCCGTCGTTGCTTCACGGTTGACCGACAAAGTAGGTGCATATCCGTACAATTATCGAGGAATCCTGGTTCCTCGATCGTTTCTTTCAGCACTGTTGCATGTAGCATCTTCAGAAGATGGTTTATGTGGCTGCAAAACTTGAAGAGTATGTAAAGTTGCACAAGATAGTCATCGTGGACACTGAAGATGGTCTATGTGGAATCGAAGACGTTCTTCTAATGCGCAAATAAGTCGGAAAACCTGTAGTCCTAAGCCTTTTTTCCATGTAGTCAGGTGGGGTTCACAGGCCAGAAGTGATGTAACAAAATATTGTAGCACCATTCCGAACGTCATCCCGGATACATTTCGACGCTGAAAAGCGAATTCAACAAAGTGAAACTTGTGCCTATACAGAAAGTCGAGTCAAGACGAAACAAAACTTGACACGTGAATAAGAGAGCTCTAAAAAGGAAGCAATAGCGTCTTTCAAAAGTTTCAGGTGAACAAGCTCAAGTGTTTGGGACCAAAATACCGCTTAAACTTAAAGACATGCATCCGGATGACAGAGTCTAAGTGAAGGGTGTCGAAGAAGTCTCAGAGAGAGCGATGACAGCCACGAGGCGATCAAAACCCACGTTGTCATATTTCACAAGACGGGCGCTCAATTTGGGCCAAAACATCGACCACTTGGGTGAGCATTACGTCAAATATTTTAGAAATACGTCACTTGGGTCGAGACCATAACGGCAGGCGTTGTCTTCCAAGAGGTACCCTGTCAAGTTGTACACAATCAATTTTGAAGGGAGTGTCTGGGTGAACCGACCTGAAAAAAAAAAGAAAAAAAAAAAAGAAAACGTGTATCGCCCTTGATTTGTTTTCTGAACAGGTGGATTAATTATGACTCGGTCTCCTACGTCTTTGATATGTGGCTCACTTCAGACTCTACCAGGGTTCAGCAGAAAAAACGGTTTATTCTGATTAGCAATTTTTTGCCTGTTTCATGATAATTGGCCCTATTAGCCACTGCGCCTATATTATGATTTAGACGTAGATATAAACTGTAGCCTCCGTAATACTAGGGCTATAATTAATGTGATTTTTGAATGTTTTGCAGATTGTACTTCAGCATGTTCTAAGTACAGCAAAAGCCACCCGTCTGGGCTACTTGGTGCTTCAATCTATCGGTTCTACCATGGTTTACTCTCTTTTCTGCAGTGTACGGTAGTGGTGTCATTCGGAAAATTTCACAAAGTATTAACGTTAATGAGCAATTGAAAAAAGCAGCAAGCCCCTGGATGTAGTAAAACTGAATCATTTCAAACGGAAGTATAACGCTTGATCACCCTCGTGCAACAAATTATGTATATATGCCAGCAAATCCGAATCTTCTTCCAGTATTTGCACTCCACTACAAAGAGTATTTACACACATACAAAAACAAAGAATATCATACTTTGACGGACTATCTGGAATACTTATCGAGAACATTTTGCTAAAGTTTGCTTGCCACATTTTTGAGTTCGCCGCAACTTTTCAAATTTGATACTTTTCAATGCACTCATATCACTACTGATTGCAAAGCTTGCTTAGCTTCCAATGAATTGGCAAATTCGGGACTGGTACCCTCAAATGACTTACTTTTGCTTCCAAAAGAAAAAGCCTTTTTTATCAAATCTGATGATCCAAAAACGAAGATGCTCAACTTAGATTCGAACGCCCCCTTGAATAGGACAGATTTGGGTGGATTTTGGGCTCATCCCCGCGGACTCCATCAAAGCTTCCAGCAACAGCTCCACATTCGCAGCAACCTTCCCAAACAAAACTATCATTCCTTGAGGAACTTCCAATCGCCTCTGCATCTGTCTTCTGAGGAAGTCTACTTCACAATAAAAGCGTACAGCCTGATTCATAAACCCACTAATCTGGCGGTTACTGAACCCTTTCAAGCTATGAAACGTTGTCTTAACTTCAAGGTCAAGAATTTTGCTAGTCAAATCGCTCCCTGGAATTTGGCATCCATGATACCTTTTCAATTTCTCCATGTAATTGACCATGAGCTCGAACATATTTCGGGCGAGGAGCGCATACTGTTCGATTTTGCTCTCGTAGGCTAGCCGTGATTCGATAAGAAAGTCGATCTCAGAAATCTGGGACCTGAGCATCCTGACGTTGACATCGAAATTCGCGTAATCAAAGCCCCTTTCACTCACAAATTCACTGAGCCGGTTAACAAAGCTCTCAAGATATGTCCTGATACTTTGGACTTCTTTGCTCATGGCATTCCTATATGCGAAATGGGCTGAAGTCTTCAAACTGGCCACTGTCTCTTCGAGTGTCTTGGGAATATCCTCCTCTTGTGAGTGCCCCTTTCTCAGGTCGGACACCTGGGGTTGCTCTCCGAGTTTTTCTGGAATAGATGAGGAAGTGATGACATGAAAGAGACAGGTAGCTAACACAGCCAGGATTGCCAAGGATGGTTTCATTGTGAATATTGGAAGCTGGTAAAAAGAGTGATGAGTAGTTCCATCTTTGGGAAAGGAATAGATCTTTAAGTAGTCTTTAAATAAGTCTTAATACATGCGGCACTTTTTTCTGTGCCTCTCTTGCGCCTTTGGTAGGCGGTACATATTGATGTCACGCTGAATCGGCGGGGAGCCAGAATTTCAAGCGGTATACAAAGATCAGCCAGATTCGTGGCGTTTTTCGTTTTGGATATCGTTCAAGTGGGCAAAAGGGTCACTCGTCTTTATCTTTGGATTGGCGTTTCGGTAGATCGATTCAGGTCAACTTAAACCAAGCTTTTTTGGTCAGACACTGGCACAGTATGTATATTTGACTTGTGTTCTGTTTCTTTGGTATGTAATGATATAACAATATTTAAAATACATCCATACCTGATTTTTGTTTTACCGGCTTAGCCAAACAGGGGGATAGGCATTATGTAACGAAAGAAACCCATTTAGCATCAGATTTCACCCGGGGATTTTGTACCGCCAAACATTTTCTTTAAGAATTTCGAGCTTCTTTTCGGCGCTAGTGAAATACACATCAAATATTGCCTTTGTCTTCGGGGGTGGGGGTTTTATTTTTGCCTGATAGTTGGAATTGAGGGCCCCTAGGCCTGAGAGATGTGTCAAACTTACTTTTTATCTGCCTGAAGTCTTCATGGGAACGAAGATCTCCTTCAAAATCAAAGACAATCAAAAGTTGGACATTAAGCTTCAGAACACCCCGGGAAAGTTCTGTATCGGCACCCGAAATGTTTTCGTATGTTTTGACTATTTCTGATGTCTCTAACATTAACAGATAAGTCATGATTGCGAATTTGAACTTTTGTAAAAAAACATTTTGAACAGTCACCAGAGTTTGCTAGATTCTCGACTCTTTCGAGACTCTGACGAAATTGTTTTCTATATATATCTCAAGTTGGGACAGATTAAAGTCTGACTCGGTCACCAAGCTTCGAAGGTCATAACAGAGTGCTCTCAACATTTTCTGTTTCTGCAACGGGATTTCTGATTTCAAATACAGTAAAACCTGGATAAACCAGACTTAATTATTGCAAGCCAGAATTCCGGCTTAACAAGAAAATTTCTGGACATAAGGTATATTTTGCTGTATATTACACATCAATTTCTGCATTTTGTCCTGTCCCGAGTTTCACTAGCAAAGTTGTAGATTAAAGAGGGTATTTCACTTGATTTGATTAACTTACCTGTCTCTCTATATTCCATGGAGGCCTTTCGTTAAATAATTCGACTTTGAGACAAGGCTGCCTTATTTGTAGTCCATTTATCTCATCATTTGCCATAAGGCTCGTCTTGATTTTCCCAATGAGCATTCCTCTTCCTGCAAAATAAAAATTTCCTCCTCCGAATCAGTAGTCTCGTTGCTTGGGAAATTTTCCACAGTAATCGACTCTTCTGCTTCCCGATATATAATGATAAAAGTTTCCTTTGTAAGTGGCTAATAAACCGGTTTGGAATAAGGTTATAATATCGCTCTTCGTTCTGTCAGACCTCAAGATACTGGTTCTTTTGCAGCGTTGGACGAAAGATAGCTGTGATTGCTTCGTTGACTTCTTTGCAAAATTTAAGCTTATTTGGTTAATACTTCTGAATTGGTCTCTGGCATCAACAAGCTAGAGTAGCTCGAAAGGGTAATCTAACATCGTATTTGACCTTTCATGGTGCAAATATGATGCAGAGATAAAGATGTGAAAAAGCAAGGAATGATACCTTTACACGATTTTGAATCGATTTACAACACTGAATAAGATATTTAGCGGGGTTTTCTGTCTAAACAAAGTAAAGCCTTTATAAACCGGAATTTACAAAAACACGCCGGCTTATAAAGTAACCAGACTTCCGGCTAATAGGTAGTTTTATTCCCCGAATTAAGGATCTTCACAACGGGCTTGTTTGTTTTTTTTGCGTGCGGCTCGCGACCTTAAAGCGACTCCGGCTTACAAGGAGTCCGGTTTTTTCAAGTTTTACTGTAGTTATAGGAAAATGGGTGCTCTGATGACTCGATGAATGAAACGGAGTGGGTGCAAGAGAAAAAAAAGAGAAAGCAGCAGCAGCAGCAGCATAAAGACCAGATATATTTCTCATTGCTGATTAGACTTCAAGAAATCAACCAATCAAAGATCTTGTTGGTTGGTGCTGGTGCTGAATAAATATATCCTTCAAGTACATGGCTCTCTGTTGCCAACTTGACTCAGAACGCATTATTTTCGCGACCCCGCTTAAGAATCAAGAACTGGAATTCTCAGATAAGTTCCAAGATATTTGTCAACGCATACTTATCCTTGTTGGAGAATATCTGTCTTGAAACCTTCCTTCTGTTTCTGAAAACTTATGATAACGATATGAAAGGTGTCAGACGTACGAGTGCGTTAAAACGTTGAAGGCAGCACATAGGAATCTGTTTAATAAGTCTTATCCAACTAATCCCCATCCATCAGCGATGATAATGGTTTGATTCGATTCTAGTAATTACCAAGCACTCTGGTCCATCCAGCGGCATGTATCCAAGAATTTCATGTTTCAATAGCTGCTAGTACGATGGTGATGTTGCACTTCGATTTCGGCTACTTCTTAGCTGGATATGAGAAAAAGAGTGACGTATCTGAAGAATGGAAACAGTCTTGGGGTGTTTTCAAAATCACAGAAAAAAGACTTACATTATTGTTCGCATGCCTCATCACTGTTATTGTCTCAGCTCCGCCCTCAATACGTGAGACGCTAATCTCTAAGTTTTTGTGAAAAACTCTCAAGCTTTGATATGGACAGGTATGACAGATATGCATGAAACCCAAGCCATTTTCTTTCTTTCGAGCCTCGCGTGACCTGTTTGACTTATTTCAACATGAGCATCTGTCACTCACCATCACCTTAACAATGGGATAGGCAATTTCACCGAGCGATCGTTTCATTGAAATAAAACAATAAGAAAAGAGACCCGGTGTCTTTTTCAATTGGCTGAAAGGCAGAAAATAATAGTCAATACTAAAACTCGAGCTGGCTCTGTCATCAGTAAGAATTTGGGCTAGTCTCTGTGGCTTCATCATCATTGTCCCTTTTAGCTCCGGTCACCAGCATTGGATCTGGATTTCATTTTCATCTGGTCCACCTAAAACATTTAAAAGCCGTGGATTGCATTTCTGTTTCATTTTTTTTTTTTTCTTCACAGTGCTTGTGTTTTTACTTCGATCAAAACTTCAGAAGAAACATTTGCAGCTCCACTTTTACAAGTATAATGAATCTTCAAATCCTCGCTTTATCGACTCTTTTTGCGTTTGCTGCTGCACGTGAAAGAGAACCTTCTCGTGACGAAGTCCCACAACGCAGAGTTGAACAAGTCCAACGGGCAACATCTTCTACAGCTGCCGGCCTTCATCTGGTTCTTCCCGTTTCTCCAAGTGGTCGTGCGGTAGGAACCCCTAGAGCTAATCCCAGGGTTGTTTGAGTTCACTTTAAAAGGCCTTCTCCGAAAGAATGAAAAGCCAGTTAATGGAAAGAAGAAAGGGATGAAACTCTGAAAACATTGTTGTTTAGATATGAGACAAACGAGCGGGGATCTCATCCTAAGTATTAATAATATGACAAAAGTGAATGTATTACGGTAGATGTTCGAAGTTGCAAGTTTATCACCAGGATCAGTTACCTGAAAGAAATGTCTGAAAGGTGTTTGAAGGGATGGAATCTCTTTATGCGGTACTATTTAAATGTAGTAGTATTGAACTTGTCAATTTTAACTAGCTACGACTCACAAGAATTGTTCGGTTTCCAGTGTATGTTTATTTTTCTTTCAAGCCAGTACTTGAAGTATATAACCTGGGAGTAACTACTGGCCTGAACTATTGCCAGCGAATGAAAGGAGATCGTGCTGATAGATGGTAAGCGTTCGTCAAATATCTAATCGATCTGTCATCATCACTTTGCTGCGAGGAGTCAGGAGGTGAAGCATTAAGGTGTTCATGATCTGGGGCAACAAAATACAAGCTTTTCCACCAATTCAGGAAAATCCAGCTGCTCTGGAACCATAGATTTACTAGAAGGCATACTTCTGACTCCTTTCTACAACTTCCAGCCAATCAGGGCCCGACTCAGGGCCAGACAGGGCCAGACAGGGCCAGACAGGGCCAGACTCAGGGCCATATATACACGGTCTTCAAGGCCTTTGTGATGTTCTCCAGCTCAAAAATAGAACACGTGTCCTTAGAGAGGAAGAGAAAAGATAGAAAAGATAGAAACAGAAGAAGAAAAAAGAAGAAGAAGAAGAAAAAAAAAGAAGAAAAGAAATAGCAGAAGTGAAAAGAAATAGCAGAAGTGAAAAGAAATAGAAGATGAAAAAAAGAAAGAAGTAAAAGTAGAAGATGAAAAATTACAATGCTTCCACTCGATGTGTAACAGGTGCCTTCGACAAAGCACTGAATATGATGCCACAATTCCCCACACCGCCAACAAACATCCCCCATCCTTCAGGTGCTAGCTTACTCACCAACCCAAATAATTTTCTCAAAATGACTTTTTTTCCTCCCTTTATTTTCTAGTCTTTTCTTTTCAATGGGGTTTTTTTTTTTTTTCTCTCTCCAATTAAATCCCTCTCCTCTCTCGTCTCTTCTTAGGGCCGCTCTAGTTACAGGTGGATTTTCCGCGAATTTCCCCTAATTCCCCGGTCTTTAGCCCCCACATCAAAAGCGCCAAAAGCACCAAAAGCGCGTTGATGGAGCCGCAGCTGCAACCGCCAACACCCTAGCGCTCCTTCCCGATTAGGAAGTACCCGCTAAGCGCAAGCCGGTTGCACAGAATCAAAACTGGAGATATATAAAGGGCCATGGGCGTAGTTACCTTGTCGGGATTTTTTGTTCTTGTCTCATCTGCTCTTTACCTTCTTTCTCCCAAATCAATGTCTGTCTGCGAGAATTACTTCCCGGACGAGCCTCGTGCTCCTAAATTGGCCACCAGCTTCCCTGGGCCACAGCTGAAGGCTGCCGTAGCCAGCTTGAGTAAAGTTGCCGATGGCAGACCGGTGTATTTTGTGGCGGACTATCAAAAGTCCCTCGGAAACTACATTGCGGACGTCGATGGAAACTCTTATTTGGATGTTTATGCGCAGATTGCCTCGATTCCCTTGGGGTATAATAACCCTGCGCTTATCGAGAGCGCCCGGTCCGAAAAGATGATCAATGCGATCGTCAACCGCCCTGCCTTGGGCAATTTTCCCGGAAAAGATACCGAGGAAATCATTCAGGAGTTGTTGAAGGTGGCTCCCGAGGGCCAGGACAAGGTATGGTCGGGATTATCAGGAGCCGATGCGAATGAATTGGCATTCAAGGCTGCTTTCATGTGGTATCAGTCGAAAAAGCGGGGTTTTGACGCCGACTTTTCTGCCCACGAGAACGAAACGGTGATGAAAAACCAGGCTCCCGGATCGCCAGATCTTGCCGTCTTATCCTTCCAAAGAGCTTTTCACGGAAGGCTTTTTGCATCGGCCTCCACCACATGCTCCAAGCCAATTCACAAGTTGGACTTACCCTCGTTCAACTGGCCCAAGGCGGAATTTCCTTCATATAAGTACCCCTTGGATCAGAATACTGATGCCAACAAGCACGAGGACGAGCGGTGTTTGGCGATAGTCGAGACGTTGTTGAAGTCGTGGAACGTACCGATAGCTGCAGTTTTGGTAGAGCCGATCCAATCCGAAGGAGGCGATAACCATGCGTCGGCGGCGTTTTTCCAGGGCTTGCGTGACCTCACTTTGAAGCACGGGGCTCTTTTGATAGTGGACGAAGTTCAAACAGGAGTCGGGGCCACGGGGAAGATGTGGGCCCATGAGCACTTCAACTTGAGTCCCAAGCCAGATATTGTCACGTTTTCGAAAAAGTTCCAGTCTGCCGGGTACTACTTCCACAGCGACGAGTTGATTCCAAACCACGCCTACCGCCAGTTCAACACGTGGTGTGGTGACCCAGCAAGAATGATTTTGGCCGGGGCCATTGGCCACGAGGTAGTCAAGCACGACTTGGTCAAACAGGCGTCTCGTGTCGGCGACTACTTGTACGGCAAGTTGGAGAAGGTGGCGGAGAAATACCCAGAATATATGAGCGACTTGCGGGGCAAGCACCGGGCCACGTTTATTGCCTGGTCGTTCAAGAAGCCGGAACTAAGGAACAAGTTTTTGGCTGATATGAAGACAGTGGGGGTCAATATCGGGGGTTGTGCCGAAGACTCGGTGAGGTTGAGGCCTACTTTAGTCTTTGAAGAGAAACACGCTGACATTCTTGTTGCTGCTGTGGAGAAGGTGTTGTCGGGATACTAGTGGCTTGTGGGAATGGGCCGAATGATGAAAGTGTAGGTTAAAGTGGGTAATTGCACGAACAGGCGACTGCAGCCGGTTGACCACTTAACCAACTCAGGCAGATTTCGCAATATGACAGAAAATGATCTTCTTAAGGGTTTGTTCTTGTGCCATCTCATTGAAAAAAAAAAAAAAAAAAAAAAAAAAAATAGAAAAGCCTAACCCATCATCATGTGTGGAAGTATGAACGGGGTTCGCGGTAGGTTATTTGGGCATGTCTTTTCATAAATGGATTGTTCTCGTCCTCGTTTAGGCTGGAGATATTAGTTAGTACTGGCTTTAGTGGGGCGTCTTCCTCGTGTTTCAGTGTAACATTTCTTTTGGGATTTGCAAAACCTAAAATTGGAAACTGCTCTTCCTTATCTTAAAGCTTGACCCCAAAGTTCGGAAGTGCACAGTTCTCACGATAACTTTAATTGTTCTCGAAGATTATCCTTTTGTGGAAGTGGTGGAGAATAAATTGAGCTTCCTGGTCTCGTATTTTGTCCTCTTTCTCTTCTCTCCAAAAGGAAAGCATTCAGCTATCTAATCAACAAGTATTGCATTTTCATGACCCAGCACGTACTCCATTGTTACGCGGTGCTGGTCCGGTTTTCGGGCCACGCGCTTGTTGTGGCAGTGGCCACGGGTGAAATTTTGCGATCACATGGGCCACGTGAAGCTGAAGGTGTAATCTTGTGCACGCCCATTCTATTCTTCTGTGGTGGATTTCATAGACTGGGTCTTCTTTGAAAACCATTGAGTATAATACTGGATTCACTGCCATTCTCTCTTTTGCTAGGCACCTATACGACGAGATTTACCCAGACCATCTGACCCAAAAAGTCATTCGTTTGTGGGGCCACAAGATACAAGCTCCCTAGTCAAGCATCAACTGAAGCGGCCACCAAGTCGAAAATTTGATTTTTTTCATTGAAGTTGAGATCCAGAAGTATTAACGGCTGTGTCGATTCTGATTAACCACGTGTTCCTTGGGTTTGGGGCACTCCACGTTTTATTTGAAATTCCCTCAAGACTTTGTAGCCATAAAAACCCAGAAATGACCCCTCAAACGGACCATGAAACCCCATTCCTCAAAATGAAGAGGGTCATGAAACTAGATCTGAATGCATCGTTGATCGCTGGCGGTATAGCAGGAGCCGTTTCCAGAACCATTGTGTCGCCCTTTGAGCGGGCGAAAATCTTGTTACAGCTTCAGGGGCCCGAGGCACAGAAAGCCTACCAAGGCATGTTCCCCACTATCTGGAAAATGTACAAAGACGAGGGCTGGAGAGGCTGGTTCCGGGGAAATACATTAAACTGTGTTCGCATAGTTCCCTACAGCGCAGTACAGTTTGCAGTTTTCGAGAAATGTAAACTGTTTTTACTCAGTTGCAAGCCCGAGCACCGGCGCGTGTTGACCGATTACGACCGACTCTTGGCTGGGTCTGCGGGCGGAATTGCATCTGTTTTGGCCACCTATCCGTTGGATTTGGTGCGTGCACGTATAACCGTTCAGACGGCGTCGCTCAAGCGCTTAAACAAGGGCAAGTTGGTTGAGGCGCCCGGCGTGTGGCAAACGCTACGGGACGTTTATAAAAACGAGGGCGGGTTTCTCGCCTTGTACAGGGGCATAGTCCCCACAACGCTAGGGGTGGCGCCATACGTGGCCCTCAACTTTGCCCTGTACGAAAACCTCCGGGACATGATGAAGGAGTCGAGCTATGATTTCAGCAATCCGTTGTGGAAACTTGGCGCAGGGGCCATCAGTAGTTTCGTGAGCGGCGTTCTCATCTATCCGCTAGACCTTCTACGGAAGAGGTACCAGGTTGCAAGCATGGCCGGCGGTGAGCTTGGATTCCAGTATAAATCGGTGGTCCATGCGCTAGTGACGATTTTCAAACAAGAGGGGTTTTTTGGTGCGTACAAGGGATTGACTGCAAACCTATATAAGATTGTCCCTTCGATGGCAGTAAGCTGGCTCTGCTACGACTCACTCAAGGAGGTGATTGCCTCGTGGTGAGAAAGAAAGAAAGAAAGAGAAAAAGAGAAAAAGAGAAAAAGAGAAAAAAAAAAGATAACAAAAGATGAGATGAGATGAAATACGCTCCCCAAAACAAAACTCGAAAGTTTACTGATTTGCATCCGTTCGCATACAAGACTTACATGTGAGACTCGAATTTTGGCATGATTTCTCTTCCAAAGCGCGTTTTGCATTGAGACGATAAATGTTCACGACCCTCTTTGGACAGAGCCTGTGAGCTCTATGTATTGTTGGTAAGTCATTCATTGGATTCCAGTCGTGTTCGAACGGGTCACTTGTTACTGTATCGCCACCGGACAAGTTAAGCCCAAACCACCAGCTTTAATGTTCAAAAGAAGCACGTCAAAGGGTCCTCATTAAATTTCCTCACGATTGCATGCCTGTCACGGAAATCCGTCATACCATCGAGCCACATATAAGTGACACCGAAGATCTCATCTTCAACAATATCAAATCGCTCTACACTTGAATCAGCGCCAATTTTCTTGTGGATCTAGAGCGTGCAAATGAAAGAAGACGTTTCTGCATCTACGCGTGGCCGTGCCCGGACCGATTCTAGAATAATTCCAAGGTGACGGACTTTTCATTATCGTTGGTGTTTTCCAGTTTTTACCCAGTAATTGGCCCGTCTGACCCGGTCCAGTGCAACCGGAAGTTTGAATTTCCGGGCACCTGGTCAATTGCGACTTTAGAGCTGGCGCAACCCCTTAACGCCTCACAAATAGTGTAATATATTACCGGGCGACATTTGAACTGTGGCACCACTAATGACGAAGACAGTTCCGCGAACTCCCGGGAAAAAAAAGGCCTAAATGGTTAAATCAACAAAATAAATATAAAATCGCCCAACAGGCAAACCTTTTTGCTTTGTCAGCGACATTCTCCCGTAACCTCGGGGCAAAGCCACACTTTCATGTGGCAGCAAGATTGCACCCCGGGCACCTCTCAAAAATATATAAACTACTTGAGTTCCCAGTTTCGAATCGTGTTCTCTTTTGTCTTTTTCCTTATCTTCTACTTTGACTTTTCCTACTCTATTTTTTACTTTCTTCTTTTTTCATTGCTGACTTCCTCCAATTGTTGGCTTACCCCGTATTTTTATTCGCGTTCTGAGTTCTCGTGTTTAAAAGCGCAGCATTCCCCAGTTGAGATCAATTTACTGTCTCACCAATTCCACGAAAAAAAGGGCCATACACCTTCTCACCCTTTTTCAAAAGCACACTATATCAGCCCTTCGCATTCACTTTGCCTAGGTTCAGTTTCGTACTTCTAGCGCGGAAACCCCAACAAACGCATATCGCGACATGTCTTTACAAGGAAACGTCTTCAAGTTGGCCAATGGTCAAACAATCCCTGCTGTCGCATACGGATTAGGTACCAAATGGTTCAAGTTCGGACAAAACGAGGTTGACGAGAACTTGGTGAAAACTTTAAAGTTGGCGCTTGACAAGGGCTTTGTTCACATTGACGGAGCCGAGATTTACAACACCGACGCCGAACTTGGTGCTGCTATTGAAGGGGTGGCCAGATCAAAGCTTTTCATCACCAATAAATTTCTGGTGGGAGATGCCAGTCACCGGGGTGTATCGCCACATGGATTACCTTACGACTCTTTAAAACACCAACTAAGCACACAGCTCAACACGGACCACGTGGACTTGTATTTGCTCCATTCACCTTTTGTAGATAAAGATGCGCACGGCTTCACATTAGCCGAAGCGTGGAAATCAATGGAAAAGTTGGCGGAGGAGGGCTTGGCGAAATCGATCGGGGTGTCCAATTTTGCCGTCGAGCACTTGGAGGAGATCTTGAAGGTGGCTAAGATCAAGCCTGTGGTCAATCAGATTGAATTCAACGCGTATCTCCAGGACCAGACCCCAGGTATCGTTGAGTTTTGCCAAAACCACGACATTCTCGTTGAAGCCTATTCTCCATTGGGCCCAATTGTCAAGGGCGAGCCTGGCGAGATCCACGATTACTTGAAAAAGTTGGCTGACTCGCTTGGAAAAACGTCTGCGCAGGTTTTGTTGAGATGGGTGTTGCAAAAAGGCATCTTGCCTGTCACCACCTCCTCGAATGAAACGAGAATCGCCCAGTTCTTGGATCTTTTCAGCTTCGAGTTGTCGCAGAAAGAGGTTGATGAAATAACGGAGATTGGCAAGAAACACCCTCACTTGAGGCAATACTGGTTGCCTGAGTTCAGCAAATACGATAAGTAACTTGATTTCTGGTTCATAGATCCCCGAAAAATGAGGTGCAATTACTTTACTGATAACATGGTGGCCTCACTTGACTGAGCTCGGGCGCTGATTCGTAGAGACGAGTAGGGGCATTAAACGGGGTAACCCTAAAAACGGGCTGACCGGTGGGCAGTCCACCGAGAGCACGTCCGTTGAAAAGCGGCGTCATCCCCAGTACCACCCGCCAAAATACATTCTGACGGTCGAACCAGAGATGCTACACCTAATGCACTACGTCCAAAAACCGCAGCAGCTTAGATTATGCTTTACGATGTTGCCCAGACGCTAGTCAGTGGGACTTACCGACATCGCCTCAGCATCTGTCTAAGCCCGCCAATGTTGGAAAAGCTACACAATACGAGGTACAAACACTGGGCGCAAACTGGATAGAAGGCATGACATTCTTCCAGCCTATCGCTTTTGCTTGATCCCCATACCTTTTCAACTTTACATATACTCCTAGCCCCTGTCAAAGCTTGTTTTACCCTCGCGATGTACCGCATTTTGCGACACCACGGGTAATGATCAGAGTATTAGTCATAGAATACTCACCCGTGAAAACATTTTTTTAGCACACTGGCTAACAAGTTTGGGAACTCACACACTGTTTGTGTGGAGACTGCCTCCACAGACGTTACTGCGGGAGATCACAACAGGTTATCAGCACCCTTTTGGGGTCAGGTTATGAGCCGACCAACACAGCTGTATATGTTGGTAGAGAAAAAGAAGAAACTGAAATCTAAATCCCGGGCGCGGTCGCCCCCTTTTATACCCAAGATGCAAGCATTGACACGTATGCAGGCTAAAGTGGTCATTAACCAACCAAAAGTCGCACATCTTTCGCACTCAGTGGTACGATCTCGAATGTGAGCCTGGAGTAGGGAACAACGAAAGAAAAAAGAAGGCCTCAATTCTTTCAATTGCACTGGACAAAAATAAAAATTCCCACAAGATAACACAAAATGAGATCCAGCCAGATTTTGAGACTTGCTGCCAAGAAGAACACTGCCGGCCTGAAAGTGCTGGTGCCCGTTGAAATGTACCCTTTGTTTGCTGCCGTTGGTGTAGCGTTGGCTTCGTTGAGTTACTTCACTTACAGACATTTTGCCTATGACAAGCAATTGAGATTGTGGAAAAACCCCAACTTGTCCAACTTGGATGATGTGTTGAACAAGGCCACAGAGGAGGAAAAGAAGAGCTCTTCCGAGTAGGTGTTTTGTATCGTTGATCCAACTCGGGTTTATATTTCTGCTCAGCGGGTATCTATCTATTCAAGGAAGATGATGATGGTGATGGCGACGAAGACGAACACCATGTTTTGCTAGGTTACGGAGACAAGTATTTTACGGAGGAGATAGTCTAAGTTTTCAATAGAAGGCTTCAAAACGGAAGCATGAGGGTATGTGTAATCGTTATGTTGACGACAGATTGAGGTGTATGTGAGACGTAGATTAGTTGATGGTAGAAGTGTGGTTAGAGATGTCACTAATTGAGGAAAGTGGCAGTTCATAACTTATGGTGCTCGTTGTGAACGATTCATAAACATCGAATTACATCCAACCTCATCAAAAGGTTTCCTGATGATGCCTTCAAAAAAATAATAAAAAAATAAATAAAAAAACAAGGCCATTGCACTCTTTTTCCAATTGACTAGTCCTGCGATTTCTTCGACAACTGACAAGGCCAACTTGATCTATATACACATTTAACCATTTCTTGACGACTGCCGCATGTTACTCCATGGTGAAAACAGGAGCCATATGAAAGCACACCACTATACAATACGTGCTGAACAAGCACTGTAGAGTCGAAATATATCTCTTGAAAGCAAAACAAACCCCCTCCCCCAATCAAACTGTATTTCCCCAAGTACTAGTTCCTGATGTTCGTGTAATAGTTCGTCACTTCTGCAGTATCATCTAGAAGCTCGATGCATTTTGACAAACTTTTCTCAAGCGCCTCGGGAAAGTCTACCTCGTTGTCTGGATCGGCGATAAACGTCGTTTTCGAATCCTTCAACTTGTACCCTTTCTCCGAAAGACTATTGGAAACCTCATTCAAGGCGTTGGGTTCGGTGATCATTTTAAACAAAGTTTCACCGTCGTACTCGTTCTCCACGTCTTCAAAAGGCACCACGTCCTCGGCCCCAACATCAATGGCAACCTCGAAAATCTCATCAAACAGCTCCGCTGCCGATTTGGGTTCAAACACAACCTCGCCTTTTCTTTGAAATATGTACTGGCACGGACTCAACGTCGCATTGAACTTGGAAAGAGCGTGTTTCACAAGGCCAATCGTCCTCGTTTTGTTGTCTGTATTTGCCTCTACAATGAATGCTACGCCTCCAGGCCCCATGAACTCATACATCACCTCAAAGGTCTGGGTAGCATTACCCGTGGCCTCTCCCGTGCCTCGTTTGATGGCATTATCGATGATTTTTTTGGTGATGTTGGCTTTTTTCGCCTTTTCAATGAGCGTAGCTAGCTGAGCATTGGAATCCACGCCTCCCTGCTTGACACTAGCAGTGATCCGGGTGGCCATTGCAAACGCTTCTTTAGACTTTTTCGCATCGTTTTTGGCCTTATCGTGACGAATATTCTGCCATTTCGAGTGGCCCGCACAGACAATGCTTGTGCTGTGGATTAGCCGATGGCTACTTTGCTTGAAAAAGTTCAGTATGTTGATTTTTTTCGGGACACGTATCATTTTCGCATTCAAAAAAGGAACGATTAATATGTTCGGAACAGTTGTGAAAACCGCCAGACTCATGTGAACCGGCCCCGGGGCCAGTCACGTGCGCGCAGTGAGATTGGAGATTTCCAATGTCTTTCATTATTTCACTGTTTTTTTTTTAAAATTCTCTCTCTTAATTAGTTTTTGAGGTCTTTAGATATGAAGAGAATCTAATTGAAGACTCTGACAAAAGTTTTGATGAAAATTTTGTGGATGCTGATTTTTGCCGGATCTTTTCAGACTTTCTGTTTTCTTGACGAGGACGCACAACTTTTAATTTTGCAATATTTAGGACAGAACTTTACATGAAGTTGTCTTTTGACGCAACCATCAATTTGCCCAGCTACCTGAAATCAAGTTCAATTAATACAACAGTGCATCCTTGTCCCAAAGTCTTCGGAAGAAAGGAAAAACAAGAAATACTTCCACAGAAAATTTCAAAAAAAAAATAAAAAAATCTGAATATTAACTTTTTGGTCTGAGTAGACTGTGCAAGCCCAGAGTGCAAACCCCTCCTCTTTAAGCAGATGTGTGAATTAAAATAAAAAAGAAGAAAAAAAAAAAAACTCAAGATTAACAGAAATGAAGCCAAATACGAGGGTCAATTAATGTGAACCCTTCCTGAAGTTTCAATTTATCATCTAGAAACTACTCTTTTACTAGGAGAAGTCAATGAAATAAGGAAAGATCAAGACAAACAAGCAAGAAAAATCAAACAGTTGGCCTGGGACGGCAGTCTCTACTGGAGTCTTAATTTGAACCTAACGTAAACTAAGATCAATTGGGAACCAGTGGGTAAGGTACTATAATTTCTTTGAACTTACTGGCTTTGCTGTAACATTCTTGTCAGTCGTGGTATTTGCATCCTTAACTGCGAAAATAAAAATAATAAAAACACCATTCTTACCCAAGATGCCCCATTCTTACCCAAGAAGCCCCATTCTAATTCCACAACAGGCACATATTGTTGTGAGTAACCTGCAGGGACATCGAAGGAGTCAAGCTCAGGATCAGAGAAGTTCCAGAAGTCACCACTACCAGCCTTTAAGGGCTTGAAGACCTCTTGGGCTTCCTTGAAGGAAATGGGATGAGTACCAATGGTAGGAGTGGAAGTCTCAGTTACGATCATTCTATTATCAGGTATCTATAGGCTAGAGAAAAGAGGAGTTGAGATGGATGCTTCACAAGACCCAGAGATGTGGATCTCGGCTGGTCTTTATATACACAAAATGATGGCTTATCCTTCAGCTGTGATGTGTCAGCCTACTACCACATTTGGTAACAGTAAGCAAGCTTGCTGTTGCTGAAACATCTCAGTCATAGTTAAGCTGGTTTTAGGAAACGCCTCATGTGTTTCAGACTGGAATGTGTATTCTCTGAGTGCGGAACTTGCTTAACTAGGAAATATGCCCACAGAAGTAGGCGCTCCTGTGCATATTTTCCAACACTTATTCAAGAAGTATAAATAGACGTGTCATGTGTTGCTATTGACTCTCTTTCATTATAAAAGAATTGTTCTTTTGGATCTATAAATGAATTTTGCCAGAGTAATCAGCGAATTTTGCACTGCTCTGAACAATGAGTAATTATTAAGACAAGAGTGAGCGGCTTGCTGGTATGCACCCGATTCCAATAAATTAGACGTGCCTTTTCCGCGCTTGCTCTAGTCTATGGATAACGGGTATTTCCAATTTACTGGGAAAGGCCAAATTTGTTCAGTTCGTCAACACTACCAAAAGATTTAACGACTATGCAGATTGTCAGGTTTCTTATACCTAAACTATGTAATATGTGAGATCTTCTAGCAAAACCAGTTTGGCTTTTCAATACTTAGGATGGGAAAGACGACTGTTCTATAGTCCGAGGGCCCAGCTCGATACGATTGTAAATTTTTTTTTTTTTTTTGGCTGCTCGGGAAAAATATGTCTGGAGCCGGGGTTGGAATTTCTGGAGTCGAGTTTTGAATTTCTCGATGTCTTGAGGATGCATTGGGGAGTGGAGATCACGAAAATATAGCTTGAAGAACGAGAAGGTGTTGATACCATGTGCCCATCGTATTGGCGGAAGCGTAGTGATGACGGTTTTGTGAAGGACACCAACGAGATTTTGGACTTCCATAGCCCAGATAGTTCTTTATTGGAGAAGCCCAGATACTTGAAGGTTCCCGAGTCGTAGTTGCATAATGGAAATCCATGGGCTCGCTAATCTCCTCTTCTCCATATGCTCCTGACCTTTGAAGCTCGTATATACAAGAAATCCTGGGTTATGTGCGGAGAAAACTCCTGGTACCCGTCGACTTTTGGAATTTTCGAGAAACAACTATTCTTTGCTTTACAAGTTTTCACGGTATTAGTAATCCGACATTTTTCCGACATTTTTCCGGCATTTTTCCGGCATTAATCCGACATTAATCGGGCATCGCTGCAAACTGCAGCCGTTTCGCAGCTCATTAATTGGACTCGCTGACAAATCGACAACGCCGTGAACGCACTATATAATCTGGCAAGTCACTCGAGTATTCCAGGCTTTCCAATTCATCTCAAAAACCAAAGAAAAGAAAAAAAAAAAGAAAAAAAAAAAAACTATCATGTCAGAACTCCAACTTCCTGAAGCTGCTGTGGGCTCCGATGCCCCATACGAACTTGCCGCGAACCTTCCTTACGAGTACCCATTGCCTGAAGGCGTAGTGGGATCGGCAGTTAATTTGACCGACAAAACTCCAAAACTTTTCCAACCTTTGAAGATCGGAAACATGACTATTCCAAACAGGATGGGAGTGTCGCCCATGGTGCAGTACGTAGCCGACAACAATGAGGTGACTGATTATCATAAAATCCATTATGGCGGATTTTCTCTTAGAGGACCAGGCTTGATTCTTGTGGAGGCTACCGGAGTAGTTCCCCATTCTGGGTGCTCCATTGTGGATTTGGGGATCTGGAAAGATTCTCAGGCTGAAAAAATGCGCTCCATTGTGGAGTTTGCGCATGCAAACACTGCCAAAATCGGGATTCAACTTGCACACGCAGGCCGCAAATCAATGCAGTCTCCGTTGTTCCAGAGTTTGGAAGACTGGGATCCAAGAGGCGTGGCGGAAAAGGTTGTTGGGCCCTCTGCTGTGAATTACAGGCTTGGTGGCAGAAATCCTACTCCCAGAGCATTGACTATCGAAGAAATTCAACATCTTGTGAAGAAATTTGGAGAGGCTGCGAAAAGAGCTCACAGAGTCGGGTTTGACTTTTTGGAAATTCACGCCGCTCATGGGTACTTGCTCAACGAGTTTTTGTCGTCGCACTCGAACAAGAGAACCGATGAATATGGTGGTTCTTTTGAGAACAGAATCCGCTTCTTGTTGGAAGTCATTGACTCCGTGCGTGCCAATGTTCCAGAAGATTTCCCCCTTTTCTTGAGATGGAGTGGCACTGAGTTGCATGACTCGAACCCTGATGCCTGGACAATTGAAGACTCGGTGAAATTGGCTCCTATTGTGGCGGAGAGGGGTGTGGATCTCCTCGATATTTCCAGTGGTGGAAACGATTCCAAAGCTGACCGGCCTGCTAAGGGTTTTGGCATGTTCTTGGAAGCGGCCAAAAGAATTAAAGAGGCTGTTGGAGACAAGGCTTTGGTGTCTTCTGTGGGTCGTATGCACGATCCTGTGAAAGTCAATGAACTTCTTGAAAAGGGTGTGATTGACTTTGCTTTTGTTGGTTCCCCTTTCATGGTCAATCAAGGGTTGGCTATTGAATGGGCCAAGGCTTTGGATGTCGAAGTGCACCACTCTCCTTCACTCTGGCCAATAAGACCTAAGTATGCAGAAATGATCAAGTACATTTCTGAGGTGAATGATAAGAATGCTAAACAGGAACAGTGTGGCGGAGAGGGGCGTGGACCTTCTGAATTTGCCCGGTGGTGGTAACGTATCCAATAGGCTCTCCGTCGTTATAAGCCCGGCAGCGAACAAAACTCACCTTTGACACAAAAGTGAAATTATTTAGAGTATAAAAACTAAATTTGGAAACCAAAATCAATATTTTTTTTTTTTTAAGGCGTGCCTCCCTGTTATGTCCGGGCTTTTCGTAGATACCAAACTCTCTGAATATCAGGTCATGGCGCCCTAGAACTCCCGTCACCAGTTTTAGACGACTCTTCTGATGGATCTTTTTACATTCTATGCCCCCATATTTTCTCGTATAATATCGTCCACTAGAAGATTTTCTGGGCGACTAAATTACTTTCTTATACATGGCTTCGCTTTCTTTCTTTTCTTATGCTCCGCCCGAAAATAACCACATTCTTTTGTGAAAACAAGGAGCGGTTGATAAATCTTTTCATACTCTGTGCGGAGCCTTTTCAATATAATTTTACCCAGACTCAAAGGGAACACGGAGTTGACGTTCCCGCAAGTCGCTTTAAATTATACCTCATTTGTGTGTACTTTTGGGGGTCCTAGAATTTCCTGACTATCGGCGGAAGCCAACACCTTACTGTACATCACTACACATACGCCCAACCTCATATCTTGCCATAGTGACGCGGTGACGGGTATTTTTTATTTGTTTACAATTTTCAATTGCAAATATTTATGCCACAGGACCAAGAAGATAGAAGGCGATATTTATCACATCAAGAAGGAAGGTTTGATCTTGCGTTATACGAGATTAAAAGTGGTCAGTCCACATCCATTCGTTCTACAGCAAGCCGTTTCTGTGTGCCTCGCTCAACGTTGCGTGATCGCTTTAATGGACGGGAATACAAGCTCAAATCCGGCCATAACAGACTCAAGTTGACACAAATTTAAGAGGATTTGATAGAGAAATGGATATTAAACCTAACCTCAAGTGGACTGCCCCACAGCATTGGGAATTGTGGGATATGGCCAATCGTTTACTTGCAAACCGCGTAACCACCCCAGTTGAAACAATAGGCAAGAATTGGCTCACAAGGTACTTGAGAAGGTATCCGGCTCTCGTAAGTAAAATTTCGAAGACCAAAGATTATGTTCGTAAGAAGTGTAAGAACCCAGAAGAATTTGGACGGTGGTTTGAACGCTATAAAAACACTAAAGATGAATATGGCACCGACGAGAATGATATCTACAACGTTGATGAAACCGGGTTTGCCATGGGAGGTTGGCATGCACTAGAGTCATCACTGGTTCTGAAAATCGAAAAGACCCGGTATTGGTGCAGCCTGGCAACCGTGAGTAGGTCAGCGCAATCGAGTGTGTGGGCGCTTCAGGATTCGCGTTGCCCCCATTTATCATTTTTAAAGGCAAACGTACTCAGAAGGCTTCGCTTGAAAATATTGGGTGCGATGACATGACACGTCTAGGTGTCTCAGAGAACGGATGGTCCAACAATGAGATTGCTGTCAAATGGCTCAAAAGAGTCTTCATCCCTGTAACAACTGCTTGAACAAAAGGTAGATGGCGCATGTCGATTCTCGACGGGCATGTAAGTCACTTGGCACATGAATTTACTGAAGTCTGCGACGAAAACTTTATAAGGCTTCAGTGTATGCCACCACATAATTCCCACCACTTGCAGCCTCTCGATGTTGTCTGCTTTTCAATCTTGAAGGCCAACTATCGAAAAAAGATGACCATGCACATCAATAGTATAGATAGATTCGAGTTTCTTGAAGCGTATCCTCAAGCAAGAGACTTGTCTTTTCTGGAAAAGAATATAAAAAGCGCATTTCGGAGAGCCGGATTAATGCCCTTCGACCCGGAGAATGTCATTCTGCAGCTTCTTCCGATGCCCTCTTGTACATCGCTTGATCCACAAGACAGCACCGTAGAAGGGCCGGTTTTTTCCTTGGGATTTGTTATAAATACTAAATTCGATCTCTTCAGTTCAACGAATGCTTGCACAAGCGAATCGTGGGCCACAAAGTCCTCTCAAGCCATAGATTAAGCTGCTCGGAAATATCGCGATCGGGGCGGTTCAGAGGATTGCGATGCTCGCACATGAATTGGAACAAGAGCGTACCGCGTCAGAATTGTTTAAGAAAAAAAAGAACTGAATAAGAAAGAGATTATCTTAAAGAAACTGATTTTTCATTTGAGGAGTTCGAGGAGCGCTACTCGGCGAACACACAAACCTCAAATATTCTTGACGGAATTGAGGGTCCGAAAAGTAGCCAAGGATCACCTAAGCGTAAACGCCGCCCACCTATGTGGAAATTGCAGAAGCTCGGGACATAGGGCTGATAAATGCTAGAAGAAGACTGACTAATTTTTTTTACTAAAATTTCGTGATAAGTTTGTAGAAATCGAGAAATTTGTTCAGAATGAAGACGCATCACCGCGTCACTATGGTGAGATATGAGGTTGGGCGGATGTGTAGTGATGTACAGTAACCCGGATTACAAGCGATATATGGAGGCGATATATAGAGTCGGCTATGATTAAAAACCACCATACCATCAGCGACAGGGCTATGCTTAATTGCCTCATGTTTATCTGCTTCAATTTTGGCTCCCCGAGGTGGATTTTCGAAATCCAAATTTTCTCATAGCTCCTCGCGGATTTTTGATATTCTCTCTGACACCCCTTTCGTGGTAAATTACATTGCACCACGCACCCACTTCCGATCTCAGGTTAATTTTCCATTCTTTGGTGGCGGAATTTATGGCTTGTTAAACTTTTTGCATTTTCAAATGCTTGCATTTAAAAATTTGGCCCCCATATGAAGATCTTGGTCAGCGACGAGTTAGCCATACTTTTGCAATGTGTTATCGACGTATTTGAAATACTTTTAAAGTATTCCCGTGGTGTAAGTTTCGCCTATTTGGAGTTGTAGCATTCAGTAATGTCATCGACTAGTTCTTTACAAAAAAAGTCCGCCTAATACTATTTGAACAACCTCACCACAAAACAAAATCTTCTCAGTGTTTTGCCAATGAATTGCACTGGCGATGCCTGATGAGCCGAGATTGAACGTCGTTCAGCCACTTTATGAAGGTTGGGTGTGGTGTTTTGCAAGCCCTCACCGCTTCTTCAATGTTGAAGACATAGGTCCATTTTTATATCCTTTTATTGCCAATTACACACTTAATTCCCGTCATAGTACTACTGGAAACATATAAATACATTTTTGGTGTCGTGATAGGTTGTTGCCGCTCCGATATTATAGACTCGCCGGCAAGCCTATTGGATACGTTAACTATTCCAATGCTGACCGGCCTGCCAAGGGTTTTGGCATGTTTTTGGATGTGGCCAAAAGAATTAAAGAGGCTGTTGGAGACAAGGCTTTTGTAAGTATATTTCTGAAGTGAATGCTAAAAATGCTGAACAAGAACAGGAAAAGTTAGATTAAAGGCGAGTGAAGTTAGACTTGATGATTAATTGAAAAAAAAAAAATAGACGCTTGTTGACTTTATATAGCGTAGGAATAGAGCCTTACTGAGCTAGTTTAGGTGGGTCTCCTTTGTTATTATTCAGCCATATCATCACAAACGCTTTTTCTAAAGTTAAAGATCTTCTTTAGGAGGCAGAATCACGAGATTGGTTTCTGCATCAAAAATCTTGAGGCTTTCTATGGTTTCGTTCAATTGTGTGAAGACTTTGTTTACCATTCGAACTTAAAGTGTCTGGTCTGCACATAACTGGAAGTAATACGATCTTCTTTGTAAATCATGGAGTGGGACGCTTACTAGTGAACATTTCGGAAAATGATTATACGCTTCTAGGAATATTCAAACGTCTGATCCTTGTTCTGATTCAAGTATCCTTGTGATCCTTGCTTCCACAAGGCTTTACAAATTCTGTGGGTATCACAGTATTCTACACACGAGCAGCCTCGGCACAAACTCTTCCACGTTGGTTTACCTCCGGGCTTGTATTTCCTTTTCACTCAGTTATTTCTTCTGCTCACTAAGTAAGAGATTTGGTGTGCGAAAAACCCTCAAGATATTCTAAAAGTATCGCAGTCGCTATAGAGTAATTAAACGACTTTATTCAATAAATACGCCAGAAATCTGCTACAATTTTCATATTTATTTAGATATTTGTGGTACCACTTGCATTTCTTTTGATGAATTCGACAGATATGACTCTTTTTTAGTGCCGAGGTCATCTTTTGTTGAAATTAAGACACTCCATAAAAACGAGATTACCAAGGATCAGCAAGCAAACATTGTATTAATGAGTGAAAATCCAGGCTTGAAATCCATTGTCCGATCATTATTACCGTAGATTCTTATTGCTAGATAGTTGATCGCAACTTGCCTAAAGGGGACACCTTGCATGCACTGTTGATTAGACAGCAGGAAGCGCATGGCTGGTTTGATATTTTCTCCTCTTTCGCAGCCACAAGAAAAAAAAAAAGGCACCCCGCTTTCATTCCCCATCGGGTAATTCTAGACTATGAACTCATGTATAGAACGCGGTAAGCTGCTATATTGTCATCGGTCAGTATATGTTGATACGTGTGAATGTAAAATCGAGTGTGGCAAGGCTCTAACCTAGGAGACTCGGTTGAAGCAGAAAAGGCAACGAATGTGAATTATGACGAAGACAAGCTAGCGCAAAATCCCGATAGATCTGTTTTCTTCTCCTACAGTAACTGAGAAAACTGAGAGATTCCCCCAGTACAGTGATACATCGCTCAAATATCCCCATTTTAAACAGGACCCCTGTCAAGGTTCTAAGTTGCACAAGAAAAAAAAAAAAAATGCCAACGCGCAAAATCCTAGTATAGTGAGCAGGTCTCGTTAGGGGCCCATTCCCATTTCCCGTTAGATTCAAGATTTTCCCATATATCCTGCTTGATGAGGTTTCCTCCTTTTGAGAGAGTAAAAGAGATCAACCATTTTATTTCATTTGGTATGAACAATCTTCAATTTGCAACCAAGCAGAAACACAGGGGATCCAGATCGAATTTAGCATGGTACTGTGTGGGGTTTAGTTTTTTTTTGGAGGCGGCGACTCGCGCTCAAAATTAAGCTACGCCTCCACGACGACACGCATACTTTAAGTGCACATGCTACTGAAAATTGTCTTTTTTTGGCGGCCGAGCAAACGAGATCACCATATAAATTCAAAGGGCTAGAAAGTGCTCATCAAAGCCAATACCAAGTGAGGAGCCGGTAGTTTTTGAAGAGGAAAAAGCAAAACAGTGTGAGTATGGCTCTTCTATAATGCTGCTCTGTTCGCTGGGTGAAGACGACTTGTCCACTCAGTGTGAATCTATCCATATAAAATAACTTTTTCCTTTCAAATGGAAGGATTTGGCCAGGCTGTAACAAGAAAAGAATCCCTTTATCAGCCACTAAACTTGTTGTTCTTCAAAAATGTTTCAATGACCAATCCGGAACGGAAGAAAAAAATACTTTAAATTGTGGGGAACTCCGACGCGACCAAAGGCCGGCCAAGAAATTTTCACTCACGCGGAAAATCTTGGCCTTTCGATCTTGGCCCGATCTTGGCGAGGCATTGGTGCGATATTGGTCGGATCTTAGATCTTGGGCTCCTTATGCAGGCATGCACGGCTGCACACAGGACACCTTCCATGTAGGTGGGTGGGGCGTCGAAGAACTGTTGCATGATACTGCATTTGACAAGTCAGGTAACGCCCTGGTAGCACAGCAAAAAATAGCCAAGTTCATGATATAAAAGCAAACAAAACCCAAGGTGTGGTTGCGCGGGACTCTGTAGTCAAACACTTCAACACTTTTCTCTCCGTCTTCAATCATTCTTTCTTCCATTTCTTGCAATGAGCGACTCGTTTGAAAAAGAAACGTCGCTCGTGGAGGTGGTTCCGGCTGCAAATCAAGAGAGCCTCAAATACTCCCACATTGATGAAAAGAAGCTTGTGCGAAAAATCGACATGCATCTTCTTCCCTTGTTCAGTGTCTTGTACCTCTTGTCGTTTTTGGACCGTGGTAACATCGGCAATGCAAAAGTCGAAGGCTTGGACCGGAGTCTCAATTTGACGGGAAACCAATACAACATGTGTCTCATGATTTTCTTTATTTTTTACGCTGCCATGGAAATGCCGTCAAACATGATTTTGAAACGCACCCCTCCACGTATATTTATTTCGCTCACGGTGGTTTTGTTTGCTATTGTCATGATTTGCATGGGAACGGTAACTAACTATGCCCAGCTTTTGGCCACACGGGCGTTGCTAGGCATGTTTGAATCTTCGCTTTTCCCGGGAATTTCCTTCATTTTGTCCCGTTACTACACGAAAAACGAGCTTTTGGTGCGTCAATCGATCTTTTTCTCGGCAGCATCGACGGCCGGAGCATTTTCGGGCCTTTTGGCCGCGGCCATCTCCAAAATGAATGGTGTCGGCGGCTATGAGGGATGGCGTTGGATTTTTATCTTGGAGGGCTTAGTGACTTTTGCGGCGGGGGTGGTATCATTTTTTGTTTTCCCCTTGTTTCCCTCCAACGCAACATTTCTCACGCAAGAGGAGCGTGATTTTGTTGTTCACCGGGTCCAATACTCATCCAATGAAAATAGAAGAGGCGCCAAGAAAAGCATTGAGGACTCCGATAAACAGCCGATGGGCGAGGACAACACCAATGACCGCCTGCAACTATGGGCCGTGTTGAAGGACTGGCAGTGCTGGTTCCAGATGTTTATGTATATGGGTATCTTGGTTCCCTTGTACGGTATTTCGCTTTTTATGCCCACCATCATCAAAACCATGGGATACTCGTCTATCCATACTCAGTTGATGAGTGTGCCCGTCTACATAGTGGCGGCATTGTGCGCCATAGCTCAGGGTTTTGCCTCCGACTACGTGGGATTAAGATCGCCATTTTTGGTGCTTAACTTCACGTGTATGGCCGTGGGTTACATAATATGTGTGACCGGAAACCCAATAACCAACGGGGCGGCTGTTTATGTCGGCATCTATATTGTGGCCATAGGCGTCTACCCTGCTGTTCCCGTCTCGATTGTGTGGAATGCCAACAACTTGTCTGGTACGTACAAGCGGGCCATTGGTATTGCCTTCCAGATTGGAGTTGCCAATTTCTCCGGTGCGTTTGTTTCTAACTTTTATCGGACGCAAGACGCACCTTTCTACCGGTTCGGC
This sequence comes from Metschnikowia lunata, assembly GCA_030583235.1. NCBI lineage: Eukaryota > Fungi > Ascomycota > Pichiomycetes > Serinales > Metschnikowiaceae > Metschnikowia > Metschnikowia lunata. The sequence continues at coordinate 146,160 of JAJMHP010000023.1, read as the reverse complement.
CATGGGCTCGTGCTCATGTTTGTGGGAATCGGTGCTATATTTACGACTGGTCTTATTCTCGGATACTTGTGGGAAAACAAGAAGAAGAAGGAAGCTATTGCAAATGGGGTGTGTGCTGAATTGTCCGAGATGGAGCTCTTGAAGATGGGAGACAAGAGCCCACTTTTCGCTTATAGGCTTTAGACGGAAGAAAATGTGGTAGGGGAAGATAGGAGCATTATGCAAGGGGTTTGATTTTGGGAAAGGGAATAAAAATCTCATTTTTGGCATGAAAGGCAGCAGTGCCTACATCTACTAGATTACGATTACGATACGACCACGTTAGTTAAAACAGCTGCATTGTATGTGGAGAACAAAACTTTTGGGCTTAGTTTCCTTACTGAAATTATCTCCATGATTTACATTCTTTTAAATCATGGGCTCGCTACATTTTACATGCTAACTTAAATCGCGAGTGTGCTTGGCTTGGCTTGGGTCAGTGGAGTACCTTTAACTCCAAAAGAAGACGACAAAAGTTTATGAGATTATCTCTTACACGTCATTCAACATAGCAATGTTTGTGGTTTAACAATTCAAAGAGGCTTCAGCTACAAGCATGGTTTTTGCCCTTGCTCGGTTCGTCGGGTTTAGCATGGGCCTGTACCAGATTTATACCGTGTCTATGTGGTTATTCCTGAGTTCTCAGGTGAACTTGTGCGTCCAAATTATTATTTGTTCTGCTGCTTTTGTCGTTGCCGTGCAACTTGGAGCCATGGTGTTACGGTTTTTCGTGACGCAGATTTTAAATTTCACGGTTCTGATCCCCGCTCGGGTGGGTGGGGTTTAACATAGACCCATTCCAGGTTTCGGACAACAATGTTCTCTGGTTTCAGCTATCGCCACACATGATGTGCCCTTATTTTTTGTTGGAGAACTTAATTTTGGGCTTGCGTAAGCCACTTCACCCTACAGTGGCTATCAGACTACCTAGAATCTAGTTTGTTATTGCATTTTGGAAATGCATATCGGATGTCGGTAAAATTTCAAGTTAATGCAAAGACCTCTTGGGCTTGCGTCTTTTCGTGCATTGTGTTCCTTGGTTTTAGTGACGTTACCTCGCGACCTCTAGCCGTTTGAGATGCCCTCATTGTATTACCGAATGTCCTACTGACTTTGCGGTCGGGCCTAAGGTTCGCCCGCACCTCGTTGTCTTGCCTGGCTCTCAGGCACGTCGGCCTTGTGAAATTGACATGAAGCTTGTTATAGACAGCTTTTCCTTCTGGGCCTTACGATGTTCGGCCTACGAATTTACGAATTTTGTTTGACCCGCACCTGCTACGACGTATGGGTTAGGCCCATTACTTGAAAGGTGCAGTCAGTGCTTCCTCCCTGTGGTTATTTCCTGTGGTCCATTGGAGAATGATTCCTACGGAATCAAGCCATTCGACGCCCTGTTGATTCGACAACCTGTTGGTCACCAAGATGATACTTGAATCTCGTGTCGCTTATCAGACACTCGAGTCTCTCCTGGCCCCAGATGTGTCATCACTTAGGTCGTCACTTATCCTTTGCGGGACTCTATACATGTGTCCCATGTTGTCGCCGCATTGTCTTTTAACGTCTGCTCTCCGGAGCTTTGTGGAAATCGCTCATATCCATTTTGAGCAATTACATAGCCCTTTCTCGTGATCCGAGAGTCGCTCATATGTCGAACGCCTTCGTTTCATCCTTTGACGAGACTGGGGGAATGTAAGCTATCTGCTGGTATGCAGTATATTGAGTCTCTTACAAGTATATGCCACGTGGCGTACCCCGCAGTGCTCTTGTCTATAAAAAGTGGCCATTTCCCCTTCATTGGAAAGGCCAGCTTTGTTAACTTAGTCAACACTACCAATACATCTAATGAGTATGCATTTCGGGGTATCCTCAACCTAACAGTGCTATAGGATTTATATAGTTATTACCTAGGCGATGCATAATCAACAAACAACATGCCCAGTTTTCGTAATCTCCTTTATTAGAGGACTGAGAGAAGGACCTGAAAACATTAACTCCATTCGCAATTAAGGTGAAATTCCACCTCACTTTCAATTCAAAAGCTTAGATTCAGTTACCTTTTCTGCGAGGTGTCTCATTTAGGCATGTTGCAAACAACTTCCAACAATGATAACCTGCGGTAGTACTGATCGGGCGACAGAATTACAACCTGTATTAGGCAGTTATACAGGGGGTTTGCACTCATTACTACTATGCTTGTTTGCTGATCCTTAGTCAGCTTTAATTATATAATGACCGACTTTCCCACTTTCCCACCCCAAGTGTTGGAAAGCCAGACTGGTTTAACCAGAGGATCTCACTTAATACACAGGCAGATATAAGAGCGCTGATATATTTCCAAAGAATTAAAAAATATTCGAGGTATAAAGTATTTTGAACAAATTATCCAACACACAAAACCTTCACACACCTTTATCCAATGCTTTCATATCTGTTTAAATACAGTGTGGCTGCAATCTGGTTTCGATTAAGTGCACCGCCAACATGACGCAGAAAACATGTCTTTGGTGCTGCTAAATGTTCTGTGCGTGACGAACACACTTGTTCTTTTTGTCTTTTCTAGGTTTCCGAAGACTTCCCAAAAACAAAAATTTACCCCGTCACACTGCCTGACTTTTTCTTTTTTTCAATCTTTTTAACAGGTCTTTGTATGTGTCTACCAAAGTGCATCCTGAGCCCTATTAATTACCCTTCGCACTCTGTTCAGTGTACGGTAGAGATATTCGCATCAGTACCGGGTACTGGATCGCTGATAACCCCGGACTTCAGTGGCTCGTTCGTGCGTGCGGTGCACTGATCACAGGTGAAGAGAAACACCTACTCACCACAAACTCCCACAAAACAAAGCTAACAACCTCAAAAAAAATGCCGGTTCTAGGAGGCGCTTCACGTACATCGTCTTTCATTTCTTTAATCAAGACTATCGTTGGAGCTGGGCTCTTGTCGATGCCTCTAGCATTTGCTACAGATGGAATTATCGTGGGGTTGATCATCATTATCTTGGCAGCAGTGACAGCAGGATACGGCTTGTTTTTGCAGGCGTACGTGTCCAAATACGTAGCACAGGGCCATGCTACGTTTTTTAATTTGTGCTCGGTCACGTACCCGATGCTCTCTGTAGTGTTTGATTTGGCTATAGCCATCCAGTGTTTTGGCTGTGCCGTCTCCTACTTGGTGCTTATCGGCGATTTGATGCCCACCATTTTTGGAAGCGTGCCTGGCGTTTCCTTGGCCCACACCAGGGTGTTTTGGATCCTTGCCTCTGCGCTAGTTTGCGTGCCGCTCTCGTTCTTGAAGAATTTGGACTCCTTGAAATATACCTCTATGCTCGGGCTCGGTGCCATAGGGTATCTTTGTGTTTTGGTTGTAATGGAGCAGGTTTTGGGCCACTTACCCGCCGAGCTCCGGGGTGATGTGCGCTTGACGCCCGTGTCCGTAAAGGATGTGTTTTCCACCTTTTCCATCATTGTGTTTGCTTTCACCGGGCACCAGAACATGTTTTCCATCATCAACGAGGCAAAAGACAAATCGTTGGCGTCCTTGACCGCGTTGATTAATTCAGCCATCTTGTGTGCCTCCACCTTGTTCATTATGGTAGGCTTGAGCGGCTACTTAACTTTTGGCACTCTAGTTACTGGAAATATAGTGCTTCTGTACCCTAGCTCATGGTGGACCTTGGTTGGCCGCCTAGCCATAGTATTTATGGTGGTGTTTCTGTTTCCTTTGATGATCCACCCCGCCAGAATTTCCGTCAACAACATCTACTACTGGGTATCGAAACACGTGTTCAACAAAGCGGACCTGACAAGTGTTTCTGAAAGCGTTAATTCAAACTTTGAAGCCGAAACTGAGACATCGCCGTTGCTAGCTGAGTCGCTTCCGCATACCAGGCCACAAAATAATGCTGTTCCGTTTTCAAACACGACTTTTGCCGTGGTGACTACGGGGCTCTTGGTGGTGGGGTACTTTTTGGCAGCCACTCTCGAGTCCTTTGCGTTTGTTTTGGCCATTGTGGGCGCTACGGGGTCGACACTGATCTCATTTATTTTGCCTGGTCTTTTTGGGTTCAAATTGATTGGCTCGGAGACTGATAGCCTGTCCACGGGGGAAAAATCTTTGCGTGCCTTGTCTTTACTTCTTACTGTGTGGGGCTTTGCAGTTATGGTGGTATGCCTCTACTCCAGCTTGGGGTTGTAGAGAAAGGAAGAGAGAAGGAGACAAAAAGAGAAGGGTACGAAAAAAGAAGAAGAGATTCTGCAGCGGCTATTAAATACAAAAACTATGAGGGCGTGAACTAGGTCATGAAGAAGGCTTTCCTTTGGTTCTTGCTGCCGAATATCAAGTTGAACTGCCGCACGCGTTGGGCTCCTCCACTATCGCGAGACTTGGTGCGCACACGACCACATGATAACGACACCCTCCCTCGGTCCCACTGCTCGGCTCTTCCACGTCTCAGATTTCACACTAATTAACAACCCCGCGAGCTGAAAATGAGTGCCAATGAAGCCATGGCCAAGCGCTCGTTGCTTGCAGCTATTGCGGATGAGGACTCGGTGACTGGGTTATTGTTGGCCGGCGTAGGACAAGTGTCGAATGAGCCCGGAAAGGAAACCAACTTTCTCACTGTGATTCCCGGCAAAACGTCGGAAGAAGAAGTCGAGGAGGCGTTCGAGAGGTTTACGAGCGAGAGAGACGACATAGCCATTTTGTTGATCAACCAGCACATTGCCGACTTGATCAGACACAGAGTTGACTCATATACCAAAGCATTCCCGGCGATTTTAGAGATTCCCTCCAAGGACCACCCTTACGACCCAGAGAAGGACTCCATTTTGAAGAAGGTCAGGAGGCTTTTTGGAGAGTAGTATTACATAGAAGTGCAGATGCGATTTCATACAAGACAAGATTATCACATGGACTGTGCATTAGTTGAACGTAGTGTACCCTGACTTCTCTAAAGACTCACCTCTTCTAGGCTGGCCAGTTTGTCCTTTTGGTCATGCTCTGACTCGGACACATGCTTTTCGTTTTCATTGCTGCGCTTGCCATTTAAAACAAGCCCTGTATCTGGACTTTCCACCTGGCTTTTTTTGGCCTCCTTTGGACCCTCCTTTGGACCCTCCTTTGGACCCTCATCTTTTTCAATTATAGACACTGGCCCTTTGGCCACCTTTTCCTCATCTTTCTCTACATCTTTTGCTTCATCTTTCTCCGCATTTGCCACGACTGCTGTGCCCGCAGCTAGGTCCACCTCCTGAGTCTCATTCAGCTCATTCATGGAACTTCCCGATTTAAACACCTCGCTCAACACCGATTTCTCCTTTACATTCTCAGTCTTTTCGTCCACAGATTCCACTTTTGACAGCCTCTTGGCATCTGTATCATCAAGAATAGTTGAGCGTTGTTCGTCTTTCAGCGTTTCTGCAATTGTCCCGTCCTCTTCATCTCCTTCAGGACTCTCGCTGGTGCGCTTTGTGAGGCTTGCGTCAGTCGGGGTGTTTTTGGGAGTGGCTAGGTCACGGCTCTTTGAAGAGGATCCGGAAACTGCAAGTGAAGGAGTCTCAGCCAGTTGTTCAGGTTCAACATTTCCAGGTTCAACATTTCCAGGTTCAACATTGTTAGCTGTCAAGTTGTCACGTCTAACATTTTCAGACTCAGCTTCAACGCTTCCAGTGTCAATGTTCTCCGGTCTTGTATCTTGAGCTTTCACATTCTCAGTTCCAGCACTGACAAGTTGTTCACGCTTTTCAGAGGCACGTGACTTGTCACTCGTTTCCAGAATTGCGCCAGTGCTTTCAGCAGTACTTTCAACAGCGCTATTCACAGGCTTTTGCCAATAGTTTTTAGCAAAAATGTCAGGAAGAACGCATTCCTTTACATAGAAGTCACGTACACCCACAATTCTGCGCTCTTTTTCACACGCCTTGAGCCATTCGGGCCGGATGATCGGGATGTTCATGTCGTTGGCCTTGATAAACTCTGGGTTCTGTTTGTTCTCTCGCGTGGTGATGTAATGCGTGGTTTCCACCTTCATTTTATCCAGCGCAGGGTAGTGGGCACCCATATTCTTCAAGGTTTGCTGGATATCGTCAACGGTGAACTGGTCATTGGGCGTTATATCACCGAGACAAACGTGGATCCCCGATAAGTCAGTCATCTTGTGAGTAGTCACTTCAACAACTTCCGACGTATATACGCCAGCAGTGGAGTCCATTTTTAGCTGAAAATGGAACGTCTTGTCAATTGGCAACCCGGAAAGTTTTGTTGTACGATTGCTGAGCGGCTGCGGTATAGCACCGAGCTTTTTCCCGTCCTTGAATAGCGTCACACTTTTCAAAGATGCCGTGCCCAAATCCAAGGCATCCCATTCCAAAACACACGAAGTTTGCGTGACATTTTTGATTTTCAACAACGGCGCCTTGGGGAGATTTTTGCCAAAAGTCGATAGGATCTCTTCCTGCACCGCCAAAAACCGCTTGTGCTCTTCTTCCTCCGTCTCCAAGTCTCGCTCACAGCTAATCTTAACAATGGAGCCTGCCTTGACCCCATTTGGCAAGAGAATCGTGGGAAACTCAATCATGTGATGATCTTTTGTAAGTAAGAGTGCAAGTGAAGCATCGAGCTTGCCCACAGTCAAGGAAACTTCAACCATTGATTAGAGCGTGTGTTTTAAGAGTGTGTGAATTGTTTGATAAACTGGCTCGTTGGTGGCTTGTGTGCTCAGCCTTTGGTGGGGGAGGAGCGCGAGCGATCGAGACTGGGTGGACGGGTCTTTTTACACGAACTCTCTCGAAGTGTTGTGCGGGCGAGATAAAGGTCCATTTTAAGTAGCTCTGCAGATTGTGGAATAAATAATGCTGAACGACGTGAAAATGCTCATTCAGGGAAGGAAGTGCACGATTGAAGCCTTTGTGCTGTGGGAACTGTAGTAATAGTTGTCATTTAACTTTGTCATGTACTACTTCAGCTATGGTTCATTACATAGCCTCTGGAGCAAGCACACTCCAGGTATTACCCACAGTATTCACAAAGTTTCTCTTTTTCTAGCGAGAACTGGTTCCAGCCGCAGGCCATTTTGGCTAGATTTGGCAAGCTTTGACGTGGTTTGCGAGCGTCATCTCAGAAAATACCCATTGCTCGGAGGTCCTCGTCTATTTCTTCTGGGGAGGCCTTTCGAAGCAAAAGCTCCTCAACAGGGAGCTCGTCATCATCCAAAAGACTGTTAGAAACAGCCGCTGGAATGCCGTGGAATTCCTTTAGACCATCAAGAATACCAAGCTGCGCGTTAAAACAATTTCGGCGACGTACTAGTTCGATGATGGCGTTTTGCTTCTGTACCTTTTTGTTCACCACGGCGTTATCTTGATAGTACTCTGCACTGCTGCCACCCGACACTAATGGCATAGTGAGCGCAGGAGGATTTGGAGATGGTATAGCCGTGAAGTTGTAGTCAGGCACAGCCAGATCCAAATAGTTCCACTCCTTGTTGATCTTGTACCATGAGGAGGTGGTTTCAGTGATCATTTCGTTTCGCATGCCTGATAGATTCTTCATGAAATCCTGGTGTATGCTTGTCCTGGTGGCTATGGTCTCCGTATTGATGCACTTTAAGCTGTAATTGAGCGTCGCATTCGCCAACCGGATATTGTCCTGGTAAAACTCGTTCACCTTGTAGTATATCTGCAAGAGCTCAGGATGAGAGCCCTCTAAACATAGTTGCATTTCGTGCTCGAGAAGACTGAGCTTGTCTTTGTATAGCTTGTCTCGGAGGAACGAGAAGTCGTTTTCGATCGATATTAGCTCTTCGATTGCTGACTTTCTTTGTTCGTCAAGATCAACTCCATCAACATCATCATCAACAGAGGGCCCAACAGATGGCCCAGCTTCGTCTGAGGGGCTTTTGGCCGTGGTTTGCTCATTTTCTTCATTTTCTTCATTCTGCTCGTCTTCAGTTTGCTCTTGCTTCACAACATCTTCGACATCTGCGGTTGCACCATCATCTACTTCTGCATCAGTTTTAATCTCAGCAACGTCGCTTTCAGGTTGCACCTTTTCGAACTCGGAATTGGCACTTTCGTCTTTGGCAACATTTTGTGGCTCAATTGCAGCGATTGTAGTCACAGTAGCCTCATCAGGAGCCCACGACACGGGCTCTGCACCATTTTTGATTATATCATGCACCATTTTTGTAGTATCGTCACCGTTCATACTGTGCTCCTCATGTTCTTCAGAACCTTCAACAGCGACAGGTTCTTTGGCAATTTCTGGAGTTTCGGAATCCTCTGGCTTCTCACCAATGTCCGTCTTTTCAACCTCTGCTGCGCCGTTCAGTAAAGCAGCACTTGAAAGTTTTCTTCTCTTTAAAGCATCATGCTCTGCTTTACTGGCCTTCTTGTCTTCCTCCACAACCTGAGAAAAAACTTCACTTGCTGTATCTAGTGGCCTTTTACCTGCGCCAACAGCCTCGTCTCCGTTTAGGTCTGATTTCAAAGAGCCCGTAGTTGTCGATTGCGAAGGAGACGATTCGGTTTCGGGCAAATCGTTCTCAGAATCATCTGAGTCAAGCTCCTGGAGGTTTGCAAGGTCTGTAAGCTCAGATAGCCTCTGCAAGTCCGAACCTCTGTTGCCTAAACGCGTGCTTGAGTCTTCGTTCAAAAAGTCCATCTTATCAGTTTCTGCTTCTGAATCGTCGTCACCTAGATCGCTGAGTTCGGAGCTCTCGTAGCTGTCTCTGGAATGAGCGCGTCTTTCGCTAAGGGAAGGGATTTCAAATGGCGGGGGAGACGTGCCGATATCTGTTAGTGGAGAGTCTTTTGTCTGGGGATGCTCTGCTGGCGATTGCGAGGAGGGGGAATCGAGACGCCGGAGGTTTTCCTCGGATAAAACAGGGTTGATCAGTGAGTCTGGGGAAGCGGAAGGTGAATCTGGGACCGGATGTTGATCCAGGCCAGGCATTCTAGAGTGATAAGTAAGGACGGGGAGGAAACCAGTGAAAAGTATCTCCCAGCCAGTACCTAGCGCCGATGTTGTTCTTGTAAAAGTATTCAAAGTGAACAAAGACTTTTCCTGGTGTTGCAGGGGAATCACTTTCGAAGTATAATGCACCTAGAAGTCGGCTGAAGTTAGCTTTTGATGTATGAGCCGAAGAATGATAGTAAGGCAGACCTTGTGGCTGGACTGGAGAAGCGCTTGCGCCCGTGCACCAGGCCAAGATTGCATGCGCATTGCGGAGGAAAAAAAAATAGGGCGCCCCGTGCAGGCGCTATCTTTTGTCTGCGATTTTGGCGTTCTCATTTTAGCCAACACTGAGACAAGATTGTGCAGCCCAACAACTCAGACAATGGATTCGCCTCTTCCAAATGTGAAGTTAGGCTGCAAATTCACAAAACATTTAGGGATGAGATCCTCTTATTATTGAAATCAGATCAAACTTCTTGCAAGCTTTCCAAAGGTGAACCAACTAAAACAGCACAAAATGGTGCTTGCCTTTTTAAGTTATGCCATCTTTTGGAGTTCCTTAGGTACAAGAGACAAGAGTAGCGCCACCCAGAGGCTTCGGCGGCACGGGGCGCATTGATATGAGCAATTAACGAAAATAGTCGTTCCGACCTGAGAATGGCTTATTGAATGAGCTAAGAGAATGGGAATAGGTATCTCGATATTAAAAATACCGCTACTAAGAATCTGGCAAAGTGAGCGGCAAGAAGCTTTTTGCCGAGCATGAGGAAGAATGCCTGGCGAAATGTGGAGGACCTTCGAAGATCATTCCGCATGCGCGTCAGAAATTACACACCCGTGCACCGTGGAAAAGGGCGACAAGGTTGAGTCTGGGAATATTCGAGTCTGAGATGAGATGAGGCCTTGATTTCGACGTGAGTGAAAAATTTACAACAAGACTTTTTTTGCGACACACAAAACCGCATAACCATGTCTGTATTCAGCTCTTTATTTAGTGGAGCCAAGGTTGATGAATCCGTGAACGAATTGTTGCTGAAATCTGCGGGTCCTGTTGGGAGACAAGATGTGCGGCCCAGAACTGTGATAGAGATAGCCCAGGAGTCCGTTAAAAGCGACGATTCTCTGAAAATCCAAGACTTAAATGATGACATGGAAGAGGAGGTGTTACCAGCACCCAAAAAGAGAAAGACCCTGAAGAAGAAGCGGAACGAAGTAGACGATAACGAGGCCTTGGAAGCTGAATACTTTGCCAAGATTAGCGGGGAAAAATCTGATGAACAAAACCAAGATGGGGAAAGTGAGATAACAGAGACAGAAAAGGAGACAGAAAATACAAGTGGTGAAAAATCTACAGGGAAGTCGAAGCTGGATAAAGCAAAGTCTATTGACTTGAAGGAACAAGAGCTACAAAAGGCCGAACGTACAGTGTTTGTCGGAAACGTATCTAACAAAGTGATCTCTTCCAAAAGCACATACAAAGAGTTCAAGAAACTCCTCAAAAATATTGGTCCTGTTGAGTCCATAAGATTCAGATCGATTGCGTTCGAGGAGGCTCTCCCCAGGAAAGTTGCATTTGTCAAAAAGTCGCTTCATAATAGCAGAGATACGTTGAACGCTTACGTGATCTTTAAAGAAAAAGAAGCATCTTTGAAAGCACCCAAAAAGCTCAACGCAACAATTTTCGACCATAATCACATCAGAGTGGATCACGTGGCGCACCCTAGCCCCAAGGACAACAAAAGAACGATTTTCGTCGGTAACCTTGATTTCGAAGAGAAAGAAGAAACTCTTTGGAGATACTTCAACTCGAAAGTTGACGACGATGTCGAGTCTGTGAGAGTCGTGAGAGATGCAAAGACAAATATGGGTAAAGGGTTTGCCCTCATTCAGTTCAAAGACTCATTGTCTGTCAACAAGGCCTTGCTTCTAAACGACAAACCAATTCAATCGGATGCAAAAAAACCAAGAAAGCTCCGGATTTCCCGTGCAAAGAATGTGAAGCCATCTATCATATCCCCCAACCACTACGACAACTTGAAGAAAACCAACTCTCCAAAGGTGACGTTGACGGACGATCAAAAAACGAAGATCGGCCGTGCCAAGACGCTTTTGGGTAAAGCAGATAGAAGTAGTGCTGGAAAAATGGTGGCTGAGGGATCCAGGGCCAGCAAGGGTCAGAAGATTGCTGGAATCAAGGGCTTAAAGAGTGCTAAGGGAAAGGTAAAGAAGCCAAGAATCACGAAAAGATCGGCGCTGTTCAAGAGTGACAGGAAGAAGTTTCAAAATCTTGAGTAAAGAGAGAGGGCTACATCGACAGGCGAATCATATATTGTGATTGGTGTACGAATCAATTGAGAGGGATTAAAAAGAAACGCTGGGAACAATTTACGTGGCTTGAGATCTTTGTGATTTCCAGGGAACTCTTTGGCTTAGGTGATTTATATTTTCTTAAAATTCATCTGAAATCACGGTCCGTTAGTAGGGCTGCTCGTTTTGATGCCACACGGATTTTGGATCCACACTCACGCGAGAATTTGACCCATAGTCCAAATCATACCAAGCGGCAAGCCATGAAGATATTTTCGTTTTTTTTTTTTTTTTTTTTTTTTTTTTTTTTTTTTTTTTTTTTTTTTTTTTTTTTTTTTTTTTTTTTTTTTTTTTCTTTTTTTTTCTTCTCTTTTCTGTCTTCTTCGCAAATCATGGAATCAAAAAACAAAGCCATAACTTTTTATTGCAACTAAGTTGGAGAATTTGCATTGAGACCAACGGTGATTCTTACTATACCCACCAGTACACCGTACACCAAGCGGATTCTTATCGGGTGAAAACAACCCTGGTGGTTTAGACTTTATGAGACACCAATCTACAGGAGCATGCCGATAAGGCATTTTCTCACGCGTCTATAAATTGAAGCCACAAGTCGAAGTTAATCTTATGCCAGACCCATTTTTGATTAGTTTTTCTCATTGTTTGACGCGAACCACGTAGTCGATTCACTCTTGTAGTATTCTGGATTTACATTTGTTGCAGATCAAGCACACGTGAAACACTGCCAGTCAATTGCCTGAAACACTAAATATTATGGGTTCAAATACTTCCAAAGGTCTCGAGGAGCTGGACTCCAATGCCTCCAAAGTTTATGGGGAAGAGATGCTTGATGAAAAAGCTTCTGCGGCTCATTTGGACAATCTTGTTGGAAGATTGACCATCGACTCTTCCGATTCGGGCGAGTGCTCCAATTCAATCACTGTTCAGAATTTAGCTTCATGGGAAGCAAAGTTGTTGAAGGACCCAAAGAATAGATTGGTACAGAACGCCTTGGCGAAAAACACCATCACCGATATTGTGGCAAATACCAATTCGCAGTTATCTTTGAGGGACCGGTATTTCTTCAATGTCGAAGTGGACACCATTGGCCCACCGTCATTTTTGAACAACCAGAAATCTTCTGGAAGATGTTGGATTTTCGCCACATGTAACGTCTTGAGGGCACACGTGATAAAAAAATACAATTTGAAGCCTGATAACTTCCAATTGTCGCAAAGCTACCTCTTTTTCTACGACAAGTTGGAGAAGGCCAACTTCTTTTTGGAGAACATTCTTGAGACCGCCGACGAGGCCTTGGACTCCCGACTTTTGCAATTCTTGTTTGCCGGGTCGGTTGGAGATGGTGGCCAGTGGGATATGATTGTGAATATCATTGAAAAGTACGGTTTAGTGCCGAACGAGGTGTTTCCAGATAATGCCCAGGCAGCCTCTACCTCCACGTTGAACTACATTTTGACAGACAAGTTACGGGAGTATGCTTTAATCTTGCGAGATTTGGTGAAAAAGAGTACACCCCAGAGCGAGATTCTTCGTGTCAAGTCTGCCATGAACAAGGAAGTGTACAGCATCGTTGCCTTGTCGTTGGGAACACCCCCCAAACCAGAGGACAAGTTCGACTGGGAGTTCATCGACAAGAATGGAAAGTACAATATTTACCACACTTCGCCATGTGACTTCTACAAGACACACACTGGCTACAATGTTTCCAAGAGATTTTCCTTGATCAACGACCCTAGAAACGCATACAACAAGTTATACACAGTGGAAAGATTGAACAACGTTTCTGGGGGAAAGCCCATTGAATACGTGAACTTGGAGTTAGTGGAGATTAAAAAAGCAGCCATTTCCATGTTGAAAAACAATGAGCCCATCTTTTTCGGCTCGGATGTGGGCAAATTTTACAATGGGACCACCGGGGTGTTGGACACTGACGCCTACGACTACGAACTAGCATTCAATACGTCGATGAAGCTTTCGAAGCTGGACAGATTGAAGACAGGGTCTTCGGCCATGACCCATGCAATGGTTATCACAGGTGTGCACTTGGATCAGGCTTCAGGAAAGCCTGTTCGCTGGAAAATCGAAAACTCATGGGGCGGTGAAGTGGGTGACCATGGCTATTTTGTCATGACCGACTCATGGTTTGACGAGTACGTGTTCCAGATTGTCACCAGCAAGCCCTACGTCGACAAATCAGTGTACAGCTTGTGGAAGTCGAAGAAGTATGAGACCCTTCCATTCTATGATCCTATGGGTGCGTTAGCATAGAGATTAGACGAAGACAATGGGCCAGGTATTTGGCGTTCTAAAATTCAGTTACAATGTTGGCTAGATGACTGGAAAACTTTCACTTCTTGGCTGTCTCATGGAGATAATTGGTAAGGGTACTGCTCGTATCGGCATAAATTATAGTGGCACTATTTATATATGTGTGCTATAGCCAAGAGCCACAGCTTTGTTTATAAAGCTAGTTGGCTATGTGAACCAAAAGGCGTGTTGAGTGGAAAGTGGGCTCCACCTTGGCCATGAAAAGGCCAACGCTGATAGTCTTTGTAAGACAACGCTAAGCGATCAGGACCACAATGGAACACCTTTATCAGGAAATGTAAGGTCAGTAATAGACCTGTTGTAACAAAAAAAACATGCAGCTCACTTGTAGAGACCAGATGTTTCAAAACTAACATTTCTGGTCGTTATAATAATGTGACTATAATTTCAACATCACAGCTTTGGAGTTAGCAGATATGTGCGAGGCTTTATCTATCGAGCGATATGCACTAATCCCTTGGCTTGGTCACTGGGATCTTGGTGGTTTTCAGGTCTAAGGATCCGAGCTTCTATCTTTCAAGTCCTTCGGCGAAGAAGATAATGGAAGTGAGGCTCTGGGCAATAAAACGTCGCCACACACTACACTTAATATAATCATTAGCCCGGTTGAAGGCTTAGAGTTCTTTCTCTGGTGAATAGCATCTACCACGTCGCTATCACCTCATCTAAGTGGCCTCGTCTACACATACAAAACCACTCTTCATCGCACTGCTGTTTTGTCCTGATAATTTTTTATACAGCCCTCTAAGTCGCAAAGTTTGCTCTTTGAACTATTGAACATGCCAGATTCTTTTACGTTAGGAATTTCCTTTAGTCCTAGGTGTCCCATTTAGGCAAGTTATAATTAATAGTGTAATAATGAGAGTTGGCGACAGTTATGATAGGGCAAATATTACCACTGAAGTTAGTAGACTCACTGTCAGCTTTAACTATATAATGACGGGCTTTCCCATCCTATGTGTCTGAAATCAAGACTAGTTTCACTAGAATATCTCACTTAGTACATAGTTCAGATATAAGAACCATGACGGGTCACAAAATTGATGTAATTCGGATGTGACACACTTTTAATGGAACGCTAGTATGGGAGGCGATTCTCTGTCATGCGATCATCGGTAAGCAAACGCACACGCGTTTATTCACTCATTACGGGCGTGTCTTTTTCTTGACTCTACTTAAAAGATTGACCAAAATTGTAGTCTTATTTTGTGATTATTCAAGATGACAGATCAGCTCAAAAGCAAACACATTAATTTTTGTGGGGAATTGTCCATTATCTGTCGTTTTATTAATGGCCCCACAATGGTCTCAAGAGAATTGTAACTAGGTCTCAGTTCAAGACGAATTATCGTTTTTTTACACCCTTTTTGGCCAGGACTGAAATAAAGTCTAAGGCAGCTTAAAAAACAATACGACTGCACACTTGTTTTAATTTTTTTTTTTTTTTTTTGAGAATGTTCTTTCCTTTGATTGATGTGTCAAAATAAACTTAAACTGTACCTACTCTATCAACATTTCTTCCTCCGTTGGTCAAGAATGGACCTGGCACAAGCTGCCCTCGTGACCACCTGAACCACACTATTAAAAAACACCGAGGAAATACGAGAAGTATAAATTCTTCAACAATACAAATATTCTTTCTTCGAAACTACTTTTCTTCCATTCAGGCGGTGCCATTTTCACCCAACTCCCCCACTGCATGCAGGCACAAGCCACCTCAACATGAAGCGTGTTCACCACCCATGAAGACGTTTACTTCAGTACCTTCTTATCCACGCCCACCAGAAAAAGGCGCCAAAAAACTCCCGAAATATGATAGAAAACGTGAAGCCCAAGGCGCTGGTAAGCCTGCTATTTCCTGAGATGACTCCGGCGGCAGTGAGCTTGAGGAACTCACAACTCGTGAATCGGTTCCAAGCAGCGGGTTCAGCGGCTGATTTGAACGCCTTAGTAAAGGAGATCGACGCGGAAATGGCCCACACGGACTCTCAGATGCGCCGGCTAGTACAGGCAGCATCAAAAAAACACACACAGCAACTCTCGGCGGTGGAGTTGGCCCGTGCAAAGCTCTCTGGGGCAATCACAAATCTGAGCGATTTGACCAAGGTGTTCTCGGCAGCTAATGACTTGGGCAATCTGCTAACGGTGAAAATCAAGGCGTTGGACTTGGAAATTGAAAATGTCGACAAAACCTTGGCGTTTGTGGCGGACACCCAAGCGCTCAAAAACAACATGTCCCAGATCCAGTATGCTATCGAAAAGGAGCGTTGGCTGGAGGCTGCAAATTGTATCCACACCGTCAACCACAAGTTGATTTTCGGTTTGAAAGAGGGTAGTTTTGCGCAGGCGGTGGTACCGTCTTCCAATATCCCAGAGCTTCCTCAGGCAAAATTACAACAGTGGACAGCAGAGCTTTGTGACAAGTTTGTGGCGCTTTTCGCTGACGCAGCCAAGCGCCGCTCAGTGGCAGAGATATCCGAATACTTCCAGCTTTTCCCCTTGATCGACCAGCCGGAAACTGGGCTCAATTGCTACGCCAAGTTTATCTGTTCGATTATCACCGATACGTCACGAACGCTTATCAGCCTGGCGCTGGCTGTCCTGGACGAGCCCAAGCCGGGCATTTTCGCTAGTGCCACAAAAAGCTTGTTTGAGAGCGTATCGACCATGTTGTCGCAACACACACCCTTGATCACCAAATACTATGCCCATGTTTACCCACAGGCCGTTGTTTTTGTAGTGACCAAGATCCAGCGGGAAATCGACGCCCAGATTGCAACCATTGCCGATACGTTCTACGACGTGGCTCGCGTGGACAAGACGCTCCATGAGATTACGCTTCACAAGTTCAACGTGTTGAAGAAACGCCTTGCTGACTTCCAACTGGAGCCTCTGCAAAACGCCGATCTGCTTGATACTGACTTGACCTCGATTGTGGAGGTGGGCGACTTGACCAACGAACTAGCCGCCATTTTGCATCATTGGTCGTTGTACTGCAAGTTCATCACAATCAAATACTTCCAAAACGGATTGGGTAATTCAGACCAGGCTCCGTCCGACGCCGCCGAGGGCTTGAAACTCCCGGAGTTGCTTGCGGCGTCGAGTTTCGAGAAGAAAATTCATACCAAGTTTCTCCCGGCGTTCGAGAAATTGTACACCTTCTACTTCCGGCGCTCACTTGAAAAGGCCGTTAGCATCGAGGAGCTTCCCCTGCTCGAGCCGTATTTGGCTGCGTCCAACCAAGGCGCGCCACCAGAACAAGCGCCCATCTCATCGCTCATTGAGGACGTGACGTTGGTTTTCAACTCCACCTTCCGAAACATCTTGGACTCTGCCCAGCCTTCTACCGTGAGGAAGTTTGTCATGGAGACGTTCAAAGTCATCCAAAACGACCTTATCAATGGCATTCTCCAGAAGGCATTATCCGACAACCAGCCCCGGTACAACAATACCCTCGTGTTGATTGAAGAGGCCTCTACTGCAAGTAGCAGCGTCACACCTCAGCTTTCTAGAGCAGGTACTCCGGCGCCTGAGTCAATGGGCGGGTTCTTTAAAGGTGCATCGAGCGCATTTGGAAATGTCGTGGGTACGGGGTCTGCGATTGTGTCGGCAGCCAATCCTGTGGCCACGGGGAACACTCCAAAATTGATGAATTTCATCATTTACCTCAACACCGTTGCTACGGGCCAGGAGTTTTTCGAGCAGATCGTCCAGAACTTCACCACACGCAACCCAACCTACCTCAAGTCGACCTACCCGTTCGGCCACGACGAGGAGACAATGCACCACGTGATAAAAACTGAGTTGCTAGAGCCGTTTACTGCGGCCACTGGCCAGGCAATCAAACAAGCACTTCTCATGATCTTGAACCAGTCCATCAAAAACAAACTTGCCGCAATGGTTTCGGATTGCTTTTCGGACGCAGCAGAAGACAACTACATGATCTATTCACCGGGAGTTTTAAACGAATCAGAAACAGCCTCGAAGTTTATGCATGCTTGGGGATCGCTCATTAAGCCATATCGACAAACCCTCCACAAGACCATTCTCTACGACCGTCTTCTCCGCTTGATTGTTGTGAATGCGGCCAACATGATTGAAAAGAGATTGATGGCAGTGTTGAAGAAGTTCAAGATCAACGAGCTCGGCGCTCTAAAACTCGACAAAGATCTCTCGCACATTATTAACGACATGTGTGAGGATGACTATGAGTTGAGAGAAAAGTTCGTTAGAGTGACCCAGATGGTGTTGCTTGTGGGCATGGACAACGAGGAGTATGAAATGAGCTCGTGCCATGGTGAAGACGACGGCGACACGGGAATCAACTGGGTCTTGACCCCACTTGAGCGGAAGCAAATCCGCAGGTTCAGACTCTAAGCTGAATGAATCTACGATACTAAGAGAAATGGCTGATGTTTGTTTTTCCATTTGCTTCGTCTATTTGCTTTGTCTATTTGCTTTGTCTACTTGAAGCTATACACCCACATAATTGATCCATTCGCGTGTCTATGATCTCTTGACTTCAGTGAGCGGCTGGTCATACGATATCTTCTCCACTTCCCTGGTTTCACCCTTGATGATGCGCTTGTGTCCGACGCGTAGCTGAGGCGGAAGATTGTCAAACTTTGGATGGGTGTAATCACATTCGAAACCCTTCGGACAAAAGCCTGTCAAATACATTGGACACATGATTTTGCGCACGTGTCTGTTGGCACATTTGGGCCCCTCCGGGCAAAACCCCTTTTCGTACTGCGGACACTCAGGGATCTTCGGCTGTGGGTCTATATGAAGATACAAGCAATCGGGCATTTGCGTGCAATAGCCGTTTTTCGAATAAAACAAGCATTCGGGCATTCTCGCAAGATTATACTCGTGGAGAAACTCACAGTGGTCGTTTTTCTTACAGAGTCCTCGAAGCCAATGCTTGCACACGACTTTGTTATTGAACATGGCCAGTACATGCTTGTAAGGACAGAAAGGTCCATTGGGACAAGAGTCTGGTTGATTTGGTTTATAAAGCTGGCACACGGGCCGGTCCGGATCTAGCCCTAAGTTGAACTCTTTTAGGAGAAACGGCTCGAATTTGAGCCGCTTATTCTTTGTGTCCGGGTGTATTATTGGATTGAGCGAGATCATTGAGATGTGTGAAAGAAATGGCTGCTGGAATGAAATGGCGTGAATGGGAACTGAGTGGTGTAAAACAAGTCTTGGTGTTCTGGTGCACGGATGTGCCTTCCTGGACCAACTGAAGAATGCTGGAGAAGCTGATAGAAGACGAAGGAAACGTGAGGACCTGGTGCTAGGAAAACCCAAAGCGACCAAAAGGTTCGATGAAGAAAACTTGAACGAAAAAGAGCGAAGATAGAAAATCATACATAAAGTGAAAGCACAGGACCATTCTTTATCCAGTCTTTCTTGACCCACCTGCGGTCGCAGTTGACGCGAGTCTTATTTTATTAGTGCAAAGCCTGTTTTGGCTCGCGAAGGTCAAGGTGAAGGTGAACGCGGCTGCAAATAAAATGCTGCAAAAATCTAAGAGTCTTGAGATCTAACGCTTCAAGGCCTTACATCATAAACAGTACTTCAATGAAATACCTGCTGTTTGCCCGTTCAAAGCAAAACATGATTAAGTTTTTAGACTTATCCAGACAGAGAGTATCAGAAGCCTCTTTTTTTTTTTTCTTTTTTCTTTTTTCTTTTTTCTTTTTACCCTTTGTCTTTCATCACCACCTCTGGACCAATGTCGAAAAAAAGTACCGACGTTCGACCTCGAGCAGCATAGGTTTTTCTCTACTGTCACGATTATCGCTACAAATAAATCTCATACCTGGGGTTTCAAGTCACCGCTATAGCGAAATACGAGTGACGCTACTTTTGGTAGCGGTTCGGGAAAACCCGAAGTGATTAACCAAGTTCTAAAAGATTGTGTTAGTGCCTCACATTAAACGCCTCGAACAAAAACCGAAAAATAACAGTCCCTAATGTCACTTGGGATGTGGTGAGAATTCTGCGGCTACCGATTTGAGTGAAGGCGGCGTCTCACAAGGATTTAAGGACGGCATATCCCACTTCTAATACTCAGTGTCAAATTTTCTGTCCCATATAAATCTTACAGCTATTCTAGATGGGTGGTCACAGACGAACCAGTTGATGGCGATTTTCCTCTGAAGTTAACCTTCGTATTCATTGGGTGAGGGCTCTACATGTGGAATTACGAACCTCTGAGGACGAGGACAGAAGGACACAGCTCTTTCGTACGTAAAGTATCTACACACCCAAATCCGCGTGGTCTCTCAGATTTTCAAACTCGAAGAAGCGCTGATATTCAATACACTTAGTCTTGATGAGATCATGTATCGTTCATCTTCCCAATTTGAGTGTAAGTCCTACTAAACCAACCCTTTTATATTGCACAAGTATTGTTACACGACATACGCGTCAACATTCATCTCCTTTGGTGATTTGTGTCTGGGGTTAGGCAGGCTCTGAGAAGTCTCATTTTGACCACTTATCAATATCACTGGATAATACTCTCAAGGCTAAGGTCCAACTGGAGCGTGAACATAACACGCAATATCTTGAAGTCTGGAGCTTTTCAAGGTGAGGTATTCAAGCAATGTTAACCCACCAAAAGAAACTCTACTCTGTTGTGGTCATCAAAATTCTGCCTGCTCCCGCACAAAATAATCTCTCCATAATGAGTAGTCAAGAAAGTAGCAATAGGTACTTCCATTAAAACCGTGGCTACTAGTGATTGTCTCTACAAATGAATACTCATGCCTGCGTGTTTCTCAGGTGTTTTTTTTTTTCTTTAAGTAACGACTAAGTGGCGAGAGCAGCGAACGAAGCCAAAGTAACAAAAGCCACTTCACTGACCCCGGGTCTACTCTCATTTGCACCCATTAGGCCTGTTTGAAAGACACCCGGCAAACCACGCGGCGCCCTTGAAAAGCTTGCCTGACCGACAGCTCATCCATTCGTGGTTTTTCCTTAGCCCCACTCCTGAAGTGATGGCACGTGCGGCGATATTAGCCTTGATATTCTTATCGCCTCCTGACCACAGAACACAGGCTGTATAGCTCTCTCTAGTACGGCAAATGGAAGGCCTGGTCAAAGTTAACTCAATGCGGCCTTTTCTGGCCAAATCGTTGCGAAGGTTTTTGAACGCCAGCACTCTTGCCTGGTGGGAGATATGGCATTTCCAGTTTGCAGTGCCTGTGGCATGAATGAGTCTTTTTTCGTTGAAGTGGATCAGTCCTGCTTCTCGCTGTATTTCCGCCGCCGATGAGTTTTGACCTTTGGTGACTTTTGGCTGAATTGTGGGTCACTAGAACTTGAATAGCTAAAACTTTCTGAAAATTACAGTGAGATATCCAGCGAAATTATTGATTACTTGGGATATGAGAAATTCGTTTTGAAAAGAGGAGAACCCAAGAAATTCGTGGTTGCAAGCCCTGGGTGTTTTAATGACGAGAAACATCACCGTCTAAGCACAAGGCAATCTGGCAAGTGCTTGGGGAACTTTGTAGATTGAAAGCTACAGTGGGGAGCACACAATTATCAGATAGATAATTAGCATGAAACAACCTTTTCAGCTACTTTGTTGAATCCACACTCAGGATAGTCGTGTTTCAAGCTCCTCCTTAAAACGCCTTATATGACCAAATAGGTGAGAACTTTAGAAGCACAGTGAAGGGGAATTGGATGATTTGATTTTGCGTGCTACAAAATATTGATCTCGATGGGTCTGATTTGGATTGGATGGGAAGGATTAAGAACTCCGGTCAAGCCAAACCTAAGAATCGTAGGACAGTTTTTGGGGAGGTCGAGAAACGATAAATTTTTCTAATGGTTGAAAATTACGCAACGTTTTTGAAATCCGCTCTTCCGTGTTTTCTTATGTCGTGTATGAAATACAGTTTTCGTCTGCGAAAGACACACTGAAGCATGTGTCACGTCGAGAGATAGCATGGACTGAACCAAGTTCTTTTCTTCATATTTCTTCTTTCGTTCTATTTTTATTTTCTCGTTTCATACCTGAATTTTCCCAGTAATAATGACAGTGTATAGAGTTTTCTCACACTTCTCTTTCTTGGCCTTTCTCGGCCTCATAATTATTTAGGACCCGAGACGACCGTCTTTTTTTTTTTTTTTTTTTTTTTTCCCTCAAGTTAACCGCGTATATTTATGCGCTTACAGCGCCGCTAGCACCAGCGCACTCGAGGCAATACCGAAAAAGGAACATCGCCTGACTCCTCTCTTGTCCATGCATTTTCCCCACAAGTGGCAAGTCTATTTCTTCTCCTCAGGCCCGCCACGTAGCGTAGACATAAACATCTCTATTTCACGAGAAGAGTTTCGTCTTCTCCACGCAAAAGATTCTGTTTCTCTCAAAAAAAGCCTTGGGCAAGCTTCTACTTGTCTTGTGCTTACTGCTAATGATACCTAGAATCATGCAATCGCCACTTCTAAAGCGTTTTTGCTCCAGAGCAGCCACGGAATCTTCACAGTACAACACCGTGGTCATAGGCTCGGGGCTAGCCGGGCTCACTACGGCGTTGAAGCTCTCAGAAAAGGGGTTTTCGGTAGCGTTGATCGAGAAAACCGCCTCTTTAGGTGGTAATTCCATAAAGGCCTCGTCCGGGATCAACGGCGTGCCGACAAAATACCAAGATTCGCAAGCCGGAGACTCGGTGGCTGCTTTTACAGATGATACGTTGGTTTCAGGAAAAGGACTCTGTGACGAGCGTTTGGTGGAGATCATGACCCAGGATAGTGCCCGGGCCATTTCTTGGCTAGCGGACGAAATCAAGGTGGATTTATCCGCGGTGACCCAACTTGGCGGTCACTCGTTTGCTCGAACCCATCGAGGAAAGGGGAAGCTACCCCCTGGATTTGCTATAATCTCGGCATTAACAGAAACTCTCAAGAAACGACCAAATGTGGACATCATGACTCGGACACGCGTCCAGGGATTCTCCAAAATAGGCCAACACGTTACCGGCGTAATTGTTGACCAGGAAAACGAAGATGGCACTTCACAAAAGGGCAAGCTTATCACCTCAGACTACGTGGTCTTGGCCACAGGCGGGTTTTCTGCCGACACCACAAGCAAAGACTCGTTGATTAAAGCTTTCCGGCCCGATTTGATCACCCTTCCCCTGACAAATGGCCAGCAAACGACAGGGGACGGGCACCGGCTTGCAAGTGATGGGTTAGATGCCTGTTTGGTTCAAATGGACCAGATTCAGGTGCACCCCACGGGCTTCATTCAAATGAAAAACGACGAGACGAAAACAAGCAAGTGGAAGTTTTTGTGTGGCGAGCTCATGCGGGGCATTGGCGGAATTCTTCTTTCCTCCACCACCGGAAAAAGGTTTGTTAATGAACTCAGCACACGAGATGAAGTCACCTCCAAAATAAGGGACCACGGGGGAAGCGCAAATGTGGCCATGATTGTTGTAAGCGCCGAAGATTATGCAAAGGCTGCGTCGCATATCGATTTTTACTGTTCCCAGCTGCTTATGTTCAAGGGTGGAGCTCAAGAAATGTGGAGAAAGTTGTCTGAAGTGGCCCCAGATTCAATGTGCACCTTGAAGGATATCCAACAGGCACTCACAGAGTACAATGGCACTGTGGACAGTAAACACGATAGTTTGGGCAGAAACCACTTTGGAACCGCTGTTGGAGATGCCTTCTACTTCGGTTTTGTCACCCCTGTGTTGCACTTCACAATGGGAGGAATAGAGACCAACGAACACCGGCAAATTCTCCGGAAAAACGGGACTGCCATAAGTAATGTCTATGCGGTGGGCGAATTGAGCGCAGGAGTCCATGGCGCCAATCGATTGGCCGGCAGCTCTTTGCTTGAATGTGTGGTTTTCGGAACCCGCGTAGCACAGCATATTTCGGATCAGTCAGGTGAGCACAGTGTGTCAGGTGAGCACAGTGTGTCGGCCGAATAAAGAAAAGACAGGAACCAAGGCGGGGGATCCGTGATTTTGATCTTTTTGCGGTGGTTTCGATAGATAGAAGTCGGAGGCAGCGGGCATCTCGATGTTCCGTTCACGTACACACGAGTACATGAAAAATTGCCTCAAGAGAACAGTCCGTCCTGTTATCGGTCCGGTTTTGGTAAATTGCTTCAATTAAATTTTTTCACTTCGACATTGTAAGCACCCGAAAGACAGCCACTATAGCCAACAGTTGAGATTTTCAAAGTGCATATTAGCCTTTTATTCTTGTGGTCACCTAATAGTAGAGTATATCCAAGGTGCTCCTCCTCCACAACGTAAGAATTAGTAGATAAACGTCAAATTGCGGGGGTTTGGCCATTGTTTCACCGTCAGTATATGTTCACTTGATGTATATCTTCATCGATTTTAGGTGTTGGCCTTTTTCAGCTGACACGGATTCATGATTTCATCGGCGTCAACATGTCCTTCTGACCATCACAATGTCACGCTTTGATAAGGCACTCAAGCTAGAGAATCATATCAATATGCTGTTCTTCCTGTTGAGAAACATGCGAGACCCTCCAAAATCAATCACTCCATTGTCTCAACAGTGTCCATGGCTTCCACATTTGGTTCTCCAGTACTGGCCCTTTGGGCCACCGACAGCTTGCGCTTACGTTTCTGGGACTTATCCTTGCGTGAGCCACTGCGCCTATCTGCATCAGACATCACAGGCTTGGTAAAGTCCAAAAGATAGTCTCTTCGGCGAATGCCTTCCTTGATCCAAAACTCGTCACGATAAAGCTCCCAACCTTCACGGATATCGGTGTTGAAACTCCGCGGGACAAGCACAAGCTTGATATCATTGAGGCCAAAGCGTGGCTGGCACCGCAGCTGCACAGAAACAAGCCACACCTCGAGACGTGAGTTTGCATTTCGCACCATGGAAGGCGACACAGAATGGCACACCTTCAACGCCATGGTACAGAGAAACAACCCCAACTCCCGCGCCAGGTCTGCGGTGCGGTTGGCAAACGATGATTTGGTTTTGACCAAGCGCACGTTCAACTGGCGGAGGCCTTTGTTGGTCAGGGAGAGAAACTTCCGAGGAAGCACTATTGTCTTCTGGTACTCGCCCGACAAGTGGTAGAGCAAGAGCGTCACCACGAGCATGAGTAGAATGAGCTGGAGAAACGCGTGGAGCGGGCCCAGACCCTTACTGGTGAAGTAGAGGTGGTAGGAAATGGAAGCAATTAAAGAGCAAATGGCCAGGAGAAACGTGAGGTATTTGCGCCGGAGTGTGCGCTGCTGAACCACCTGCTGCCGTAGGCTCTCCTCAAGAATAAGCAAGTTGCGGAAAATCTTGCCTGTGGCCGGTGTCAGCGTATATCCACCGCCCTGGGGCAACTCTGAACGCTGGGATCTTTCCGAGGCAGCGTCGGACGCCGTTTTGGACCTTCTGCGCACGGGTTTTCGCGTGCGTGGCGATGCTGGAGGCAGCAGCGACGGCGAATCGGTCGTTTTCTTCTTGCGGGCGGCCTTGAGCCGGGTCGGCAGCGGCGATTCCGACTCCAGAGCACTTGAGTAGAACACGCCTGGAGAGCGTACATTAAGCGACGGCAACAAGGCACTTTCGGCCCGGTGAAGCCCGCGATTTTGTACTGGCAGACGTTCAGCCGCTTGTCTATCATCGGCAATGGTACTTTTCCCAAGCAAAAGTCCGCCTGTGCCACGGTATGGCAGCACCAAATCGTTACCAGATGGTTGGTCGGACCCGGTGCGCACGTGACTTGCACGGTGAGCCTTCTGATTCGGCCGGTCAAAATCGCCGAGCGACGGCTCGGGCGTCAGTGGCGTCGGCGGTATGTCCATATTGGGCAGCAGCTGAATTGGAGTCTCGTTTTCACCGAAAAAAAGAGTGTGTGTGTGTGTTTTGAAGATGGAGATGTTTCTGCTCTGCTAGAGCCTCGAGGGCATGTGGAGAGAGGAAGTGAGACGAGAAGAGAATGAGTGTGTGTTGGGTGCGCGTTTTGGCGGACTGGCCTGGAGACGGAAAGAGAAAAAGGAGGGGAGAGGGAAACCAAAATGAAATGTGATGACGAAACGGGGAAAGTAGACGAGTATTTTTTTGTTCTACACTTTATTCTTTATTTTTGGTGCTTTCTTTATTTTTGGTGCTTTTTGGGTTTCATTCTTTTTCAAAAAGCTCGAGCCTTATCAAAGAATAGCTTTTCATTTAGCAGACCGAAACGAGTAGTCAATGAGAAAAGTCAGTGAGAAAAGAGCGAAGACACATGGCACTGTTAAAGCCTTGGGAGGGCGGGGGCACCAAGATAAGATTAAGTAAATAATCTGAGTCTGTCTTTATCTTCCTCCGCTTCGCGACTCCAGTTCGACTTAAGTTTTTTTTTTTTTTTTTGACCTGAAGATTCTTTCTTGACTTTTTATATTTCTCAGTTGCTGTTTCTTTCCAATAAAGTTCATTCAAATTCCTCTGGTGTTGCAGTCTTTGGGAAACTAATGAACACTCTGCGGTGTTTCAGTCTAAAGATTTTGGTTTGGGGGAAAATATGCATCCATTTGAAAAGTCATTTCGTGGGCAATTAATCTAAAATCAAGCATAATTCGAACTTAAAAATCAGGAAACTTCGATGCACTACCTATTGAGAAAGAATTCCTAGATTTCGTAAAGCCATAAACAATTCTAGGTTGGTAAAAGGAGAAGATACATCCAGCGTATGAGAAAGGAATGTGGAGTAGTCATTCCTACTTAAGTTACCAAGCTATTTCGACGAGATCCGAGCTAAAATGTCTACACTCCGGTATTTAGCGAATGTTTTCCAGTCTAGCATGCACAGCCTCACTGGGTAAAAATTTACTGCCAAAAAAAGGCTCACCTACTGGTCCAAGCATTCCTAGACTGTCACCGCCTCTTCGATTAGCTATTTCATCAAGAGTACCAAAGGAAATTCATAACTTCAAAAATGATACATTAGAAAACGCTTCAGCTGAAAATTAATAAATCTGAGGAGCAAATTGGTTATTTGAAAATACATCATATTTGTTTTGCTTCCGTCTTTATCAACTGCATTGATCGCGATCACTCCCTGTGGGGAAATAATTAACGGCCCCAATTCATTGGGTTCTGCTTTCTGCGACACACATCTATTACAAAATATTCTTATCATACCTCTGACACCAAAGCCCTTTTCTTCCCCGGCCATCACTAGTATAAGCAAGAATAAATACGAAGAACTTCAAAATTTTCAAAACCATCAAGCACAGGGTTTGCAGGCACACCACCTGCCCGGGCACATAAAAAGCTATAATGTCTGAGTTGTAAGAGGCCGGGTCCAAATAAATCTGTCTGCTCGGGAAAGGAATCATATGCAATTGCTTAAAAAACACGGCAAACATATACTGTACGCACTTTTGCAACCAATTAAATATGACTAATATTAGACTTACATTATTGGTAAGAAGTGAATGTCTTTCCAAAAACAAAAAGATCTGTTTTTGCCCCAGACTTTTTTTTCTTTTGCTCTCCCTTTTCTCGTGCCATTTTTTTTTTTTTTTATTTCTGCAGCTGCTTTCCCCATGTTCTCACGCGTCTTTCCACGCGCACCGTCAAGTGAACTAAACCATAAATCTTCACTCTCCTCCTTTTCTTCATTCTTCTGGGTACTCTTTCTTCTTCTTTTTCGCTTTGCTGCTTGCCGTCAAAATGTCTCTCAAACACCAAAAAGAGCAGTTTGTGTCTGGGTTGACCGGGGGCTCCATTGAGGAAATATATGCGGTTACAGGGCTGTCGCTTGCGGGACTCGTAGCTCATGCGATTGTGCAAAAATGTCTCGGACCCTACGCCCCCGTCTTGTCGGTATTTCCAGTTCTGTTGATTGTTCCGTTTTATTTCGATGTCATGGTCCAGCTCCAGGCCATCACTATCTATAGCGGCCTGGTGTGGAAACTATATTACGTGGCATTATCTGTCTCCTTAGGAGCGGTTATTTATAAGTGCATACTTGTGGCTCGTCAGAGACAAAGTCCATGTAAAAGTGACAGCAACGACAAGCCAACTGCCTGTTCCAGGATAGGTGCCGCAGATGGTTGGCCCGTGATCCCTTATATAACTGCCTACCGGTCACAGATGATAATCATCACCAACTTGGCAATTTTGGCTGTCGATTTCCACGTGTTTCCGAGACGTTTTGCCAAGGTGGAGACTTGGGGTACTTCGTTGATGGATTTAGGCGTAGGGCTGTTTGTATTTTCCATGGGTCTTGCCAACTCACGTTCAGTTCTTCGGCGAAACCTTTCTAGGGTCCAAAACACAAACGGACAGATCGAAAAAGTACAGAAGGAAAAGCGGCAAAAAGACGGGGGCCAGAAAGACAGGGGCCAGAATCAACCCAAATCCTCAAAAAACCTGAAGATAGCCCTACATCTCCTGCCGTACTTGCGCTTGGTGGTTGCAAATACTCTTAAGGCACTTCCAGTGCTCATTCTCGGAGTCGTCCGGCTAGTCAGCGTCAAGTCGTTGGAATACCAAGAGCATGTGACCGAGTACGGCGTCCACTGGAACTTTTTCATGACGCTCGGGCTCTTGCCCGTGTTGATGGGCGTGTTGGATCCGGTTTTCTCCGTTGTGCCGAGGTTCCTTGTGGCACTTGTCATTGGCTTTGTGTACGAGTGGGTGTTGAACCGTTGCGGTCTCGCTCGGTTTGTTCTCGACGAGTCCAACCGTGCCACTAACTTGGTCACGCTCAATAAGGAGGGACTTGCCTCGTTTGTGGGGTATTTAAGCATCTTCATATTTGGCCAGTCTTTTGGCTCATTTGTGCTTGCGCCCAAGGAAATGCCCAACAATCTCTTGGGGCTTGGACTTTTCAAAAAACAGCATTCTTGGCTCACAGTCTCTTCAACCATGGGTCTTGTGGTGTCCAGTATTGTGCTGTTGGGGTTGTTTTATCTCGTGAAGGAGTCCTCGTTTGCAGGCACTATTTCACGCCGCTTGGCCAACCTTCCCTATATTCTCTGGGTTGTGAGCTACAATTCGGTAATGTTATTGTGCTACAACTTGACGGAGCGTTGGATTGGATCTGTCAACTCGAGAATCTTGAACGCCATCAACAAAAACGGGCTAGTTATCTTTTTGGCTGCAAATATCGCCACGGGCTTATTGAACATGTCCATTAATACGTTAGCGGCGAGTGACGGCTTAGCTTATTCGATATTAACAATTTACGCTGTGTTTTGGGTAGCACTTGCTTTGATACTTGATCATTATAAGATCTACATAAAGCTCTAGGCTCGCGGAGATAACAGGGTGTGAAACGAAATGAAGAGGAGATGAAAGAGATGAGAAAGTTGAATAAGTGGAGGAAATGATGAAAGAATCGAAGAGAAGATGAAAGAATCGAAGAGAAGATTAAAGAGACAAAGGAGAGTTGAATCATTTGAAAAGCGGAATAACTCGAAGGAAAATTAAAGTAGATCAATGCTATCCGAAAGAGAATACTCGTGCTCGTCCTTCTACGCGGAACGTCAGCAGTAACTGCGAATAGAGAGTTGATTAATTACTCCATTTTTTTCCGTATACATTTTTTTATCGCTAAATCTCCGTCTTTCTCTCTGTTTCTTCCTTTCCGCCTCCATTTCCCTTCCGCCCTTCCAGAACTAAGCCACTGGGCCGCTAAATTACTTTCGTATTGCCACAGCCAGGATGGCTAAACGACCAGTATTACACCCGTGCACCAGGGGCAAAAACCCGCTTCTCGGTTTGCTCGGCCGAGTGTGTTTCAAGACGCGGTGCCATAAGCCACTTTCAGTACTTGGGCAAGAACAGCCAACGGAACTTCGGCCCACGAGCAAAAGAATCGAGAAACGAGCACACAGCAAAATGCTTGGGTTTTGCTTCCTCGTGCCTTGAAACAACAGAGACCAACAGAGATCAACAGAGACCAACAGCAGACTAAAGTCAGTTTGCTTCCTTAGTATTATTTTTTTTTGCTTATATTTTTTGCTTCGTTTTTTTGTTGCCTTCTTTTTTTTTTTTTTTTTTTTGATTCAAAGGCTCCTGGGTCTTATTCCTGTCCCACAACATTTCGTATCACTCTAGTGTGCCGAGTACTGCCCATTACTGCCGAATACGGAGACGCTAGTTAGTACATTATACTGTACACATCCGAAACCCACTTTTCCACGGCATCTTCCACACCATGGCCCAGTCAGCTTCGTGGACGTCGTTCCTCAAATCTATTGCGTCGTATAATGGCGATTTATCTTCGTTGACTGCTCCTCCTTTCATCTTATCGTCTACCTCTTTGGTGGAGTACTCTCAGTATTGGGGTGAGCATCCAGATCTTTTGTTGGAACCGAATTTCATTAAAGGAGGCGATAATAATGACGAGACCGATGCTTTCGCCGTTAAAAGGATGATTGCAGTGACCAAATGGTTTATATCCACGTTGAGGTCGCAATATTGCTCGAGAAACGAGAGCATGGGGTCAGAAAAAAAGCCGTTGAACCCATTTTTGGGCGAGCTTTTTGTGGGCAAATGGCCTGATCTGTCGAAGTCCCACAAACTCGGCGAAACCGTGCTATTGAGCGAACAGGTTTCTCACCATCCGCCGGTTACGGCATATGCCATTTTAAACGAAAAGAACAATACGTCGTTGCAAGGATACAACGGCGTGAAGGCCACTATTAGTGCCACGCTGATCAACGTCAAGCAGTATGGCCACGCCATCTTGGAATTCAAAGATTTGAAGGAAACCTACTTGATCACGCTTCCTCCATTACATATTGAAGGTCTCATTGTGGCATCTCCCTTTGTCGAGTTGGAAGGCACATCCTACATCCAGAGCTCGTCCGGGCACCTCACGGTGATCGAGTACGCAGGCCGTGGTTACTTTAGCGGCAAGAAAAACTCGTATAAAGCACGCATCTACAAGGATAAGTTGGCCAGTGCTCATAAAGAGAATGCATTGGCCACCATCAGCGGGCAATGGTCGGGTAAATCCTACATTGGCAAGGGCTCCCACACTCCCAGCAGCAGCAGTGGCGAATTATTCTACGATGCCGAGGAAAAGAAGCCAGAACACCTTGTAGTGAAGCCTCTTAAGGAACAGCACCAGTTGGAGTCCCGTAAGGCGTGGGAAAAGGTGGCCAGTGCTACCAAGGCGGGTAACTACGACTTGATCTCCAAGGAAAAGTCACTCATTGAAAACGAGCAGAGGGAAATGCGGAAGCAAGAGAAAGAATCAGGTACCCAATGGAAAGTAAGGTGGTTTGATCTGGTGGACCTCAAGGGAGAGAAGGGACATGCAGGAAACGACCCATTGGTGAGCTTGGCCAATGTTGCCAGCTTGAGCATCGGCAATGTGCCGCTGGGCTCGCTCAAGGGGTGTAAGCATGATACGGATTCGGCTTCTCATTGGAGATTTAATAAGCAGAAGTGGGACAACGAGACCGAGGTCAAGGTCTAGAGTAGGCGAGAATCGCCTATTACACATTTATTTTTGAATACACGATAATTTGACAATGTTTCAACGATCTTTTGGTAATGTTTTGACGATCTTTTAGAATGAGTGCAACATGGGGAATTCTAAGGTGTGATGCTTGAGTGTAGTGGATGTAAATGGGAGAGTTGAATTAGGGGAGAGATTGCACTGTCACGTGCGCACGCTTAGGGCTGCAGTCACGGCAGTCACGTGCATTATACAACCACGGCCAAAGTCTCACTACCCCCGAAGGACGCGGGAGTTTTGGATTTTTCCTCCCACATTCCCGCCATGCGGGTCACGTGCCAAGGCCGGGCTTGGGCTGCTCCAACGTGATGGTGTACGGGTGATATTTCCTGTGTACCGGGTCGTCTCCCTAGCTAAAGGGCCTTGGCCCTGGGCCAACTAGCCAACTAACTACCCTTTTGTGTGCAGGCTCGCGAAGAATTTTCTCACACTCACTACTCACGAAAAAAAAATTTAACCCAGTGTTGACCATTCAATCTCCTTCTAAGCAACCAACAAATACACAATGGCTGAGTCTCAAAGATGTATGTAAAAAGCAGACGAAACAAACGCACGCAACGGACCTGGTGGTGAAAGAAACCGTGATTCTCCTTCATTTCCGGTGTTCCAATGACCCTCCAATGAACCTTCATAGGGGCCGTCCAAGGCCACGACTAAAGACGTCCGAAAAGCTTTCAAAACGTCCATGGGTTGCGAGAAAGGCCACAAAACGATGGCTTCAAAGCTTCATAAGGGCGTGGATGACTAGATGGTCAAATTTGTGAATTCAAGCGTTGCAGAACACCAAATAAAATGACGGTTATAACCCGCCGGGTTCCCCAATATTTTCCTCCATCATACTAACATATTCTAGTGTACGTTAAGGGTAAGCACGTGTCATACCAACGCTCCAAGAGCATGACCAACCCCAACGTGTCGTTGATCCAGATTGACGGTGTGCAGACGCCCAAGGACGCCAGATTCTACCTCGGTAAGAGAGTGGCTTACGTCTACAGAGCCCAGAAGGAGATCAGAGGCACCAAGATCAGAGTCATCTGGGGCAAGGTCGCCAGAACTCACGGCAACAACGGTGTTGTCAGAGCCACCTTCAAGAAGAACTTGCCTCCCAAGTCGTTTGGTGAGTCTGTGAGAATCATGTTGTACCCCTCTAACATTTAAGCTTACTCATGGGGCACCGCATACTTTCTACAAACAACCACTCTATTAGCCGTGGCTCGGTGGCGGTTGGGCGCAACGATTGGTCTGCTTCCACCGGACTACGGCGTGTATAAATGAATTCTTTCTCTTAATAAAAAGAAACAAAAGGCTTGTCTGACTGTAGGTTGATGATGTGATGTGAAGCTCATTTTTGTGCCTCCAGTAGGTGTTTACGTTGTTGAGTATTGTGGAGATTCTGAGAGGAATTGTCGTTTTGGCTATATTTGACTGCTTAATATGATCTTAGAGGAAAAATGCCTCTTGATGAACAGACTGTTTCACGAGACTTTAGAAACTCTCTTCTCCTTTGTTTGGTAATGTTCTAACTTCGCAATGCAGTAACTTGTTACCCAGTATTAGCAAGTAAATTTATTTACTTCCCTGCTTTTATAATTTGGCGAACTAATATTGACCTTGGAGACATAAAATAGCGAAAGCTTTGCAGAAATGTTATTCTTTTAGTGTGTTTTTCGGAAAGAAGTCGTTGTGGCTGTCGAATGATTCATTCAAGTGTTAACTAGTACTACCAAGCTCGTACTTGAAGGTTTATGCTGGTCTTCCTGTTTGTAAGTTCAAGATCTGAGATGGTAATATGGAGTTGCAAAACAGAAAATTCGAATCAGTGAGGGTTTTCTCTTGGGGTGAAATCTATTTTGAGTGTTACAGAGGCCCTGTATATCACGACTGTTAATAACAAGAGAGAAAATAAAGGTTGAGAAAAAAGATAAATTGTTAGTCACTCTATCAATGTCAGCTGTAACTTTGCTCATTTCGCGGTGCGGTCCGGAAATCGCAAATTGGAAGCCTCATGTGAGAAGTTCCCGGCAAGTAATGTAGCCAGAGGTGATGAAACTGTTGGTGTATGAGCGTCTTTATACGTATATCAGTAGTATGTTTTCTTTAGATTAATTTTTCATTTTATTTAATTGAATATATTGGGCTATTGCTTCTTTTTTTTCTTTTGCTTCTAAAAGACCCCTAGATATGTCCTTGTGTATTGCCTACTTTCCCACGTGAACAGCTCTCTGTAGGTTCGGGGCTGAAATAACGTCTGTTCCGGGAAGGTTTTATTGACCCAAAGAATGTAACATCCGAATAATCAATATGATACTATTATCGCTGACACATATAGTTACGACTCGAAACAGATATCTGTATAGGTTTTTATCTGTATAGGTTTTTATCTGTATAGGTTTTTATCTGTATAGGTTTTTTTGTATAGGTTCTTCCATTAGTATTTATAAAGCTGCTTGTAAATCGAGATGAGTATAATTCTGATCCTCGCCTGAGCAAACCAACACCAATATTTAAGACCCCGTCCCCGTCCCCGTCGAAGGCACGCACTCGATCCATTGGCCAAAAATGTAACATGGCTCATTTTCCAGTAGAGTCTTACCCCATCCATTTTAGACCATTTGACGATCATCTAAGAAGAAGATAAAAATTCTCAAGGCTTTTTCCATTTTTTCATAAATGTGTCTGGTTGTCGAATGCGTATGTTCACAATACTTTTTCTTCAAGGCTCTGAACGTGTATAAAGTTTCGCACCCAAATGTGAGGACACACGAGAGATGACACATTGTTCACGTTTCGCTTCGTTATGCGATTGTTATCTAATCTCAACCTTGCTCTCTTTTGGGTGTAGTCAGCTTTGGAAATTACGGGTCCTCCTAAGTTTTGGTCAGTCCTCTGCTTTCGACGATGTTTAAATTTGGGGTTCCCACGGCAGTCTGAACTCTTGCATACATGGCCAAGCTTTAGTTGCCTAAGAGATATGTCTGAAGTGAAAATTCGCCAACCAAAAAATCCAAAGGATTTGTCTTTTTCCAAACAATGAAAAAGTACCCTCTCGAATTATTTCCTGTTTCTCTGAAGTTGCACATTGCCCGAAACTGAAGGTTTACGGTGCGGACGGAGCGCTCAATTACAACTACATGCCGTAAAATACTACATATAGATCTTTCTCCTGTCAGTTCTAAGTGTTTGAACCGCTCCTTCATAGTAGGATATATGGAGGAGATACTATCTGCAGTGTGATCTTCTAATGTGTAAACCATGAGGAGTACTAGTGTGGAGACAATTTGAATACTCTTATTCACTCAAACAAAGTTATCTGAAGTATACAAAACCCCAGGTGAAAAGTTTTCACCCCTATATATACTCCTAGGGCGAGGCACACCCTCTTCAATGAAGGTCAACACGATAACATCAGGACACCGCGAGTCTCGAACCTCTGGCGTCTAACACTAAGGCACATGCAAATTTGGCGAGACACGGCTGCGAAAGACGGCTGCGAAACAGGCACATTCCGATGTCCCACCTTCTCCATTCCTTATCAAATACAATTAAAGCCACATGCTTTCAAAAATCATAATGAAAGCCACCATTACTATAAAAAGACTTTCCTCTCCTCATTTTTTTCTTTCTCCTTTTTTCTTCCTCCATTCTTCCAACCTTCTCCCATCATTCTAATCCATTCCCATAATTCATTCTTTTTAATCCTCCTTGATGCGCGCTAACTTGACCGCCTGTGTGGCTATTTTTGCAGTTGCAGCAGCAATTAAAAAAAAAAAAAAAAAACACCAATGGGATGCAATATAGCTTTGGGAAGAAATGGATTTAGGGCAGATTTCTACAAAGCAGCTGAAGTACACGATGAGGCGAGTGATGGGATTCACAATCCCGAAAATTTGAACACAGTTAATATGAATTCGGTGGGCACGATCACTCATCAAAACTTTGAAAGCAGTGCGACCAGTGACGAGACTTCAAAAGATTTCAGACCATATAATATCTACGATTTTCCCATTTTTAATGCAGATTTCTCAATTGTTCTTGTTGGCTTCTTTCTTGCTCCATCAACTGGTATTTATGCCTTTACTTTGAGTGCTTCGGCGCTGGCCTCCTTCCAATTTGGTGCTAGAAATTGTCTCATTGACGATGCCTATAGTATGCTAGAGGAAAATGTACACATGACGGTCAAAACTGGGCCTTTGCCTACAAAAAGAAAAAGTGTCTCTCTTTCTCTTGAGAAAAACAAGGTGTATCCTATCAAAGTCGTCGTTTCGGGTTCCAAGGGTCACACCAGTTTGGACTTGACTTATGTCGATCCTTTGGGATCTAGGATCAAAGATATGGGATCATATGTTTTTCAATTAGGCAACCACTCAGGTCATGACAGTGACACTTTTCCAGAGTTTTTCGAAGAATTACCCGTTACTATGGAGCCTTTCACTGTCTCTTCGCTCAGTTCTAGTCCCAGTTTGAAAGGAAGTGCCGAGGTCGTGGGAAGCACGAAAGCTCTGACTATCTTGCCAACAATCAGCTCCAAAAGCAAAGCAGACTGGAGCAAAGGCTCTGGTACACCTGTTATATTGCCACAGAAGTCTATTTCTGGACAATTACCTTTTCCCGAGATCCTGGACAATAGTCACACAACAAGCACTGGTTTCAGTCTGGAAAATTGGAGCCCAAATCTGGTTGAAACCAATTCTTATGAGCATATTTACAGTAAACTTCTTGAATTTGCTTCTGAAACTAGTTCAACTTTGACTCTTCCGGTGGAAAAGTTGAAATTTGACTTCATCAGTTCAATCACAACTAACAGGACCAACTTCGAACAGCCAAATTCGCATTCCCAAGCTTCTAACAGTCTAGTGAAGCCACAAAACCTGAGCCCGACAGTAACAATGACGCTCAGCAGTGAAACTGATAATTTAATGACTACTTTTGCTTCGGATGGAAATCCTAACATCCTTTCAACTCTTTCTACAGTCATCAAAACAGTTCAAACTTGCCCTGATCATGGGGTTTGTGACTTACCAGCAATCAGTAAGGTGGGCTTGGCATCCGAACTTTCCCAATCACCTACAAATGATGTCCAACTTTTAGTGTATGAATCTGAGACTGGAAATTCAGCTTTTAAGTTGGTGGCCGCCACCGATGTTTTGGTTTATGAGGGTGATGCCAATAGAAAAGCATCGTTAGCTTTGTTTTTAGTTGTAACTTGCATTGTTGTTTTATTTTAGGGGACCAGAATAAAGCAATTTGTTTGAATTAATTTTATAGATCACTGAAAGGATCGTAGAATCCGTTTTTTTTTTTGACATTACCCACCGCCCATACTGAACGTGCGCACGCTCTGGCTGGTTCTAGTTCACATTAGGTTCACATGTTATGGTATGTGTTGGTTTTGCTGTCACGACGATTTGTATAGTCATCAGCCTAGAATTTCCTTAAATTGGTTATCTCGTATGCAACAATTTGCTTTTCCTTTCTGTTTCTACTCGATTTGAAGTTTGAAACGTAGTTGCAATGCTTGGTGTTTGGTGAGCAATTTACACTG
Organism: Metschnikowia lunata; assembly: GCA_030583235.1. Taxonomy (NCBI): domain Eukaryota; kingdom Fungi; phylum Ascomycota; class Pichiomycetes; order Serinales; family Metschnikowiaceae; genus Metschnikowia; species Metschnikowia lunata. The sequence goes on along the minus strand of JAJMHP010000023.1, from coordinate 109,483 downwards.
GCGAGAGCCGGCCAAGGGTGATGAGAAAAAAAAAAAAAAAAAAAAAAAAGAAGAGAACAGTTGAACAGGAAAAGACAACATTGACACTGAGCTGAAAGAATTTTTTATGAGAAGAATCTTTGATTTACGAGCTCTTCTGATCCTCGGAACGAGAAATATCAGATATGATTCCAATTTTTACGGGTTCAAATTCAACGTTGTAATTTACGCCTAAGCGCGAAATCAATCTTAAAAATCAGATCCAGAAAGCCCTAATCTCTGCTCAGTTTCGATTTGTCTTTTTCTTTATCTTCATGCAATTGTTTTTTGTTTTGCAGTAAATGCCAGAAATGCAAAATTACTTCTTCTTTTTAGTATTGAAGAACATAAAGTTCCAAAATAAAATAAAAAAACATCCTAAAACCACTCGAGTGGTTTTCGCCCAAATTTGCGGGGCACTGGCTCGATGGTTCTTGCACAGAGACTGCCTAAATAAACCATGAAGAGCCCAAAATAACAGAAGTAACGCCATTTTTAAGCAGAAAAACAGTACACATTCTCTCAACTTGCAATGAAACTACACGTTTCTTCTTCGCCTGCAAAACGAAAAATAAGACATTTTTGAATGAGCAGATCGATTTATTCAGAATCATGAGGGCATACCCTCGAAACCAATGGTCTTATTGTATATATCACTGACACAATAGTGAATGAAGAGAGGCAGAATCCAGTTATTTTTTATTGTTTTGGGATCTCAAAAACAGCACTGATAAGTTTCAGAGTTTAAAGCGCTTTCTAATTAATTCATATAATCGATTATTCTCACAGCACTGCAATTTGTATATGCCGCGTTTTTAAAGCAAGAAAATAAATCCAGGCATTGAAACAATAGATATTGAATGTTATGGCCATGAGCTGTACCAAATTAAAATTATGAATCTTCCCTCTTCAGTCGTCAACACATCACTCACTATAGTGAGTAGTAGAACGTGCGGTAGAATGTTCAGTATAATGTTCACCGTAGAGCTCGCCGTAGAGCCTTTTTACTTGACCGCTCTTTTCACCCCCCTCAGACTAATTATCTTTCTTCAGAATTCTCAAACATATCCTCAACTCATTTCCTTTCACTGTTGTGTGAAGTTCTCATTTTGCAGCTTTCTGTTTCCGCACCCGAATTTCGCACCCGGTTTTTGTCTTTTCTTTTCCGGGCGGCTCAATTGTCCTCAACGTGTCACGTGTCCCCACATCTGGTGCACTCCAGCACATCAATTTAGATCTCCAAAAACCGGGAAAAAGTCGTGAACACTACGGAATAGTCTCAAAAATTTTGAGTAAGCAATGCCTGCGGCTGGAAGTACATCTCCGTCATGGTCGAATGAGGACGCAGACGACTTTTGGGACGAAAATTTGAGTGCCTTGGAAGACGGCGGCGCAGGTGATTTAGACGTCAACAAAACCGAGCCTCAACAAGACAAAAACGTCGCTAATAGGACTAAAAATAGTACTGGAGATCAAGAAAATGAAAAGAAAAGTGTACTCGACAAGGTCAGCGGCAATTTTGCGCATGAGATATCCCCAGAAAACCAAGAAAACCTGGAAAACGATTATTTAAGCGCCGAAAGTCACTTAAAGGGCCAATCCAGCGAAAAAATACCCTCGACGAACACAAGCGAGGCGAAGACGGAGGATCATTCCGCCAAATCAGCGGAAAATGCCGAAAAACCAAGTCTGGAACTGCAAATCAATGTACCTGTGGAAGCTAAACTCGTTGGAGATGAAATAAAGCCAGAATACACAAATTCAGGGACAACAAAGTCAGGCCAGCTCGAAGATAATGTAAAATCGGCCAATGCGGTTAAAAATGGTGATATTTCAGCCCCTGATTCGTCTGAAACAGTGGCTTCGCTGAAGCAGATGTCGCAAGTTTCCGAAGCTTTACAAGAATTAGAGAGCGCGTCGGATTTCTTGGATGATGATAAAGGAGGAGAGACTGTGACAACTCTGAATCAAATAGAGGCCAGCGATTCAAAAGTGCTGCAAAAAACCATATCTGTTGATGAATTAAACAAAAATATGTCCCATATTCAGAATGGGCAACAAAATAACCAGCCTCCACTGGAAGTCAAGGAGCATACACTGCATAATATAGCTGCTTCTGAGTTCAAAAAAGTATCCGAAGACACTCATGTGGTACAATTGACCAAACAGATTCATGCACTCAAACTTGAGCTTGAGGAAAAGGATCTGAAGCTACAGCAGATGGAAAAAACCAACGACGCCCTCAAACTGAACGAGGACTCTCTGCTCACGGAAAGGCTCCAGGAACTTGAAGAAAATCTTGAGAAAACCAAGCAAGAAAGGGACCAGGCACGAAACCAACTTGAAGGGTTTTTGAGTAAGATTTCAAGCATGAAAACGGTGTTTCAGAATTTCAAGGAAACACAAAAAGAATTGGAGGAGGTAAAGCTACAATTGGCGGAGGCTTTAGAGGACAAGGAAAAGGAACACGAAGAATCCAGATTGTTGGCGGATCAAGTTAAAACACTCGAGCAGCAAAAAATGGTTCTTGAAGAGCACCAGGGCGACCGAGATGCGGAAAAACAAAAGTATCTTGAGATTATAGACAGTCTCAAGAAAGAGGCTCTAGAAGTCAACTCCGAGTGCGATCGCTTGAGCCAACTCTTGACTACAGTGAGACGAGAGTTGCAGACCAAAGAAGAGGTGCTTCAGGACGAAAAATACACCTTGGAAAACGAGGTGAGCCGGTTGAACAAGAAGTTGAGCGACCAGAAAAACACTCAAAATGAACTTGAGTTGATGCATGAAGAGGCGGTTGTCGAAAATAAGAATTTGGTGGCCTCTGTGGAAGAGTTGAAAGAACGGCTCCAGGAAAAGGAAACAGTGTTGCGCAGCTTACAAGAAGCAGCCACCGAATCGCAGGAGGCTCTCGAAGTCAAAATCGCCGAGCTCGAGCGTTCTGGAGAAGAAAAAGACCAAAAGATAGAGGAAGTCAACGCGAAAGTCGGCCAATTAGAGGCGGACGCGGCCCAAGCAAAACTGTCCTTAGACGAGCGAGAAGGCGAGATGGAAAAACTTCGAAAAGACCAGGAAAAGATCAAGTTGTTGGAAGAGGAGGTTCAAAACAAACAACTCACCATCGGCAAATTGAGACACGAGGCCATTATTCTCAATGAGCATTTGACCAAATCCCTCTCCATGCTCAAGCAAAACCTGGGCGACTCGAACACTACGGTGGACAGAGAGTTGATTTCAAACTTGTTGTTGAACTTTGTACAAATTCCACGGGGTGATACGAAGAAGTTTGAAGCGCTTCTGCTTATTGCAGGACTTCTAGAGTGGGACGACGAGAAGAAGGTTCAAGCCGGGCTCATGCATAATGGCAGTAAGGACGATTCCAAGCCCCAACGACTGGGGCTTATTTCTTTGTGGACAGATTTTTTGGATAGGGAAAGTGCAAAGAATTGAGATCCAAAATGGGGGAAACATAAGATTGGAGAGATAAGATTGGGGTGACCCGCGGGATAGAATGTATTTCATCAAAGTGTTCGAATTGAGACGAAAAAACCAGGTGCTCCATTCCCGTCTGCAGCAAATCAAAACTTGTTGCAGAAGAAAGAAAGAATACTATATGGTAGGTGGCACTGGCTTTTATTTCATCACCTGTTGGCTGCGATCAAGAGCAAAAAGTTTCCCTAGGGTTGGTGGTTGTTATCGTTCTGGGCGAGAATCATGCCTGTGACCGTGGCTGCAAAAAGATGAAAAAAGATGAGTAAGGAGCTTTCCAACAGAACTGCAATTAGAGGTTCTGGCCTCATACAATGAGAAGAGGAACTTTTCTCGGACACGACGGAAACCAAAGAAAGCAATTTTGACGTCGCTTTTTGTTTCTTTCGTGTGGCTTGCCAGTTTACGCTACATGTATAGTACACGTCCACGCGCGGTGATTTCACGCGTTCTTCAACATATATCCTCCGCGACTTTGTAGATCGACTTTCTTCTTAGCGAACACCCATAAATTATCCGAAAATGGTAGATATCCGGCTGTTTTTCGGCAGTGGCGAGCCGGCAAAAAACGTAAGTGTTTTCAGTTCCTATTTATCTGCTATAAATAGTATTATTTTGCTCGTGGGATAGAATCAATTGCGTGGAGTTGAACACAATTGACGAGTCTCTCTGACCTCTGGAAATGATTGAATCCCAATACTAACCGTCTCCATAGCCTAAGAAAAGACCATCGAATGTGGCGTCGAAAGCGTCGCCTGAAAGTGAAAAAACAGAGAAAAGACCCGTGAAGGTGCAAAAAACGGAAAAAAACACAAGCAAGTACTTCGCAGAGAGACAGTCTCCCCAAAAAGCACAAAAATTGCAGGATTCTCCGAAAAAATCGCCGAAAAAGACCCTGGAGAAATTCCCCAATACTCACGTAGCCGCCAGGAGTTCAGAGAAGCCCAGAAGAGCTGCCAGGCAGACCAATTATGTCAACTTAGACTCGGATATGGACGATTCCGAGGATGAATTCGACCCTGCGGGAGAGGCCGAAGACGAGGACGAGGACGACGAAGTTTTCGAGGAGGAAGACTTGAAGGACGAAAACGAGGAGGAAAAAGACTTGGAAAATGATGACGACTTGATGGAAATCGACCCGGAGCAGGACGACGATTTAAGTATACAGGAGATCGAGCCTGAAACTAAGCCCGCCACTAAAGCAGCGCCGAAAAAGAGAGCGCCAGCGGCTAAAAAAACAGCTCCTTCGCCACCAGGAGACACAAAGAGCAGCGGCATCCATGCGGACGACATTCTTTCCACGATTCCCGATGCCGAACTCCCGGAAACACCCGAGGGCGAGGGCAAATTGAACTATTTTGCGTTGAAAGCCAAGCAACAGAACGTGGCCGCCCCCAGTGGCGTCGTAGAGCTTCCAGAAGCGGCGCCAAACTGCTTGAGCGGGCTCACGATTGTTTTCACGGGGGTTCTTCCGAATCTCGATCGAGACACGTCGGAATCAGTTGCCAAGCAGTACGGAGCCAAGGTGACCAAGAGCATTCTGAAGAAAACAAGCTTGGTGGTGATTGGCGAAGAGGCCGGCCCATCCAAAGTGAAGAAAATCAAGGATTTCGGCACCAAGGCTATTGATGAGGCTGGGTTTATTGAGCTTTTGACCAGGATGCCTGCTGATGGAGGGGATAGTGAGAGTGCCCAGGCTGCCAAGAGAAAACGCGAGGAAGAGGAGCAGTTTATTAAAGAGCAGGCGCTTGCAGAGGAGCGGGCGGAGCAGGAAAGGGAGGCCAAAAGACTCAAGTTGGAGGCGGCCCAATTGCAAGCCCAAAAGGAAGCCCAAAATGCGGCACGTGACAAAGGGCAAGCCAAGAATAAAGGTGCCCTGAAAACAACAGCCCCGTTGCCGTCTGTCCAAGCTGTTCCAAGAAGAGAAACCCCAAGCAGTGAGAAGTTATGGACGGTCAAGTACGCTCCCGATAATCTCACGCAGATCTGCGGCAACAAGTCACAAGTGACGAAGTTGAAAACATGGCTTCTGAAGTGGTTTGACAATGCCAAAAAAGATTTCAAAGTGCCTGGTATGGACGGATCCGGAGTGTTTAGGGCAGCGTTGATCTCAGGTCCCCCGGGAATCGGTAAGACTACCGCGGCGCATCTTGTGGCCAAAGAGTTGGGGTTTGATATTCTTGAGAAAAACGCATCGGACGTTAGATCCAAGTCGCTTTTGAACTCCGACATCAAGTCCGTGCTCAACAATACCTCTGTGGTGGGGTATTTCAAGCACCAGCATGACGCCGAACAGGGCCAGAACGACAAACGTTTTTGTCTCATCATGGACGAGGTGGACGGAATGTCCAGCGGCGATCACGGAGGAGCTGGTGCTTTGTCCGCGTTTTGCAGGATTACAAAGATGCCGATGATTTTGATTTGTAACGACAAGTCGCTTCCGAAGATGCGTACTTTCGATAAAGTGACGCTTCAACTTCCCTTCAAGAGACCCAGCGAGGTTGAAATGAGAGCTCGCTTGCTTACAATTGCACACAGGGAACATCTCAAGCTAGAACCATCGGTGATTGGCAAATTGGTGCAGGCCACAGGAAACGATATCCGTCAGATCATCAACTTGATGTCCACGGTGTCCAAAACGCAGAAAGTGATTGGGCACGAGAACTCGAAACAAATCGCTGATAGCTGGAAGAAACACGTGATGTTGAAGCCGTTCGATATCACGGCCACGCTTTTGGGAGGCCCCATTTTCAACCCCAATTCGGGGAGTTCGTTGAACGATAAGCTAGACTTGTACTTCAACGACATTGACTTTGCACCGTTGATGATCCAGGAAAACTATCTTCTCACAAGACCATCTGTTCGGTCTCCGCAAGAGCATTTGAAATGTGTGGCCAACGCGGCGGATGCTATCAGTGAGTCCGATCGCATCAACTCGTTGATTCGGTCTAGTGAACAGCAATGGAGTCTTCTTCCATTCCATGGGGTGATGTCCACAGTAAAACCAGCCATGGAAACAAATGGTTCGATCATGGGGCGTATAAATTTTACGTCTTGGCTAGGCAACTTTTCCAAAACGAACAAGAACCAACGGTTGCTCCAGGAATTGCAGTACCATGCCCGGCTCAAGACTTCGACAAGTAAGAGCGATTTCCGGCTTGATTATGTTCCAGTTCTTCGCGACGCTTTAACTAAACCTTTGCTAAATGAGGGCGAGGCCGGAATCCCCGAAGTCATTGAGACCATGGACCAGTATTATTTCAGCAAGGAAGATTGGGATAGTGTTTTAGAGTTGGGCGTGGGTGCCAATACTGGGCTGACGATATTGACCAAGATCCCGGCAAAAGTGAAGTCTACATTTACCAGAAAGTACAATAGCATGTCCCATCCAGTTGCGATTTACAAGACCGGCAATTCTGTGGGAAGCAGTGTTAGCAAGCAGAAGGTTGACCACGAGGATGTGGTTGAAGACGATACCTTGAAAGATGACGATGTTGAGGAAGGTGATGGAGATGGCGGAGACGATGGAGAGATTGACTTTAAAAGGGACAAGCTTATTAAGAAGCTTCCTGCCAAGGGCGCTACAAAAGGTGCAACAAAAGGTGCTGCCAAGAGCACTGCCAAAAAGGGTAAGAAGAAGTAGGTGGTGTAAGAATGTGAGTGCAGAAAGATGGACTAGAATTAGGGAATAATGTGGTGGATTTGTTTGGCCGAGAACGGCTGCGAAAATTAAAGACCGCACGGATGCACCTGACCTCAAGAAAATACCGAGTATGTCAGAACAGGCCATAACATGCAAGATCACTCCAGGTGGACAGTGACGTTGTGGAAATAATCTAATGTCATTTGAATATTTGGAATGAAGAATTTCACCTAAATGCGTTTAGCTTAACACCATGAAATGGTTGAAGCAGTTCTCCAGTAGTTAATGCTACTTCGCACGCGTCACATGAGTCCACAGTAACGTGAACTACCGTACTAGCATAACAGTGAAAAACCTTTGATCGACCAAGAGCTGATGATTGAATAATGCCAAGGAGCCAAAAGAGGCATTTTCAGCTTTGTTCCAGATACGAAGGGAAATCAAAAAAAGAATTAAAAGTTTATACTTCCTCAGTGTCATCGAGGAAGACCCAACTCTTTAATCTTCAGATTTTACCCCACTTTAACTTTTGAGCCTGCGGATCATCAGTCACACCTTAACTTCTCCGTGTAGCAAGCATATTTATCAAGAAACAGAAGAGGTCAGACCACAGATAAATCACGCAAGACAAATTAAAATTTTGCCTCGCAGATCTTAGAAAACACTTGAAGAGTGTAGTGGAACTCGAAACTAGTCAAAATGGGAAGATTCAGATAACGTTAGCCCATTATTAGAAGTGTTTGCACTGCATCTATCTTGGATAATATTAGCATCAGTACACTCGTTGATTTATGCATCGATGAACTTCAATTTCTTTCTCGAGCTTATAAAAAACAGCAATTCTTACATATTAAGAAGACGAAAGAGGCGAGTCAAATCTTTCAAAAAAAAACAAAACAAAAAAAAAAAAAAAGACTAGCCCGTCTATAGCGATGAGAGGAAAGAAGCGAGTGAGCATTGAGAACACTCGCTCCACTGAATTGGGCGGAGTCTTCTTTTATTTATTTATTTATTTAACTTAATTTTTTTTTTCTCACCTCTTCAAATGCTATACATCACTTTCTATATTTTTGCCACTTTCACCCCTGCAGCTTGTAAATCTACGTCAGACCAGGTGTTCGGACATCCCACCACTAGGCATTGACTCTTCGCCCAGACTCGTACTAGAGTCCAACTCTCACTCTAACTCTACTGTCACAACACGAGTGCGCGCCCCACAGTGGGAGCCTGGGAGGAACATAGTTACCCTAGGATCCGAAGGCCTTCCCCAGATCATGTCCATCGAATTATAGCCACACGATCTTACGCTTGGAAACCAAAACCTGGAAGACCTCTGAGATTCCCAAACAGGTGACTTTCTGCCGCATATACTGAAAAAGCGCTTGATTTTACTCCATACATTTCTGTCACTTTTTAGTGTAAACAGGTGAAATATCAAACACCTTGTTGAACTTGATCTAACATGGCTGACGGTAGCCCCATGTTCAATATCCCGCCCTCGAGAGGCCACCAGCCGAACCTGAAACTACTGCTCTGCATTCCGCTGCCTCTTCTGCTTGGACATCTGGAAAGTACTCAAAATATGACCCCGGCACTGCAAAGTATATCTGAGGATGCCTCGACACTAGATGATCCAGAGCCTTTGCCTTATTTTCCAAAGCAACAGTATTCTGAGAATAACCGGCGGCGCAAACCGGTGCCGCTAGACTTTACCCAGATCGACGGCGCACACTCGCACGTGGCAAATCAGGGAACCCTAGGAAAGCCTGGAAGAAATCCGGGAACAAACCTCCCCTCCAGTGCTCTGTACACACAACTAGATCACCCAAGAACAAAGCCTGTGCTTGCGGCACACTATAACGGCGTAGAAACTCCAGCCAAGTCGCCACTACGAACGACAGAGTCGCTAAACGATTTGAGTCCAGACGACTGGAACTCGTTGGCCAATTCCAACCAAATCAAAGAGCTCGAAAAACTCGGTGAGGGCAACGGCGGCAGCGTGTCGAAATGCGTACTTGAACAAGGGTCTCCTGTGTTTGCTTTGAAACTTATAAACACGGATCCGAACCCGGATACCCAGAAACAAATCATCCGCGAACTCCAGTACAACCGGCTGTGCCATCTGGCTAATATTGTCAAGTACTACGGCACGTTTATGGTGGAAAAACTGCTGATGATTGGTATAGCAATGGAGTATATGGGCGGGGGAACTTTGGATGCCATTTATAAGCGTGTTCTTGAGCTCGACCCGACCAACCGTGTCAATGAAAAGGTGCTTGGGAAAGTGGCGGAGTCCGTACTCAAAGGATTGAGTTACCTCCACCTGCAAAAAATCATCCATCGCGACATTAAGCCCAGCAACATTTTGTTTGACACTCGAGGAAACGTGAAGATTTGCGACTTTGGTGTCAGTGGCGATGTTGTGAACTCGTTAGCCACAACTTTTGTGGGTACACAGTATTACATGGCACCCGAACGAATTATGGGCCAACCCTATACTGTAAGCTGTGATGTGTGGTCGCTTGGAGTGACGCTACTAGAAGTGGCGCAGGGCAAATTCCCCTTCCATTCGCAAAGTGAAAATCCCTCGGGACCCATTGAGCTTCTTTCTTTGATTCTCGAGATCGAGCCCAAATTAGAGGATGCACCCGACGACCAGATTTACTGGTCGAACTCTTTTCGCAATTTTTTGGGGTATTGCTTGAAAAAGTGCTCCGAAGACCGGCCTGGGCCTCAGGAGATTCTTGCCCATCCATGGTGTGTGGGACAGCTGCAGCTTAATGTGAATATGGAGAAGTTTGTTAAGAGAGTGTGGGGACGTTAATGGAAGGGGATTTAAGATGGCTGAAAGAGGTTCTTTTCGAATTTTGGATTTTTGGGAGTTTGGGAGTTTCGGAGTTTGGGAGTTTCGGAGTTTGGGAGTTTCGGAGTTTCGGAGTTTTTGAAACCATTCCCGCCTAATTTTTATGAAGAGTTGCATTTTCGCTACATTTTAAAGTGCAAGGCTGATTAAACATGAGGAAGTTGTGGCCAAATTGCAACCACCGCGACATTACTATAATTCTTCTAGCGTGTGGTATAAAGAAGATGTGGGCGAGAAGCGAGGGCCAAAATTGGAGAAAACAAGAAGAAACACGAAACCCAAAAAAGCCCAAGGTTTGTAAAATCCTGCAATTTCCGCAATTTCCGCAATTTCCGCAATTTCTGCAATTTCCGCAATTTCTGCAATTTCCGCAAACTCCTTAAACTCACCTTTCACTATGTTGCATGGACTCAGGAAAACAGATTTATCGCGAGCCTACGACTGGAAGCCCATTAATTAGCGTGGGGCCGAGCGCGCGCTCAAGGCAAGGAAAAGAACACTTGAGTGACAGGTTAATGATCCTCGCACGACCTGTGCGCGACCAATCACTTGATCTTCTTTCACCATCAACGCTTCATCTTTATTCCATCTTTACCTTGCACCACCCAAAAATCTACTCACAATGCCAGTTCCTTTCGAAGGGTTGTTGCCATACGCAATTATGACGGCGTTTTTCGGCTTGGCCGGCCTGGGCGCAGGGTTTATCAGATACTGGGACAACGGATGGAAAAACGATAGATACGACTTGGACTCGTGGGACCGCAAGATGATGGCCAGAGACCTACTTTTGACAGGCACGAAACGAGGCCAGATCTCAGATGCCGTGGCCCCAGAACACTTTAAGACGTCGCATATCACCAAGGAAGGATACTGGTCTGCATATAGAGACCAGTACTTCAGTCTCCGGGAGAGATTATACAGGGGCTACGTCTTTGGCACGTGGGACTTTTCGTAAGCCAACTTCTGCTGTAGCAGATGCTGCTGCTGCTAGCCTTAGTTGGTCCATAGTTACTTAATATACTCATGCATTCACGGACATAAAACGCCAAAGTATGAACAAAAACCACCAAAAGCGTAGACTTCCCCTTCCTATTAATATTATGTGATTCAGCGAGCAAAAGGCGACTTCTGCTCGAAATACTTGTGGCTGTACCTCTCGACAATCCTTGACTTAGGCCCTTTCTTCTTTTTAGTTGGGCAATTGGCCTCGACCTTTCCGGCCATGTGCAACTTATTCATGTGCTCATAGAACGGGTTACCCTCGGGCTTGACGCGTCTCAAGTTGTTAGTCAATTCGTCCGCCAACTTGACCTCGATGGGCGTGAAAAGAGGCTCGCGATTGCCCATACTTGGTTTGGGTTTCTGCACCTTATGAACATTATGAACCTTGGCCTTTTCCTCCACTTCCTGCTGGATTTTCGGCAAGTTTGAAAGATCTCGGAGCTGTACCTTCAACTCCCTCAACTGTTTATGGAGTTCGAGCGTCTGCTTATGCCTGGCCTCTTTGTTTCTTTGTGTGCGTGTTTTCCTCTTTACCTCGACCCTAGGATTGATGGAAAGCTTGTACTTATCTTCTTCGTCTTGGTCGTTTTCGTTATTTTCTTCCCCTGAGCTCTCCTTGGCATCGCCATCGCCATCACTATCGCTAAATGCATCGATTAAGCTCTGAATACGCTCACGCTCACCCTCCAAAGCCTGGATCTTCACCTGTTTTTCGTATTCTGTCGAAAACTCGCCATCAATCAAGCTTTTCCACGACTCCAAAGAAGGATTGTATGATTTTCCCGCGTGTACCACGCTTTCAGATCGCTCCTTCTCCAGGAGACGTCTTGGATCTTTCTGCAAAGTCACAGGCATTCTAGTGGCTTTCGTAAAAGACGTTGTTGGTGGCCCTGGGGGAGGTTTGTCTGCAGGAGATGCTTCCATGTCCCACAAGTCAACATTTTTGCCCTTAACGAGACCCTCCGAGTCCACCGCTGCCTTGACCTTCGACTCTGTGAGCAGTCTGCCGGCCAAAGCCATCAACTTATGAGCACGTGATTTGGACACCTTCTTTTTCGTCATTTTCGGCCTCAACGCAGGCACTTTCGACTTGTTGGTGAGAATCTCCACGGTCTTCAACACCGCCACTGGCCGTTTCAGCTTGGATGAGCCTTCTGTATCGATCACAAACTCGCCTTCAACATCTTCTTCTGTTCCATGCAAGATTTCCTTTTCTCTCTTTGTTTCCAACGCCAGGTTGATGTCGTCCACGACAATGTTTTTTCTCCACGCCTTCTTTCCCTTTCGAGACGACTGTGCTTTCGGCCTGGCCTCCATTTTCTTTGTTGGTTTATAGATGTGGTATTTGGAATGGAGAATAACTTCAATAAAGATATGGAGATGCGAGATGAGGCCGATGCGCAGCGATGGGAAAATGCGACATGCGATGGGCAAAAATGTCGCGCTGTTTCTGGGGCCGCGCCGCCGCTGCCTCGTTTTTTAATTATTATTTTGTAGGTCTTCTTTGCAGCTAATATAGCGGTCTTCAACGTCTTTTAGTTAGCTCATAGAGTGGTCTTCAACGTTTTTTAGTTAGCTAGCGATGAACCGCGAGGATAGATAATGGAGTGGATGGAGAGGATGGGAATGGTGAGGAGGGAGAATTTTGGTTTTTTGCTTCATTTTGTTTCTTATTTTTGTCAGTTGTTCGTTTTTCGGTCTTTGTATTATTTGCCTCTCCTTCTTTCAGTAACACGGTGTGAATTCGTGACTGCAAGAATTATTATTGAAGCCAGATCCGCGGTTGGTTCTTTTCTCGCTTCTTTTGCTCGCTTCGTTTCGACTGCTTCCATTCCATCGAAACCAAAAAAGGGCAAAAGAAAGGAGACAAATTGGTTATGAAAAATGTTAAAATAATCAAATCGTCATCTGGATGGATCATTAAGGCTAAGTTTTTGCCTGCTCGTAATTGAGGCCATCTTGAAGACTATGTTGAGCTTGAATCAGCGAGATTGTTAGGTTAAGAAATGCTTGATCTGCGTGTGATCTGATTTATCGTTGCAACCTTAAGTGAAATAAACTTTAGCTTGACCGTGTCATCTGCAAAGTTTCTTTTAAGCACACCAAAATGGTTTGAACTTGCCCTGGATAATTAAAGTTCAGTAAACTCCAACGATAGGTTTTTTTTGCCCCTAAAAAGAGGATTTCTGGCTTGCCGTGACTTCAACACACAATCAAGACAAATAAAAGGCTCACTTCTTCGTGGAGTTTTGTAATTTCTCCTTTCATTGAACAACATGACACGTTCGAGATATGCGAGTAATGGGAAAGCCGTGGAATCGAAAAGTGCAGGCAATAACAGAGGATTATGTTATTCCAGAGCCCATCTCTGGTGACCCAAAGACAGTTTCCAGATGACCTGGTACTTTATCGTCAACCAGGTGAAAATCGTCGACATTCTTTCAGTCGATGGGACCACGATACTCAGTCAAGAACGATTAAATCTAGGGCCCTTGCACCAGAGAGCTTTTTACTTCTTTTCTTTGTTGCTTCTGCCTTCGACAGTGATGAGAAAGAGTTTTGACAGATTTTGTCTTTTGATTGGGTCATGAATCCGCATGTTTGCTGAAAAACAACTTCCCCAACTGTAACACTGCCCTGATTTTCCCATTTTAGCACTTCTGGTCGAAACAGAAGATGGCCGCATATGCGAATTATTGACGGAAAACTTCAAGGAGCGCAATAGAATGTCATAATAGACAAACTTATGTTTATCGGCTCTAACAAAGTAGACATGAGTTTCTCTGGAGGACGCATAATGATCCGCAGCAGAACTTGCCTTAATCTCAGGCAGTCACAGACAAGAAGAAACAAAAAACAAAAATAAACGCAAACCAGTTTGTATGCATTGTAGCCATTCATTAGAGGCAGCGCCTTATGGGCGGCGTTCCAGATTCCAGCGATCAGAACGAAGAATGGCTTAACTGTGTCGATTAAAAACCCATATACGGCTTTTCTTTGATGCAAATCTTGTTTGAAGTTTAGCCAGCCCATGCGCTGTGATCGACCGCACATGTATAAGAGTAATGGGTCTTGGACATACCATGGACATACCGTGAATTAATCAATCGATCTGTATTTCCTGCCTTTCTTTTTCTTTTTCTTTTTCCTTTTTCTTTTCCTTTTGTTTATGCCCATTTCATTCTTTCTCTCCTTACAGTTTCATCTTGTCAGTGGTAATTTTCCACGCGCTTAATCCCCCGCCTTTCCACAACTTTATGATCTCTTACCTCCTCATATGCTAGACTTTGACCAATTATCCGTCTACTATTCTTCCCACTCTATTCATTTCCAAGTTTCTTTCAGATTTCTTTCAAATTATTCCTAGATTCCAAATCTTGTTCAACTTCGACATCTTTTTCAATTGTCTTCCCTAGTCTCCCTCTTCACACACATGCACAATTTGTCTCGAAAGTTCCCCGTAGTCTTGCATCAGAAAATACCCACTCATACACACATATGACGGACAGGCAAACTTCTTTACTAGCACCCGACCCAAGTTTGTGGCCAAGTCCTGCACCGAACCATCCTCTCCTTGCTGGAGCACACTGGTATACGTGTCAGTGCCACGGCCTATCGTGTACACGTAACTACCAATGGAAGGGTGTCCTTTTTCGGTCACGTACACAAGCATGGGGGTCTTGGGCGAGGACGGACGTGTCATGTGCACACTGACTTTGTATTCGCTATTTCCTACGGCTATAGAGAGGGTTTTCATGTATTTTGTGAGAGAGAAGAAGGACTGAAAAGAGTGAAGGAGAGTGAAAGAGAGCGTTGATTTCAATGATGAATGTGAGGGCAGTTGAGTGCGGGGCTACGTGCAGGACTTTGGGAGTGTTGATGGAAAAACAAAGTCGCGCGCTCATAACCAGATCCCCTTGACTTAAACTTGGTGGCTGCAAAATAGAGGCGCGGGTCGTTTATGGATATGCAAACACAAGCGTGCGCCAGGCATGATTCCTTTTCTGATTTCTGATCGGCCCAGCTAACTGAGTAGGTTATGAACCATCCCAAAAGGGACGTGGGCTGTGGCTGTGGCTCCAGGGGCCCAGGCCTTTCCCTCAAGGGTCACGTGGACACTTTCTGCCCTCGGCCACCGCTTTTTCTGTTCTCCGGACTTTTTTTGCACCCGCCGATTCGGCAATTCTTGACTCTTTTGATCTCCATTTCTTCTTTAGGATCAAATATGCTGAACGCTTTGATTAGGTATAATCTGCTCCATGCGCCTCTATGGAAAAATAATATCCCTGCCCGTTCTCTTAGCAGGACATTGTCATGAAAGAAGTGTATTAAATGCCCACTTCTTTCCCACTTCTTGTCCCCTTTTTTTAACTATTAACTACTCATTTTTTCTTCAGACCGTTTCGATTTCAAACTTAGAAGAGACAGACCTACCTATCTAAAGCCCTTAGCCTTTTGTTCACTCCTCCTCAGTCTTTGATTTCACGAATCACAGACAGTTTAGTCACAAGGAATACAGTGGTTAGCCGCCAGGAGTTTTCGGACCAAAAGACGCCAGTACACAAACCACTCAGTTTCTGTCTTATTTAGAATAGTTTTTAAGGAGCAGAGACTGTATTTTTGGACAGATCAGTGAACATTTAGAAGAACACTCGGATAAACCCCAGAAATGACCCAACTTACTCCAGTCAAGACCATTGTGGAGCTTCTCAATGATGTGGTTCATGGCCACGACTCGGAGGTTTCAGCTGTGAAAACGGAACCATCAACTCCAGTTCAAACCACTGCCGTTGATGCTTCAAGTCCAACCAAAAGCACGTGTTCAGAAGAAACACCTGAACCGAGCCAACCTGAAGATACTTTGACCGCTGAAACACTGCCTGAAAGCGGATTCAGTCCAGAATTTGAAGCAAAGGCAGATAAAAGCTACCATTCAAACTCAAACGAAACCTTTATAGCTTATGATGCTCTTGTTTTGGAGAACATTGGCCAGCTCGTGGGGTCTACTTCAGGTCTTGAGATTGTGCGGACTGTGCTCACCAAATTCTCGCTTTTCAACGACATCGACACCACCTTCTTTCCCGTCGAAACCCATGTCGCGACGAGCTATGAGTTATGCCACGCTGGATTTATTGCTTTCACTCACAATGAGAACACACTGGCCAACGTACTTCGTGCCATGTATTATCTCTCTGGCTTGACGTTATGCGAGCTTCTTAAATTCTCCGAGAGCGACATTTCCGGCGATTTTCTCGACTTAGAAAGAGGCACTAATTCAGATTCCCCTTCCACTAACAGTTACGGGCCTCGTTTGCGTCTTTCCGTGTGCCAGAAGAAACACGCCCACCACCTTTTCGAACATGGCCTGTGCCCGTTCATCGGATTAGCCAAAACAAACCCGCCAAGCCTCCAGATCATGCACGCATCTGCCAATCATCACTTTTTTGAGCTGGTGATTATTTCCCGGTTTTGCAAAAAGTTGAACTTCCAGGAAACAAACGTGTACGTGAACAATCTCCCGCTTTTGTTTGAAAACGACGACGATTTGTGGCATGAGTTCTGGGGCCAGTTTGGCCCTGGAGGCGTCAAGTCGGCCAAAATCATCAAGCCTCAGTTCTACCAAAAGACGGACGACCAGGATTTCGGCAAGTTTGGCTTTGTTTTTTACCAGGATTTGCACATGGCACTCCGTGCTATTCTTCTTACCAACAACAAGATGGTGCAGCTCAAGCACTACCCGGAAGTACAAATCCGGGCGTCGTTTGCTATCCAGAAACAGATCAATATTGCTGGAAATCAGCCATATGTGCCGTATGCTAATCGTATGGGGGAGCCACACGCCAGACACCGGGATAATTGGCCTCGGATTTTTGATGCCATGCTAATGCCAATGATGCCAATGGTTTCTCAGATTCCAATGTTTTCTCAGATTCCAATGATTCCTCCAATGGTTCCTCCAATGGTTCCTCCAATGGTTCCTCCAATGGTTCCTCCAATGGTTCCTCCAATGGTTCCTCCAATGGTTCCTCCAATGGCCCCGCCACGAATGGCCCCGCCGCCTTCGTATTTCGATTCAACCAGCGGTGAAAAATGCAAAGGCAAAGGCAAAGGAAAAGGCAAATTGCGGTCTGGTGCCGCAAAAGAGACATCTAAGGATACTTTGTCTGCTCTAGTGTCAAAGCCCATGCCCATTCAAGCGCCAATGCCAATTCCAATGCCCATGCCCTTGCAAATGGCGACGGCGGTGATGATGAATAGGGAGACGTCCTCACCATACGGCTTTTACTGCTATCCAACGGCTCCAAACCATACAACGACCTTAAGCCATCCAACGAGCGAGGTCAAAGCAAGACATCTGGACAGGCCAGCGAGTGGCCGCGGAAAGAAACAATAAAGCCCCAAAAAAATATATGTGTATATGAAAGAAAAAAAAAAAACGTTTCGTGGTCTTATCGATGCGATTATTTAGTTTCTGACGATGGTCCGCTTTAAGACCCCTCACAACGATGGTGGAAGCACATTGTCGTCTTGTCTGGGCTTAGGCAGAACCTTGGCCGCCTCGAAATCGGTGAAGGTACGCTCGGCCTCGGCCAGTGCTTCGTCAACTTGCTTCACCTCCTCCACCTCTTCAATATAATACTTTAACATGCTCTCAATACCATTTTTAAGCGTGACCGACGACGAGTCACATGTCCGGCACGCGCCCTTTAACCGCAAGAATACCGTGCCTGTGTCCTCGACGAAATTAACAAACTCGATATCACCACCATCATCCTGGATCGCGGGGCGGATTCGTGTGAAAATAAGCTCTTTAATCATCGCCACTACCTCATCATCATCTTCACTAAATTCAATATCCAGAGAGAGCTTAGACTCGGTTATAATGGGTGTTCCGTTTGTGAGACACTCGGTCAAAATGGAGAAGATCTCCGGCTTTAGAAGTGCCCATTCAAACGACTCGTCAGTCTTCTCAATAGTGATGAAGTTGGACCCCAACATTATCAGCTTAACGCCGTCTACAGAAAAAAGCTTCATGGCCAAAGGACTGCACGCAGCCTCCCTGCCACTTAAAAACTCCCTTGTTTCGCTGTCTTGCAAAAGTTTCATCGACGGCAAGAATTTCAATGCGTTCTCGTTTGGGGTATCGGCCGTTTGAATGAATAAGTTTCTTGTCATTAGCGAGGGAAACCGAGAAAGAGTTCGGGGAAAAGCCCGGGGAAAGGCCCGAGGTAGCTGATACCTCAGGGTACTCAAAAGTGGGTTTAAGAACATTTTGTTGTGTTTGGAATGTAAGTGGCTATGGGATCAGGGAATAAGAGTTTTTTTTTTTTAATAGCTCCAATGGCTCCGGCTTCGCTTATGAGCACTGGTGAAGACGCCACTGCACCCGTGCACCATGGCCGGTGCGAGGTTCCAACGAGCGATTGGCTGCAACACTTTTCAACGCTGCAAAAATGTCGCAGTTGGGTTTAACTGGGCTCAATTAGGTGGACCGCGAGAGTCGAGGTTGAAAGTGTTGTGTGTAATTTAGTGAAGGCTTCAACCTTTTTTCTTTTTCTTTTTCTTTTTCTTTCTCTATTTTAAAACTGTCTCATCAAACTCCCTCAGGATTCTCTGGAATTTCTCCTCCCCTCGGTTGAATTTCTCCCCTAATATACCCTTTCAAGATTATCTAAGACTCTCCATTGAAATTTGCCTTACCAAACCCAACACTTGGCTGTAAGAGCCAGTTTCCTATCGCCATCATGCCGAATGTCCTTGACACTTGAACACCTCTTTCAACACTCGTATCCTCCAATATTCTCCAAACCCCCTCCCACCCTCTAGAATCAACCACCCCTAGCGCTTCTCCTTCTTCAACTATCAAATATCAATTTCTCAAACATCGACGCCGCCTTCTCCTCGAACTTTGCATCGTTGGGCTCGTTGCTGATGGACTGATCAAGCTGTAACTTATTTTCGGCGAGCATCAAAATGTTCTCGTCGATGGTATTTTCCGAAATGAGCTTCGTCACCATCACCTCCTGAGTCTGGCCCACTCGATGTGCCCTATCTTCGGCCTGCTTATCGTCATGAGGATTAAATGACTGGTCGAAAATCACCACGTTATTTGCCGCCACCAAATTGATCCCAAACCCACCAGCTTTGGTCGAGAGCAAAAACACCGGGATCGTGGCGTCCTCGTAAAACCGGTCAATAATATCCTGCCTTGTGTCGACGGTTGTCTGTCCGTCCAAGCGAAGAAATGTAATGTTGGCAAAGCTCAAGATCTTTTCGAGAACATCTAGCATCTGAGTGAAGAGAGAAAACACCAATACCTTCTCTTTACGGAGAATAACCGAGCGCACAACTTCAAGCAACTTGGTGACCTTCCCACTGTCGAGCCATTTGTTTTCTTCCAACACAAACTTGCCCAAAGTGCGGGGAAAAGTCTCGCATAATCGGTTCAACTCGTAGTCACTCATGACATGCATGTCCTCGATAATGAACTGGCGATTGGCCTCGAGATATGCCGGCTCGGACATGATCCGCGTGGCCATCTCCTCGATCTTTTCCTTGGTGTAGATGCGCCTGAATAGGAGAGGATGCATTGCTGCTTTACGCAATGACATCATGGCATTGGTAGTGGTTTGCACAGGCAATTCTTGGGCCTTGACAGACTCCTTGGGCAGCATTGCCTTCCGGCGCTCCTTTTCCGCCTTCGCCTCCTTGACTTCCCGGATAATCCCGTCGTAAATGTCGCGTTGTGTCGGGGTCATGTCGCACTTGAGAATCTGATGGTGTTTTTGAGGCAAATACTTAAGCACCTGGGCCTTTTTGCGCCGCAAAACAAACGGTGTCATCATGGTCTTGGCCTTGTTGATTGCCTGCTGCGATAAAAGCGGGTTATAGTCCTTGGAACTGTTAAGCATGGCGGTCTTATTGAAGAGAACCTGCAAATCGTCGCGTTTTTCAACAAATACCTTGGGGAGCATGAACGCCAAGAGCGACACCAACTCCTTGAGGTTATTCTGGAGCGGCGTGCCGGTCAACAAGAGCCGGAACCCGGCCTGGAGCCGCATCAACTTGACGTACCGCTCGCTGTTGGAGTTTTTCAACATATGGCCCTCATCGTAAACAATCATATCGAAGTTCTGGCTGCGTAAGAACTTGAAGTCGGGTGCTGCGCCCGTGGCCAAGTTATATGTGGTGACCAACACGTCAAATTCGGACTCGGCTAACTCGTACCGCAACTCCTCCCTTTCCGCTTGCAGTCCATAGTATGCCTGGACCACCAAATCTGGACAGAATTTGCGAAATTCACGCAACCAGTTTTCAAGCGTGGACGACGGCACCACCACCAAGTGTGGCCGGTGTTTTTGCTGGTCCTGGAGATTTTGTGTGGCCGACTTCAAATAGGCCATGAACGCGATCACCTGACACGTTTTGCCCAATCCCATTTCGTCCGCTAAGATACACGAGAGCTTGTTTTGATAGAGCAAATGCAACCAGTTGATGCCGACTTGCTGGTACGTTTTCAACTCGACGTCGGGCGCAAGGAGGGTGGGCTTGTGGCGGATATACGAGAGTCCTCTGCGGGCATGGCCCAAGTCGTCGGAATCGGAATCTGAATCGGCGCCAATATCGCCAATTTCGATGGCCGAGTTTTTTTCGGATTTGCCGGATTTGCCGGATTTGTCGGATATCCCATCAATTCCATCCTCTTCTTCGCTCTTCTCCCCTACATTCACATCCACCATATCCAACTCGCCCTCACCTGTGACCTTTACGCCCCACCGGCTCATCTGGCGAGAGATCAATTTACCGTATTCGGAACACTGCTGCACGAGCGAGTCCACAGCTCGGTACCCCTTCAAGGCAAACTCAGTACGCTCGATAATCTTCATGCCTAGCGGCTTGCGAACACGATTTTTGCGTTTTCCTTCGGGTTCTGGGGTATCTTCTGCCTCAAACTTTTCCTCGGAGACCTCGTAGATCGACTTGAACGGGCGTTTCAGCACGATGATGTCGGCGGTGTGAGGTGGCACGTTGCAAATGTCGCAAATGTCGTTTTGAGGCGCCTGGTTAAGGAAGTCCAAGATTTGCTGATCGATCAGCGTGATTCCCGTCGAGTAAACGTCGTCATCTTCGGCAGACATGTCGTCGCTAAACACCTCCTCCTCTAATGCGCCGTCGTCACTATTGACACTGACGGCCACGGTGGCCGCCGCGTTATTCCGTGTTTTCTTCTTGTTTGCACGGATTTTCTCTTCGAGCGCGTCTAACTCGTCGACTTCGTCGCCGACAGTTGGCTTTTTATTGGCGAGTTTCGGCACTGCCTCGTCGCCTTTGAACCCATACTTTTGCGCAAGCAAAGCTGCCTTGTGGGCGGCACTTGACTGCTTCAGATCATCTGGCTCTGTCTGATGACTATGATCTTTTGGATGATGTTGCTCCTGTTGGTCTGCGCGCACCAAGCGGCGTCGTTTGGCATCTGCCGCTGGCGGCTGTGTCCGGGGCAAGAGCTGGTCGATTCGAGGCTGCTGTCTGTTTCTGTATTTCTCCAAAATCGAGAGTTTTGGTTTCTGTAGGTGCACTTTTGTGTCTGGCGCTGGCGGCTTCACATCAACCGCTGAGAGGTTGCGTTTCTGGCGAGCCTTGCCGGCGATCTTGACAGGCGACAAGTCTTCGTCGTCAGCGTAGGCTTGTGGCGGCGTCAGAGTAGGCAGATTCACACCATGACCCAGACCATGATCCAGAGCCACTGCTTGCGCCACTGCTTGGGCCATCGACTCGGTCCCTTGTGCAGGCAGCAACGCCGGCGGTAACGAACGCTTTTCTTCGCCTTTGTGTCTGTGTTCACCAGCACCCATTTCCCTTCTTTTGCGGTCTTCAGCTAGCCGCTGGGCCTGCTGCTTGGCATCGTATTGTTCTAAGCGCTCACTCAAAGATATGTTTTCTGCAAGCCATTGACTAATATCACGGAGATTGCCCTTGCCCTTGACCATGGCCTTGAACAACTCGGGCTCGGAAAGATAGTAGAAGCGTCTTCTGAGAACAGGCCAAAATTTATGGGCGTAGAAGCGTTTTCTCATTTCGCTTTTGTGCTTATCTTCTTGGTTCAGCTCATGGCCGTCTCGATTGGTGTGAGGCTGATGTGCACCACTAGGACCGGAAATAGGCGATGAACTAGGGACCTGTAACACGTCCCTATGACCTGGCTGTTTCTGTGGCGTACCTATACCCATTGTCAAGCGAGTTATTGATGTTTATGTATTCGAAAGAAGAAGTAGATCTAAGTAAAGCAAATAGTTGGTGAGGCTGAATGTCGTGGATCACCGTGGTGAACGGTCGCGCGGCGTGATTTTTCCGCCTGCTTTTACGAGACGCGCGTTGGTTTAGAATCGATGGGAGATCGCCAAAAAAAAAAAAAAAAAAAAAGAAAACGAGAGGTGCGACGCGGGTCACGGGCCACACATGCCACGAGCCTGGGGCGGACGCGACATTTTCAGACGTGATCCGTCCGCTGGTTGCAAACTTTGGCGCGTCGCATTCTTAATTACAGTCTATACTGTTTATAAGCATGAATAAAAATTCTTCTCCGAGTGATGAATATTTCGAGAGTCCAGTAAAGCCCCAGCAATATGCAGTAGCAAGGGGCTGCGTGCAGGGCAATTCGAGCATTGAGCGGTAGTTAACTGATGTTACTCAACATTTCTAGGTCTAGATATATAACATGCATCATCTAAGTCCTTGGAAAAAATTGGTCAACAGTTGGCTGCTCATCAGTAGCCTTTATTCTTCGTTTGACGCGTGCTAACATCCGCTTAGGATAAAGAAGTTCGGCTCTATCCCATTCATTCTCATTCAATTCTCCAAGAGCTTTCTCGAGTATGCGAACCATCGCATGATGGCTGACTTTAGGTTTGTATTCAACGTCATTATCAGGCTCTTCCGTGGAGTTTTCGGTAGACACTGATCCCGGTGACCTCTCGTCAGCTTCATTCTCGGGTTCAGATTCCTCAGGCTCAAACTCATCTAAGAATTCGTCCCAACGTACGGGATCCTCAATAATTCCCATGCGATGAAGTCGAGCAATCTTTTGGTTGCGGCCAGCATCTTCTTCAGCTATATTGTTTCCTGACTATTGAGTATGAGATTCTTCTACGATCTCGATATCAGAACCATCCGTCGTATTTGCTGCTGTTTCTGCCTGAGTCATCTTCAACGATACATTCTGGATCGCGCAGGCTTATCAGCTGGCATGACCCGATAAGTTCATCTGTAGAAGCAACGTCTGTCCCTCTACTTGCAGAAGGAAGCAATTCACAATAGCCTGTATGGTTCCAACTATTCGAGATGGTAGCCTGTGTAACATACTTCCAAGCAAATAATGTCCACCTCAAAGTTTGAACCAAAGGCAATTGAGGCAACTTTTCCCCTGGATGTTGTCTCTTTTTGGCTTTTGATACAGCATCTTCAGTGAAGTAATCCATATACTTCGATTTGATAGACCTGATAATACCCTGATCAAATCGAATTGATCTGGTCTTTATACCAACTTTGGAGCTGCTTCTGCGTGGGATGTGGATTCTTCTTATAATGTTCCAAGAGCTTATCAGCATGTGTCCGCAAGATAATTCCTGTTGAACGCTTCTTGTGGTAGTTTCTGATGCGATGATTGTTTTTACAGTTCTTGGTCATGGTGAGGTCTCTCTTTTCGAGTGTGTTTGATCGAGCAATCGTGAAGGGAGCCGAGAGCTGGCGCTTAATTTGTCAAGAAAGCCACGTGTAGGAAACTCCCTGACGTATACTGATCGGATGAATGCACAGGAACGTCTAGAAGTGGCATTGTATCAATTTAAGGAAACATTTTACAGTTATAGCCCCAGAATCCCGATTTTTTGCGAAATTCTCGATGCTTATAAACAGTATAGACTGTAATATTCATTCCAAGGAAAAATCTCGTTGCTTGTTATGTAGACGGTCGAAGACTGGTCCTAAGAATTGGCTGAAAGGTGTCTTCTAATATCTTCAACAAAGGAGGATGAAGTATTAACACACAACGGAAAAGGGTAGGCAATCCAAAGTTTGAATAAACTTCAGAAGGGATTGTTTAAGTACTGTATAAGAAAGAGCCATATAACACGCTCCAAAAAAGAACTGTCGAAAAAATAGAAACTAACTGTTAGGTACAGCACTAACTATGTATTCAGCTTGTTTAAAAGTCTGCTCCTAATATTGATCACTCTCTTCTCCAACGCAAATTAATAGAGAAAAAAGAAGGTCAGGTAAAGAATAAGAACTGTATTTTCGCTTAATTGGCTACAGCCTGGCTGAAAACAATCCCAACCATGAAAGCCAGTGCAACTCACCTCGTGATTGCTTTTAGATTTTTCTTTATTTTTTGAATCCAATTAGAGGTCTGCACGTGATCGGCAAACGCCCCACACAATTCCATTCATGAACTATAGACTTCCTCCAAAGACTCACGTGTTCTTAAAACTCGGCAAAAAATACCCCCAAGCAAACGACTTTTTTGAAGTATCGTTATTTCATTCTCCCTGAAATTAGGCCAACCCGGCTCCCTGAACAAAATGTCGTAGCCTGCCTCCACACTGTATTCTGCACACAACCGTCCAATTCTTCTCACTCTTTCCAACGTACTAAGTCTTCCATTCCCCATGTCTTTCCAAATACTAGCATGTGGATCCAATGGGCTGTACCAGCTAGGCGTCGGTGATGATGCAGATCACAATACACTACAACCTGCTAGTGGCCTCGATGAAGTATCAGGCCTATGTCCCCGTTCGTTTGCTTTCGGAGGTAACCACACTTTTGCGTTATATCCGGACGGCCAGCTATATGCAGCAGGGGATAACGAGTTTGGTCAATGTGGTGTAGAATCGCCTGCAAAGTTGCAGAAGTTCACCCGGATCCCTGGCCAATGGAAGCTTGTTGCAGCTGGCTGGCAATTTTCCGTTTTATGTTCCTATGAAGACGAGCTCTATGTCTGCGGATATGGTGGTAAGGGCGAACTTGGACTAGGTGAAACGAAGACCCTGGCAAGAAAATTAGAAAAGATCGATGTTTTTCTAAATGACGAGGTCATTGCCATTCAAAGCTCAATCAACCATACAGTTGTAAGACTATCTTCTGGGCGCCTTCTAGGATGGGGTGTTTGTAGAAAAGGCCAGCTAGGTGTGCATGGGTCAATAAATACAAGTGCTGGAAAAGAAAAACCTATTCCGTGTTTGTACAGGCCTACAATTTTACCCTTTGACGATGTTTTGGATTTTTGTCTCGGGAGAGATAGAACAATCTTGGTAAGGGGCAAGTCAATAAGCATCCATGGCGTGGAGTCACAGGAGATAAGCGTCGAGGCTGCAAAAGTGTGTGCCATGTGGTCGTCGATCCATTTTGTGAAGAAGAGTGATGGTGGTGAAATGGGTGATGAAGGGGGACATCAACTGGGCCACAAAGAGGATCACCAACAGGAACAGGAACAGGAACAGGAACTTATTGAAAGCCACGCTCACCATGCTACCCATACTATCCACTCGGTCGGAAACAATCTGCATGGCCAGTGTTTCACTTACCCTCTCCCTATTTCTATGCTGGATTTCACGGTTGGCAGCGAACATGGGTTGGTATTACTTTCGGATAATAGAGTGTTTGCGTGGGGTTGGGGTGAACATGGGAACTGTGGGGCCATGAAAAACGAAAATGTCACTTTTGACTACCTAAATGAGATTTACAGCGGCAAAAATGAGGTGGTGATGATTGCCGCTGGTCTTGCCACTTCTTGGGTTGTTGTTAAGATGCTGGTTTAGTGGAGGGATCATGCGATGGAACCTTTTCGGTTATTCTTTTTTTTTTCCTAAGTGATTTAACACATAAGCTTCTCATTTGGAACGAGCTGAGCCCTGTGTGATCCTATAAGATGGTCTACCATGCTGATGAATGCCCATAGCTTGATGGAATGTAACGATGCTTCTTCCCCATATTCATCTATGCAGACTAGCTCAAAGACGGAGAATATGTCCATCGTAATCGATCTAGGACGGTAGTATCAAGAACTGCCCATTGCCCAGAAGGCTCCAGCAGCTCTTTTCTAAAGATTTCATCCAAAACTAGAAAAGAAACAAAAAGAGGTGGGAGAATAAGGAAGAAAGAAATTGAAAAAAAAAAAAAAAAAACATGACATTAGTGCAAACGATCGATCTCGAGGCCGGAACCCAAGCCTTTGCGTCCAGGTCACGAGACCACGTGGACATGCTAGAAGTAGGAAAGATGCATTGACATCTTAGAAAAAGGGGCCGATGAAAGCTCGAAATATTGAAACAGACAGCAGAAAAACATAAGAGAGGAAGGAGAAAATGAGTTGGGTGCTTTCGCTGCGAGAAAAATAATCGAGAATCTTCTTCAGGCATCTGTGTAGTGCACATAGAGCACGTACGACATTATTCCGGGGGCCCGCCTGCACAAAGCATCATGATTCGCCTATAAATTGATTATCGTATCGAATGTATTAATTGTCTCTTTGAACGTTAGCACACGAATAGTATAAACAGATTATTTTTTTTCCCCTCTTCCAAACCAAAACTATACCAAAAATCCACCAAAAAATACCCCAAACCACGATTCTTCTCAATGTTCGGTGTGGTGTGCTCAGGTAGGCCAATGCAATTGGCGCAACAAGTCGAACCCACCAAATTTGTTGTTAGCTTCGACAATGCCACCAGCATCAGTCACGTGGCAGTGTTTCTTCTCCCTCAGACTGAGTTTGTCGATGCAAGTTATATGGCACTTGTGTATTTCCAGCTCCCCTCGCTGCCGGAGTTCAAACTATTAGGCGGAATCAATCCGAACAAACCGTCGTCAATTTTTAAGCTCAACAACCCCGGCGCAGCAGCACAAAAAGGTACTCTGCACGTGTTGGATGATGACGACATTATGAACGATGACACAGAAACGGTTGCAGGCGCCGGCGCCGGGGCCTCTGCGGTGCTAAATATCGGCATTTCAATCGAACCGATCCAACAGGCTGAGGCACTTCTACAGCAAGAAAAATCAAAGCAGAAACAGATCACTTTCACTCAACAACAGCAACCAGCGGTGCCCAAGGCTCCTCAGGATATTGCTACATTGGCCAATCAGATAGTAAAACACGCATACAACTATTTGGGAGGATTTATCGACGCGTCAGGAAGAGTGCCCATGAAGGTGTTTGACACGTGGTGGGATAAGTTCCGGATGAAGTTGGCCAACAACCCGAATTTTTTGAACGAGCTAGACTAGCAGGGATCTATCTGCTATGAGTACGGAGACGAAGAAACAGAGGCTTCATTGATTCTGGCTGGTTTTGGCCAGTGTTGTGAAAAAGTGCCGGCGCGCGACCCCGAACAACGACGCTACTCAGCACTACTGTAGCCACTCCATCGCTACAAATAAATATTAGTACCTGTGTTTCCAGGCCATCGCTAGAGCGGAATACTAGCGAGGCTTTTTTTTTTTCTTTCTTTTTTTTTTTTTTTTCGCTATTGTGGCTACTTCCGATTTCTCGTGGTAGGATTGCGTGAGCCAAAAGCGATTGATTTGTGCCTGGCATCGAATATCAACGACAGTCCTCGTCAAGTGGAGTGCGGTGAATATTTCGGTGGAATGCAGTGAAAATTTCGCAGCTACCGTTGTGGAGACGCCGCGTCAGATACATTAAAGGACGACAAAAAAGACGACATTCTCAACTTCTAGCACTCAGTGCAAATTGCTTTGCCCCATATTAATTTAAAATTCTTCCAGATGAGTGGTCACGAAAGCAAAAGAGTTGATAGTTATTTTGCTTTACGCTATGGAAAGTTCACCGGTAGTTATTCTGTGCAACGTCTCTCAAACCGGTTGCTGAGGATGAGGAGAAGAAGATGGAACAATTTTGTACGGAATGTACCTACACAAATGATCTCTTAGTAGTGAGTAGTGACCAAAGTAGCGATAGGTTCTTTACAACCGTTGCTTCAAATAAACCCCGAGGCCGCGAGTTTCATTTATCAAGGCTAAATTCTGAGGAATGTTTGTTTCTCGACACCGGGCTTGGCGGTGTTGGGAGCGGCAACAACGAGGTAGGAATAAATATAATAATAATGATAATAATAATAATAATAATAATAATAATAATAATAATAATAATAATAATAATAATAATAATAATAATATTAGAGTGTACCTGAAGGCATTTGCCCACCTAGCTAAGAACACCTGCAACGGTAACTCGCACTGTATCGCAGCGCTTTCCAAGCCGCTTTTATTAAAACCACGAATTTTAAAAAAGGCGAACGTGTCCAAAGATACCAAGCTTCTAAGACAAGTTATTAATCCTTTTAAACACTATTTTCTAATATCCCCCGTCTCTTCCTTACAGTCTCTTCCATCTAGAGGAATAGCACCGAAAGTCCAGCAAAAGCCGCTCCAATAATCATAGGGGCCTGTTGCACACCCAAAGCCTGGGAAGAGGTCGACGAGGAGCCGCCAGCAGAGGCAGTAGATGTGGCAGTAGATGTGGCAGTAGAGGTGGAAGAAGAAGTGGACCTATGTGAAGATCCAGTTTCGGAGGCAGTTTCAGCAGAACCGGTGGCAATTGCAGAAGCAACAGCACTAGCGGAAGAAATTGCCGACGAAACAGCCGAGGAAATGCCCACATCGTTGTCCTGAGTTTGCAAGAGCGAGAAAAGGGGCTGCTGGACTTGCGTGACTACGGATAAAACCTCCAGCATGTCGTCGTAGTCGAGGGCGGTCACTCCGTTGATGTAGGAGTTGATTTGTTTATCCAAACTTTTTGTTAAGGGCTTGAAATCCGTGCTAGCAGTCTGAGCGACCAGTGATATCAACGACATGTAGTACGATTTGTAGACCAGTGTATACGACGTGAGCCATTGGCGATAGGCACTGGTGTCAGAGCGAACAATGGTGGTGAAGGCGTTTTGAACATTTTCAAGATCGTCAGCAGCAGCCACTGCCACGACCACAGCGGCGAGTAATCCATGGAAGAAACGCATTTGTTTTCTTTTTTTGTTGTTGCGAAGTGTGAAGAGTGAAGGAGAGGGAAAGGCGGTTTATATATGCCGCCATTTCTGACTGACGCCTCTAACGCCTTTAACGCCTCACGTCCTGTTGAAATAATTGCTGTAAGTACATGTGCACAGCTGCAAGGCCAAGCCCACTTGTGCGTCCATTTTCGCGAATCGCGACCCGTATATGACTGATTTAGAGCATTGAGGCGGGCCGGGAAAGGAAGAATTGAAAAAGAAGAATTCTTCTTATTATTCTTATTATTCTTGTTTTTTTCAGCCCGTAGCAATTAGTTACGCCCTTATTTATCCAGAGCAATTTAGTCTCCTGCCACGTGTCTTGACATGGCTTTTTATTCTTCACAAGTCTTTCCCCCGAGTAAGCTTTCAACCCGCATGATGCGTGGAAGCGCACCTTGTTTACTTATTGACTGCCTTCGTGATAATGTCGCGTCAGACACCGAGTCAGATCATGTTTTTCTTGCGTTGTTTTTTAAGCGGGGTTTCGGTATTTCCACATTGCCAGCAAAAGAGAAAAGGAATAGGAGGGAGAGAAGAAGAAAAAGAAAGATGGGAGCAGGAAAAATCTTAGAATAAAAAAGAACGATGGGACGGGGCATCTTGAAAGCTTGCCCGGCGAAGAAAGTTTGACGTGCACAGTTTATTACGAATCCGCGCTCATGCGCCTTTGCATAGATAGTTAATGGTTGCGAAAAACCAAAAAAACTTTGTTGAGTTGCGTTAGAAAAGCTGAAGATTAAAGTTCGAGCCGGGACACATTTCCCCCTTATCTCGAAAATGCTTCTTTTTCGCTTCCTCTAAAAATGTCATACCCTACATGAAAAGATTAGGTGCCTTACGGAGGTGTTGATGGGGTATTCAATGGGGGGATGATGTGCGAACATTGAGGCGATTAATATATGACCTTGAACTATTTCCATGTATTACTCTATACGGGAGTTTTGTGGGGCTTGTTTCATAAAATTTGAATCCTCTAGTTATCATTTTGCTTGAAACAAATTACTTCTGGCCATTAGAGCACTAATCCGCTTTGGAACTACTTTCATCACTTCCATGGGTTCAAAAGCTTGAGAATATTCAGTCGTAAAAGATTCCCTCGGACCTATTTCTGCTTGTTCAACGTCTTATGTTATTTGAGGTCTGAAATTCTTCTAAAGCTGCTCGATATTGTGGTAAAATTGGGTTTCCTCAGCTTTTCTGTCTGTAAACGGCTCTTTTTCTTGGTTAACCAGTCGTAGAACATTTGAAAACTATAAAAAAAGCTTCTTTAGAGAGGAATCGACCAGTTTCTGCTTTTTTTTTTTTACGATTCATTTCAAAAGCTTACCTTAACATTGACACCGAAATGTATTTTTTTGGACCTTTGCTGGATAGGTGTTTCATGTACTGAGCACTATAAGGAGTGAGCAAAAGGATTGAATTTACTTCATATTTAGTCCATAACTTATTACTGTTTGTGTGCTTCCGCTGCTCCTTCAAGGCCGATGGGGATTTCATGTTTATTGCGAAGGCAAACAAATCTTCAAATCAGAGGTGGACTCTGTATACTTTCATTTCATTCGGCATCGGTGTGCATCGACAAGTACAAAAGTTGAAATGACTTACAATCGTGCCCTGGAGGAGAAGGTTTCCAAAAAGATACAGGTTGGGCTTTTAGAGAAAAGATGGCAAAAAAAGGAGAGCATTTAAAAAAAGTTTTCAATAGAACGGAACTACAATTTCAAAGAGTCAACTGAAATCATAAGTATCGAGAAATTTTTATGTGTTCATCGGAGCTGAGATAAGTAGTATTACTTATTCAAATAAGGTGCGTGCCACAACGTTAGTGGTGTGTTGCAGTTTCTATGTATTTTTTATTTTTATGGCTGTTGTCTGTTGTCTGTTAAAAAACGATGCCGCAAGAAGTAAAGTGTTTCGCAGCCAAATCGTTTTCACCAATCAGCGGTTTCCATAAAAACATGAAATACCATACAAATCAGACGACTTTACGTAGCTCCTCCTAGGAGAGTATACAGTTAGAACCACACAACTCACCTATGGCTTCTACATCTTCTCACCAACAAGACCACACCACCTCTAAACACTACTAATACAGGAATCACGTCATTTCCTAAAACAAATCTACAAATCTCAAAGTTAACAAAAATCCATTGTCTTTTATAAACTATTTTTCACCTTCACAGTGGGCCATGACTTTTGACCCTTCGCACATGTATGACGTACTACATTCTACCTTTACTACGTCATTATTCGTGTGCTTTTTCCACCCAAAACTTTGCTTTCACATTGTCCCTTCTACAAGAAGAGCACGGAGAGTCCAGCAAAGGCCGCTCCAATAATCATAGGGGCCTGTTGAACCCCCAAAGCATGGGAAGAAGTCGACGAGGCACTACCAGAAGAAGAGCCACTTGAAGAAGAACCACCAGAAGTCGAGGATCTCGAGCCAGAAGACCCGGAAGCCGCGGCAGACCCCGAGGATCTAGAGGCTGAAGCGCTAGCCGAAGAAGCCGAAGAAGCCGAGGAAACGGCCGAGGACACCGCAGAAGACACCGCAGAAGAAACACCAGATGCACCTTCAAGAGCATTGATCAACAGACTGGCTGCTGCGATTTGCAGCAGGTCGAGGGTCGTGTCGCTATCGTCGCCCTGCGTAACACTGGCCAAAGGCTGCTGGAAACCCGTCAACACACTGAGGTGCTGTTGCATGTCGGAGTAGTCGAAAGTACGAATGGCCGAGAGATAACCGTCGACATTTTGATCCAAAAGACTGCCGAGTCCAGCATACTCCAGGGATGCTGTCTCGGCCACCTCGGTTGCAAACGACCGGTAGTACGACTCGTACACCAGGGCATACGACGAGAGCCATTGGTGGTAAGCGCTGGAGTCAGTGGAAGCGATTGTGGTGAAATCATTCTGGACATTTTCGAGATCATCTGCAGCAGCCACAGCAACGGCCGAAGCCAAGAGCAAGCCACGGGAGAAACGCATTTAGGAGTGTCTGAGGGTCTAAGTGTTGAAGGAGTGACGGTTTGTGCCGAGGAGAAAGGCTACGGCTTACGAGGAACCACGCAGACTTATATAGTCCAAGTGGTGAATTAGGGTTCCAGCCTATTTGGGTAATGGAGTGCACCCGCGTCGCGCGTCGCTGCAAATGCCAGGCGAGGTCACGTGACTGGATCTGTGAATTCTCTAAACGATGGGTGTGGAGGGAGGGAAAAGCCAGGGGTCAAACACCGGGGAAGATCGCAAGATCACCACCCCGGACCAAAGCTTCATTGGTACTTTCTTGTATTTTCTTCCACAACCGCTTGCCCAAAGATGCACTTGGCTTTCGTGTCTAAGATTTACGAACGAGATTGCGTCCCGCGTGACGCGAGGACTCGGGTCCTGCGCGAGACTTAACCCGAAACGGAAGGAAAGTAGTGCACGGCAGGAGGAAGATGCACACCAGGGGTCATGGGCCACCCTAACCAACTTTTCTCGCCTTGAATTATCACATGTAATCCATTCGGATGCATGGCCCGCACGTGCCGCAGCAGAAATAAAGAGGCTTAACACCGCAGAGAGATCAGGGTGGGGAATCCTGAAACCAAGCCTCACTGAAACCGGGAAAATGGTCTCTAGGATGATGTCTTTAGCAGCACGCGCTTTGTTTCAGCGCCCCGACTCAAATATGTTCCAATCGATTGGGATCTCCTTATAACAAAAGTATTCTGCTGCTCAAATTCAATAAAAGTATGATAGGAACCAAAGTACTTTCGGCCTTTTCAAGCCATCCCCGACCAATTAATCAAACGACATCATACCCGGTTCTATTTCACACCTCAGTCGAGTTCCTACCGATTCATCATAATGTGCTTTTAAAGTAGTCATTGGACTTCCCAATTTCTTCAATGGTATTTTCACACTCGCGCAATGTTCCTATAAAGATAGTTGTACTACTTAGTCGATCTTCAGAGAAACCATCACAAGGAAACAAGCAAAACAGCTGCGATGGCTCCAGCAAAAGTGGCCCATGCAGTGTTTGTGGCACGTGCTCCAGATCCAGCAGATCTCAGGCCATTGGTCTTGTTGGCTTTTCCGGCAGAAGCACTGGACGTAGATTTAGTCTTTGGCTCTGCTTTTTTGGCGTCCTTTTTTTCGTCCTTTTTTTCGTCCTTTTTTTCGTCCTTTTTTAAGTCCTTCTTTTCATCCTTCTTCACTTCTCTGATAGCTTCGGTTGTCGAAGTCGTTGTCTTGGTAGTTGAAGCTGCAAGCAAAGACGTGGGCAGGAAAATGGTGCTTGTCTTCGAATTAACCGCATTTGCAGCTGGCTGCAACTTTATGTTTTCAGCCTGCGCATGCTTCATTTCATCAGCCAAGCTGTGCAACGCACCCGACGCCCACAATCTCTGAGGCTTGGTCAAGTTGAGCTTGTTCTGCTCCTCCTCAGACATGCCATCGAAAAGCAAAGAGTCGGTGTCGACGGTAAGAATATCTTTCTCTCTTGCTGCCAATTTTTCAAGAACACCCATATACCAAGCCTTTTGTTCCGGAGTAAAGTTGATCATGGCCTCCTCTTGAGGGGACATGGAACCAAAAATCAACTTGTTCAAATCAGCGAGCTTTCCGTTCTTGTCGTAGACGTCCTCATCACCCAGGATTTCCCCAGTCTCTTTTTCTTCTCCAGTGAGAGCAAGATTGCCAGTTGATGGTCTAGAAAGTGTGCCTCTTTCCGGGATTTCTTGTTGGTCAATAGCAGCCACAAGTACTGCAGTGGCAGCAAGAGCAAGAGCGAGTTTCATGTTTTGGATAGAGGTGGAGGCGTAGAGAATTATCAAAGCGAGTGTGGGAGTATTCGCTGAGAAATTGGCTGGTTAAAGGCTTCTGGTTTCTGGGTCAAGAGCAGTGAGAATTCTTGATGGACAAGATCAAGGTTTTATAAGCGTCTTTTGTATTGAAATCTGTTTCGAGTTGTCCAAATCCATGTGGCATATTGTTCCTCCCAATCTGGTGAAGTCGTGAAAGCCGACGCTGTGCAATTTCATCTGATTAAGACACAATGAGAGATGGTTTAAACTGGCAAAATTCCGGGCAGTGCAAGAATAAGATATTTGGGAGCATGAGCTTTGAACATCTATAGCTACTTGAGCCATATTGTGTTTTCCAGTGGATTTTACAAGAGATCTGTCAATACATCTCAAGCCCTTCATAAATGAACAGGACTCGCACCTAAATGATGGAAGAGGTAGAACCCAGTGGAACAATAGATCTCATCCATTTGTTCCTCTCAGCTAAGATAGATGCATGACACGTCACCACAGGCCACAGTGAAGCCCTGTTTCAGGTGGAAGAGATTCCAGTGGAAACCAGCCCAAGTAGTTTTTTAGAGTTTGATGAATCTTTTTGAAGGCTTTAGATTAGACAAAGTGTTAACAAGAAATCTGTCTCTTGTGTAACTTACTCACTCACTCAACTTTATACTTTTCTCTTCTAGTTTGCTTTACATTTTTTTCGTCTTTTTCGTCTTTTTCTTTCTTTCTTTCTTTCTTTCTTTTTTCCTTTGTGGACCAGCGGATACTTGATGTTGGCGTAATAAAGACAATAACAGGACAGGAGAGTGCAGTCGCGGACACAAGCTGGTCATATATGGCACATTTTAAGCTAATAAAGCCTCTGTTTCATCAAGACTTATGTCAACTCATAAAGAAGGCAAGTGGAGGCCAATAATGTCGTTGTCAATAGGACTGCGTGATCACCTTTTTTTGCTGCACAAACAAGCGACCAACGCCAGAATTTCCGGGTGCAAATCTTTCCAGATTTTGCCTCGATTTCCCCAACAAAAGAATTGGATTTCTTCCTTTTACCCTGTTTGTATCCGCCGGGCATACAACAAACAGAGCCGCTCAATGTCTATTTTGATATATACTTATTGTGCGAAAGGGACCGGCAGAAACGTCAAGGTTTTTGCTGAGAAGTGAAAAGAAAAAGAAAAAGAAAAAAAATTAAGAAAGAAGCAGAAGTTAAGATGTTACAATAACTGCCAAGATTAATGTCTGCAAAATCATGAAATATTAGAGAACACCACTCGACAGAAATATCCAAATGATGCCGTTTTGGTGCCACTTGAAATTGCGGAGGGCGCTTGTAACAATCAGGTGTTGACTTCGGAAAAGTGTCGATCATTTTAGTGGTTTGGCTTGTTCCGAAGGGAAAAAAAGGAAAAAAAAGGGAAAAAAAGAAGAAAAAGAAAAAAAGAAGAAGAGATTTGAATACTGCTGCTTTCGTATTTCTCTTCCTCCATATGATGTCAACGCGTGCGATTGGAGTTTACCTAGAGCAAAGCAAAGCGAGAAAATTGTAAGCTTGAAGGCAAACTAGCTTGGTTAACAAATGCCAGAATACCGTACACTCAGGCCTCTCCAATAACGAGTATTTTCAAGGCTGTCTCCAGTATTGACAGTGGTCGTTTTTCAGGAATTTCGCCACTTTTCCCACTTTTTGCCCATTTTCCCACTTTTTGTCCATTTTCCCACTTTTTGTCCATTTTCTCCACTTTGTCCTTTTTTTTTTTTTTCCTTTTCATCGCAATCGTAAACTCAAGACGGTCCCTTGCTATCGCTTTTCCCACGGCTTGCGCTTATCTCAAAAAGGTCACTGACTTTTCGCATCAGTTGCCCGGCTTATATGCCGTCTTCCCCAGACCGGTCTCTGACCGACACCAACTAACAAAGTGGAAAACTCTTTAAACCTATCTTGTAACAAGATAAACCATTGTCGTTTGCCTTTCGGCTTCATCTACCATTATTCTGGAATGTCTGAACCGCCAGCATTATGGTATAAAGACAAAAAGAAATTCAAATTGGGCGACATTTGTCGCTACCGGATTCGGTTCACCAACCGGGACCCGCAACGCACGGAAATATACTTGCGCGTGAAGAACACCGAACGAACTGGGTTAAGGGCTTTCCATCTAGTCAATGGGCCTTTTATTTTATATTGCCATGTGATACCACATAATTACGACCCGCGGAAGAAGTTCGAGCCGGAATCTGCCGAGGACAATAATGAGGTTTGTTTCAAAAATACCATCAAACCAGGTCAGACGTTCAATGTCGGGCTCCGAATGAATGAAAATAGTCTTTTTCTGCACAACAAAGATGGTTCGAAGACTTATGAGTGGACCTGTGACCTTGTGTCGCAGATAGTTTTAAACCGAAGAGCTTCACTCCAATTTGCTGTGATGATTGGGGACAATTTGCCCGAAATGCGTCGTGTTTCGCGGTCAATATTGACGTCTTTCACCAAAGGCGATTTTGTGCTTCCTCTTTCTAATCAAAAAGAGCACGGGCCTGATTGGGGAGTCGTGGACTTTGATGGTCTTGATATCCAGTGCAAACGAACAAACGATATCTGGACCAAGGAGGCTATGAATCCAGATAAACCAATCCATTTGGTGATTGTCACTCATGGGATTTTTTCCAACTTGACGGCCGACATGCTATATGTTCGGGATATGCTTTCCAGTCTTCAATCAGATAACTATTTGGTGGATGGATATCGAGGCAATGCTGGGCGCACAGAAAAAGGTATCCATCGCTTAGGAGTAGGTGTGGCCGGATATATCACAAGTCTCATATCAGACTTAAAAAAGCAAGGGAAAACGGTTTCGCGGATTTCGTTCGTGGGCCATTCTTTTGGTGGACCTGTCCAGCTATATGCCTTGAAACATATACTCCAGGTCAACGGCAACGATTTTTTCGAGAGAAACAAAATCCAATTG
Source organism: Metschnikowia lunata (assembly GCA_030583235.1). Taxonomy (NCBI): domain Eukaryota; kingdom Fungi; phylum Ascomycota; class Pichiomycetes; order Serinales; family Metschnikowiaceae; genus Metschnikowia; species Metschnikowia lunata. The sequence goes on along the minus strand of JAJMHP010000023.1, from coordinate 72,644 downwards.
ATGCATTTTGTGTGTATGGCGAGTCCCATGCTCGGAGTCATCAGCGAAATCAGTCTTTGGATCTCATGGTTCTTGGACTTGGGCACACTAGGAAAAACGGGCCGTGACTTAACTCTTCTGAAAAAGTTTCCGAATTTGAAGCGGCATGGCGACGGTAAAATTGGCACTGTTCGTCCGATTTTGGAAACACTTCCAGACGAGCCAATCCAGACGTTATTGAGACAATTCAAGCTGCGTGTTGTTTATGCAAACGCAGTCAATGACGGCATAGTTCCTCTTCGAACAAGCGCTCTATTGTATTTGGACTGGCAGGCACTCGGTGATGTTCAAGATCTCAAGCAGCAGCGAACATCGATGGATAGGAAAGCCAATGGGCCAAAAGTATCTGGAAGCCCAAAGGCCGAGGAGAATCCTAAGACAGAGGAAAATTCTAAGACAGAGAAGAATCCTAAGACAGAGGAACAACCCAAGACAGAGGAACAACCCAAGACAGAGGAACAACCCAAGACAGAGGAACAACCCAAGACAGAAGAGAATAGGTCTGGCGAGGGCGTGGGTCAGATTCCCGAGGACTCGGAAATGAGTTTGGCCGAGAAATACTCCACGTTTTTATCGCGTATATTCAATATCGATAGCGACCTGTCGACAAGCGCCTCTAGACCCAAAGAAAAACGCCCGAAGCGCATCAAAAAGCGCATGAAACGATACGCCCAGATCAGCGTCAGAAGCAGCGACAGAAATGATCTAAAAGCCAAGAAAGCCGGGGATGCAGAGGCCAAAAAAGCCGAAGAAGAAGAGCAGGCCGGAGACGAAAAGGCTGGGCCACTGCGTGATGTGGAATCTCTTCATATCCCCCCAAAAGCTTCTGCTGTGGAGTCAGCACTCAACTCTCTCATCTGCCCAATTCCCTCCCGAGACTTCATCGATGATCCGGATACACGAACACCGGTAATTTTTCACGACAAGTATTATCACTTTGACCACGCGCCCAAAGAACAACATCAAACCGGCACCTTCAGCAAGTTTTTTAGGTACCATGATTGGCGTATGGACAAACAAGTGAAGATCGCTCGAAAGTACCATATGCCTGATCTCAGCTGGCGGAAAGTTTTGGTATATCTTCCACCCGACGCTCATAATAACATTGTTGTACGGCGCCGATTTGCAAACGGGTACGGTTGGGGAGTGATCGAGCATTTGCGCCAGGAGGTATTTGGTGGGGAAAAGCTAGCGGCGAAGTTTTGAGGGGGAGGTGATAAACAGGAGGCATCATATGGGGAATCTGAAGAAGCTTGAGAAATGAGAATCATCAGAATCAGGAGAGTGGTGATATATTCACAAGACATAGATTTCACGGAAGTGGCAAACTTCTCCATGAATGCCTGACTTGCCAGAATTACCAGATTTCCGACAAGGGCCTAGAAAGACCATGATATGTGTCTTTTCACCTTTTGCTTCAGAAATTATCGCTGGCTCGATAGGATTAGTATTCGGTATATTCCCTCCACGACACAAGCATCCAAATGCACCAGATAAGCAAATGTCTCCTAATAAAGAAGCCTTCATAGTACCTTTGACTTATTGGTCATGGTTTCCGCCCATACTTACCGCAACCCGCCTTTTTTCTTATTGAAGATGACAAGCTTTAGTTAAGATCAAGCCAAATGTGGGATAAAGAGAAACCAAGCAAAAAGGGAAGTTTTGGGCATTGTTAGCGGGGTGGCAGGTTCGCCTAGAAGTCAAACGAGAAATAAAAAAGGAAAGAAGAAGTTGTTTAAAGCTCCTCAGTTTAGGAACAATATGGTTGTCTTCATTAATAGTCTTGTCGAGAATCCTGCTTTCAATTCTCAACGAAAGCACAACTCACCACCAGGCCTGTTCAATTCCCCAAGCATAACGATAAAGCCGTCATCACCCATCAGTTCATCAGAAACATATTGGAAAGTGCCGTACTTCTCTTTGGGTTATTCATCGCTAACCAACTGCAAACATCACCGCACCGATCATGTGGAGGAATCGCTATCGGCGAAGATTTATCCCGCGTTTGCATTCTCACTTCATACGAATCCCTTCCAACCCTTAAAAAACATGCTCGCATATTTTAACTCCTTTGTTTCTACCTTTCTTCATATCATTGTAAGGCCATTGAACTTTCCATCCCCGCCCTGTCTCCTCAAATTCGCACCGCGATAGCGACTGTTCTGATCCTGTAACTTACCCCCATCTAACAGCGTGCTCGTAACCACACAACACGCGATAAGAGAAAAAGAAGGAGAAGAAAGGAAAACGTTGGAGATAAGCCGCACCACGTGCCGTTCATTTCATGTTGATTGAGGCTGATAAGCGATGCGAGTTGGCTGCATTTCTGAAGTGTCAAAGTATAAAGAAGAGCGCCCCGCCGAGTCAGTTTTTCTGTTCGTTTTTCCATTTTTTTTAATTTTTTTAATTTTTTTATTATTATCTTGCTTTCTCTTCCCTTCATCCCCTACTCTTCTTTTTCGTTCAGAACAAACCAATCCCTCTTTACGCCGCTGTCTTTCCCGTGTTCATTCTTATCTCTCTTTGTTCATTTTTTTTTTTTTTTTTGTTCCCACTCCGACGCTTCTTTTTCGCCCACCCCTGAATCTGGTAAATCATACTAGCAGCACCAGCACTATTGACAACTACTCCGTTGCTGTCATACCTAAATCCGGCGACCCGCACAATCAACGAATTGTTTATCAATTTTTCAAATTTGGTATTGATTTCGAGAAAAAGGGAGCAGGTCTCAAATCCAATTAAGCCCTTGTGCAATCTCGGGGTGGTAAGGTTATACGAATCCACGACCGGGAACACATCAATTGAAGCTTGAAATAAAAAGCAAAAAAGCAAATAAGGAAGAAAAATCAAACAAAAGCGAACAAAGATCGAACAAAACAAACAAATTCAACAGAGATTACATTCCCTTCTACTGAAACTGGTACCATCGGAAGCCGCCATACCCATTCAACAGTAGGTACTCCAATCCACTTTCAAAAGGGATTCATATCGACTCTCAGTCCCCGCTTGGAAACGTCGTAATCCAACACTTTCCCTAACTTTCATCAAAATCTACCAAAGCCAAAGCACAGATGAAAATCCTGTTTGTGATAATTGGCGCTGGACTTATTGGTCCTCGTCATGCGGAGCTGGTGATGAAGAGAGACGACTGCTCTCTCTTCGCGATTGTTGATCGTTCAGCAAAGGGACCACATGTGGCCCTTCAAAACGCGTGTTTGCACTTCAAAACAATTCAAGACTTATTCTCGTACTGTGAATCTTTCGGGTTGAGGTATCCAGACGCAGCGATTGTTTGTACGCCCAACGATTCCCATGCTGAGATTGGTATGCAGTTGGCAGACCGTGGGATACATATGCTTATCGAGAAACCCATGGCCTCCTCAGCCGGAGATTGTTTGAAATTGATCGACTCTTGTGAAAAGAAAAACGTCAAGCTTTTGATTGGTCATCATCGCAGATTCAATCCCTACATCGTTTCAACCAAGGAGCACATGCTCAAAATCGGCCGCCCTGTGGCAGTTCAAGGGGTATGGGCATTGAAAAAGCATCAGGGCTATTTTGACGAGAAGCCATGGCGCCGATCGAAGGATTCAGGTGGAGGCACTATAATGATCAATTTGATCCACGACTTGGACTTGTTGCAATATCTCTTGGGCCCAATCATCAAAGTTTACGCTGAAGACTTGCCTCGTCAGAGAAGCGCAGAATCACCTACCCAGCATGTTGATGAAGGTGCAGCCCTCACATTACGTTTCGCCAATGGCTGTTGCGGTACATTCTTGTGCTCAGATAACGTCATTTCACCATTCAATTTTGAAGCCGGGACAGGTGAAAACCCTTTGATCCCGGAGCTGCCGGATATGGCGGGGTTCTACCGCATTTTTGGTAGTTCCGGAACGCTATCTGTTCCCGATTTGGCATTATATCATCAGAACCACCTCGAAGACTCTGAGCACTCATGGTGGCAGCCGATCAAGAAGGATTACCTTGGTACAAACATGCCTGTTACTGCATTAAGTACTGATGTACATGAAACATACTCGTACTTAACTCCACCATCATCATATGAGACGAAAGCGGCGAATTTCGGGCCGATGACCCAACAGTCTCCAAAGCCATTTGATTTACAATTGAAACATTTTCTCAATCTCATCACAGGTGTTGAGAATGAGGTGAAGTGCTCCGGGTATGATGCTTTGCAATCTCTACTCTGTATAGAGGCGGTGATGAAAAGCATTGATGAAGGGATGCCCCAGTTGGTGCAAACTGCAAGCGCATTGCGGGATCAAATGCGCTATCAGCAGCAGACGACGGGGATATTATGAGAAAAAAAAAAAACAAAATGAAGCCTCGCCATTAAATAAGTTAAAGGAACCTGCTTGATTGCTTGATGGTTTTCCTAGTTGGGTTTGACTGAAGGTTACCAGTTCGCTTTTGAGGGTCATGAATCCTATTTGACTGGAGACAATAGGTCATAACAGGATTTACCCAGGAAGATGAAAGTATGGAGACGACTGGTTCAGAAATTAACCATCTCGAAGACTTCCTTGGTTTGATGTCTGATGTTCTTGCCGGTGAAGTTAAACCTTGATTTCTCTTGGTCACGCCTCTAGTCTTTATTTTCTTCTGCTTGCAATCGCTTTCCCGGGATTTTCCCACGTGCACAAGGCTCAATACATGTATATGTTATCATAGTGAGAGGAAAACCGTTTTGAGTACCGGAGGAGCCATCTGAGTTTTGAATCCTCTTCTATTCGGAAAAATCCTGGACCCCTTGCTCTTTTACCTGAGCAAAATTTCACAACCCCTTGGGAATTTATCTCTGCTTTTAGATGATTTCGTCGTGTCACCTCATAATGTTCTACTCGGAAGATTCAAACTCAGCAAACAGCATACTCATTTTCGAAAGTCCGAAAAGTACACTTTTTTTCTGAGACCTAGCAAATTCTACCACCAATTTCGAGTTTCATTGGTTGAGTAGTGCAGAAGCTCATTGTCATTTCACTATCGTTTTGGAAGAGGCGCAGGAAATTCTTAAAAACTTCAATTCAACTGCAGTACAATACTTCTGGAGAAAATGAGCATAGTCTTAAAAAAGAGCGGGAACAGAAATTAACTGGGATAAACTATTAATATACCTTGTTCACAAGATCGGAAAAATTCTTGTGGAAATCAAGATAGGGTTCCAAAATAGGCATGTGGACAAAGTATGGATTGTTTGGAACACAAAATCATGATTTTGGATTCAAGGCGAATAAACTAACTTCGGGACTTTTTCGATAGTTCATAATTTTTGACCTTTACTTGTTCTCAGTGCATTCAATGGGAATTGCATCTAAAAGTTCTCAAACTAGCTGACCTTCTCGAGCTTGATTCTTAATTTTTTGATTCCATATCTACTCAGTCTAAGCTTTATGTGTTTTTGACGACAACATTATTTAAGGATGCTTTTGCCTTGGGTGTGGATCTCTCGGAAGATTTTTTACTCGAGCCAAGGTTCAATCAAAGCCCATACAAATATACTATAGAAGCATATAGTCGCTATGGATGTTCTCACAATTCAGCTTCACTGTTTAACTTCTTCTATGAAACTTGACAATTGATACCAAAATTCATGAATTTTAACTTTCTGTTCCCAGCAAAAACGCTTCAAATCCGACCACTTGTCGTCTAAACATAATCTTCTGTTAAATTCCATATCATCATTCTTGCTTTCCCCTGGCGTACTTTTCCGAAATCTTCGCAAAAACACCCGAAAGCTTGAATTTTCTTACGAAAATTCTCTCAACAATAAACCTAGGGCACCACGTCAAGAGGAACCCCAAGAGAACGGCAAAACTGCCCCTATAAAGGTGCAAGCGGCCGCCCAAAGTTTGCTTTTCAAAGTCGTTTACTACCTGGAACGCGTAGTCCTTGGCAGGCATGGGATTATTGCGTTTTGCCATTTCCCTTCTTTCATCAAAAGCCTTCTCGATTCCCGGAACGCGGAACCACGAATCTTCCGCCAACGCTCTTGTGTCGGCGATGTTTGTTTCGACTCCACCAGTGACAAAGTTCAACACTTTGACTCCAAAAGGCTTCATTTCAAGGCGAAGTGTGGATGCGTATTGGTGGATTGCTGCTTTTGTGGCCGAGTAAATGGAAGAGAACGGGAACGGAACAATCCCGGAAACACTACCGGTGAAACCTACCGTTCCATGAGCTTTGATAAGCAAAGGGGCAAATTCTCTAGTTAATTTAATGGGCCCAAAAACATTGACGGAAAAACATTGTGCGACATTTTCGTCCGAGACATCGATGGCTGGAAAAGAGCACAGCTGCCCGGCATTATTAAACAAAACGTCGAGTTTTCCGTCATTCTCTCTAGAAATCAAATCGCGTAACTTGATTACATCTTCTGTCAGGGTCACGTCGCATGTGACAATGGTAATTCCATGCTCTCTCAAGCTCTCCATGGGTTCTAAACGTCTTGCACATGCATACGTTTTGTAGCCTCTTTTCGCAAATTCGAGCGCTGTGGCATACCCAATACCTGAGGAAGCACCTGTGACTAAAGCTGTTTTGCGGGGACCCATAGGTGATAAATGCGAGGATAAAGTTGAAAAAGAAAGAGGATCCCACGACATTTAAATGGTGAGCTTATCGCGGGTTGATACAATAAGTCACATGGAACGGCAAGGTTATGAGCGCGGCATTAAGTGCAGTGGGAACTGAATTTAAACTTCACCTCCCCCGCAATCTCAAATCTGCCTGAGTCTGGGGAAGCTGGGGACATTGTTTTTGCAGGTCTTTTGGTTTTTAGCAATTTGCGAGATGTGTTTTTTTTGAGGGCTTTTTTTGGCTTGATTTATTTCATTCGGAACTGAAATATGTTTGTTCATAATCAAATTTATCACATACGCGGCCGAAATTATAGCTTGAGTGCGGCGAGCTTCGGTTACATCTAAGAGGTGATGGTTTGAGTAACTGCCCCAAGCATTCCCAAAGTAACATTATGAGACCCTGTTGTGATCTATTTCAAAAGTAGTAGCAAGATGAAACAAGGTCTTCTCTGGATGTTTTCGATAATTATTCAACTTTGTATCTCCAAAAATTTACCCCACTTCTATACTTCGAACCACGGTTTATCATTGCGTCAATACCACCTTGAAGCACTCCATAAAAGCATCGAAAGAAGAAGCTTTCAAATCAAAAAAAAACACTCACATTAATTTAGTCTCAATATTGTTTCGTGGATCTTACTTCATCAACTTGGACAGATACAGTAATTTTGGAACGTGTTCAAGAAAGAAATTAGCTGGGAGCTATATCTTCTTCATTGAAGTGGCTCGTCGTTCGCTCGATAGCAAGCGCAATATGCATAGTGTGTTTTCCGTGATGCTCACAAGAAACGTTTTCTAATAGCTAAAACGAGAAAAAGAAAAAGAACTAGAAGTGAAAGGAGTAACATACCAAGTTTCTCGTATATATTGAATAAAGATTGGCGAATCGCTTAAACTAATTACCAAACTAGCAAGTTTAAGTCCAACTGGGCTGAAATCTAACTCATCCTTTGATCAATAATGTTTGAAGTTCTCATGTTTGATTGCATTGTTATTTATGAAGAAACAAGAGGTATAGGGCAGCCGCACTAAATTACTATTTTTGAGGTAAACCGTCTTAGTCACGTGATCTGAGGCTGAAGTAGCTCAAGAGTCAAGAGATCAAAGTCAGTTAAGTAGATGTTTCTAATCAAGCAGGAGCTACAAAGCACGCCCAAGCCCTTTGCTGTGATGTGACAGGACGCCCAAAGCCGTACACAACCTGCCAAGTATTTCCCCTTAATGTGTTATTCTCAACAGCTCTTCTTTCGTTTACCGAGATGGCAAAAAAGACAATAGCTCATTTTGATCACATGTCGCTACACTCGGAAACATAAAACTGTTATTTGCTTGAAGGGGCCACCCCATCGAACATGACCATATTCTGTTTCTCTTGCAATATTTGACGTTGTGCTTTTCAAAACACTGCCCGCTTTCATCCAGCATGATCATCGAATGCGTTCTTCTTCCCTAAAAATTTTATCTGTTGATTTCGGAATTAAAGACAAGGTATATCTTCCTACTTACCAAAATCGGGCAGACTCCGAACGCCATATTCAATACTTTTTGATTGCCTTAATTATGTGAAACATGGTGGTTTCACAAATGTTAACCACATGACGCATTCCTCGCTATTAGACGCCACATTCTTTGGCCAATGAAACGGATATGTTTACTCCTTTTAACCGATAACTAAGTGGCCAGCAAACCACCTTCCAAATATATAACAGAAATATAAATCCCGACCCAAAAACACTATTTCCTTTTTTTTTTTTTTTTCTTACAATGCGAGTTAGCAACGCTTACTACAGTCTATTCTCGCTATAGGGCACTTGTACATAAGAAAAACCCTTCTTCCTCAGTCGTTGCTTCGACTTTGGCCGTGAAAATTGGTGCTTATCCATACAAATATTGAGGAATTCTAGTTCCTCTTTCGTTTCTTCCGATACTGTTGCATTTATCAAATTTAAAATATGGTAAATTGCGAGGTGTCTCATTTAGGCAAGTTGCAGTCAACTGCCTAACAATGATAACCTGCGTAATAATGCTGTTACACACTTGGCATTATTACCAATCGAGTGAGTCGATGCCAAATCGACTCAGACTATAATGCTGGTGCAATGCTTGGCACCCATTATTACCTACCGAGTGAGCCGACCCTGAATCGGCTCTAACTATATAAGGACCGGCTTTCCCACCCTAAGTGTTGGAAAGCCAGACTGGTTTTACCAGAGGATCTCACTTAGTACATTAGGCAGATATAAAAACCCTGACATGGAGGTTGCACCCAAATAAACGGTTTCGCGTCCTTAAGACGTTTGAGCTGATGGTCAAGACTAATGATGACCTGAAAATTTTTTTATTTCGCATTAGCTCTACGTTGAACGAAGCCGTATCGCCACAATTGTGGTTTCCGCTCTGGGGTCTTTTGGTGCCAGTCTCACCACCACTCTCGATTATCTCCAACCCCACCTGGAATTATCGAAAAATCGATTCCATCCCGTCACATTAGTCTCTGAAACCCGCTTCTATTGTTGAATGCGCGGTAAGACTGTGGATTTAATACGACCGCCGCTCTAGCCATACTGTTTCATGTCCTAAGAGATATAGTTTTTTTTGGCCGATGAGATAATATGGGATTTGCCTGGCTGCATTCACGCAATGGCAACCTTCCCACTTTTTGTTGTTGGAGATTGATATACATGGTTGTCAGCGGCCAGCGGCATTGAGTCACAGGACTAAGTCTTACCATTTTCAGGAACATCTCCAGCCGGGACACGGAATTACTACACCTAATTCGCTACCAAGACATCGCAAACTAATTTTGGTAACCCAGCCGCCCAGAAGCTTGAGGATTAGATTCATTTTTCCTGTGTTTTTTTTTTTTTTTTTTTTTTTTTTTTTTTTTTTTTTTTTTTTTTTTTTTTTTTTTTCTAAAGCCACGTCGTTGTTCTCTTGTTTTGCTCGTATCTATCTTTGCTTATTGCACTTGGTCAGGAATATATTCCAATGTTCCATTGCTGGACAATATTCTACAAGTCAAAAACTTTAGAAAGATGACTCAAGAAAACAAGTACTGTCGATAGCCGAGTCCTCGCCATGAGGACTTGCCCGACCGGTTGTTCCGAGACACCAATTTTTTGAAATTATGATCACTACAATTTCTTCATCCAGATGGTGAGACTCACAACCCTCGCTACAAATCAGGCTCTGCCCCCTCGCGAGCAATTTTTGTTCCACAGGGCCAAAGTTATTGAGTCCATCTGAGCCTGCAATTTCCGGCTTTCCAGTATACCTAAACTGAATCTTTTTTGCATCAGTTGTTGTTGTCTGCTTTACGCATTTACCCTGCTCGGAACACTTGAGCCTGAAAATTAGGCACACGCTCAAATGATGCAGAGAGGCCCCTCTTTTAGAATCCTTTGTGCATCTCGACGGAAGAATTTGGAATTCTTTTCCATTCTTCACCACAGATTTGGTCGTGGACTTTCACACCAATTCTTTCCCGCTGGAATATGGCGATGTTTATCAAATTTGTCACGACTTTCCCCTACTGGTCTCCGACCAATTCGGTCCAATATCTTGGATCATTACAATCAAATCTGCTGCTGTTGATGCGTGTCATTCATCCAGTTGGCCGTTACTAACCATGCTCACCTTTGAGTCTCATTCTTGCGAAAGTATTGATACGTGTCAACCAAAGATCCCTGTTGTTGTACGTGACGGCTATTGCAAAAAGAACCTGTCCGATGCTTCGTTTTTCGTTGAATTTGATTTCACGAGAAGCGGGCCATTCTATTTTTTTCGACGCTGTGAGGAGGCATTAGCTTTTCTTCCCTGAATCTGCTTGAGCCGCTCTCACTCGCTTGTTACTCTAACGTGGGGAAGATCCATTTCTCCACATGAAAACCTCACCGCACTGTTGTGTCCCATTACCAACAGTATGGGTAGGAGATACCAATGTCCTCGTCTGCGTTCCCTTTGTTCATAAAGTTACTTCCACTAGCATGGTCGTAACTGGGGAAGATGCGAGGTGCCCCAATTAGGCAATTTCGTGAACTGTCTAACGATAAAAACCTGCTTAATAATGCTAGTGCAATGTTTGACACTCATTATTACCAATCGAGTGAGCCGACTCCTAGTCGGCTTTAACTATATAATGACCGGCTTTCCAACACTTAGAAGCCAGACTGGTTTTACTTGAAGATCTCAATTAATACATAGTTCAGATATAAGAACCCTGACATAAATATGGCTGGTAAATATGGCTGCAAAATTTCAGGAGGAGGTGAGACTACGGCAGGAGAACATCGTAAAATGTTAGGTTCTGGCGTAGCATGAAATTGACCTTTCATCGTTTATTGAGGAGATTCAAACTGGCATCTCCATCAAGACTTGCGGGAGAAGCCGACTTTATATAATGTTTGGAACCGATTGCCACGTTCGTAGAAATCCGGTCCTTGAGAGATGCATCATGAGAAATGCCGTATACGTGAGTCGCGATGATCACCAAATCTGGTAATTGCAAAACACAGAGTTGACTCGCGTATGCGAAATTGGAAAGACCAATCTACAGAGTTGATGTTTATGGTTCCAAATCTGGAAGGAGCCTAACACAGAGTTGACGATTGCAGCTGAATTCACCCGAGATGACGTAGTGAGTATGCCAGGCACCAAGGATCTAGACCACTTGAAAGCAACTTATACCGGAAGCAGACGTAAGCCGGTGCCCAGTCTGGGACCGGCCTCGTACGATCTCAGGTCCCGGAAATAAAAGGTATTAAATAGCTATATGAATTGTTGACGGTCTTTTAACGCGCAAAGATGTCGGGGATAGTTCAGTTCAAGGCCCTTTCCTGAGTAATCAGGTGGGGTACGAGTACCCGGAACGATGTAACAGAATATTTTGCCTACCATTACTGGCATCACACAGGCATGACATGGAAACTTCTGCAGCAGTACCCGGGTCAATTGAAGAAGAGAAAAAGCTTGAGGCAAGTATAAAGAAACTTTATAGATTGCGTGATATTGAAGATTCCATCGGCACAGACAGATACTTCAACTCATCGGATCCAAGACGCAACCTGAAACTCAGGACATGCAAGGAGTGTGTAGCCTAGCGACTCTAGATGGAAGATGCCGAAGAAGTCTTAGAGGGGATAATAACAATGACCATACAAACGAATGCCTCGGTCTCATAGATCACGATACAGACGCTCAAATGTTGGACAAAATCATAGAATACTTGGGTGAGCATGAAATCAAGAATTCTAGAGATATGTCAGTTGTGTCTAGTATATAAGGGCGGAAGTTGATACTTCAGAAGAAGAGAGAGAGGTTGAGAGCCTTGTATCAATGATCGAGTTTTAAGGGATACCTAGTCATGGTGTACATAGTTACATTAAAGGAAGTGTTCGGGTGAGCTGATGCTACAGCATTGCTCAAACACTCTCCGATGGCTATAGGCATAAAACGTGTGCACCGAAAATATGGAATATGCTTATCATCCATCATTCAACAATAACTACTGTATATCAATCTTCTTATACATGCAGGCTTACACGTAGAAGTTGGTCCGCTCAACTGGCTCGTCCAGCTGGTTGGTAAGAGTCGAAAATCCGCCACTGCGTGGCGCTATGACTCCGTTCTAGAATTGCATGTTTGGAAAGTTTTTTAAACAAATGTTTGAATTTGTCTCGGTCGAGTGCCTCTCTTCCACATAGAGAAGAATACCTTTAATGTGGCCTAGAGCACCAGAGCGTTTGATATTCTCCTGTTCCCCGGTATCCCCTGGATCCTCGTATGTTCTAAAAAGGTTAAACACGCTCATCAATGATCTCTTGTACAATAGTCTCCTCATTCAGCGCCTCATGTGGCTCTTTATCGTCATCATACTCATCAAGAAAGTTATTGACGGCTGCTAACGTATCCAAGTGTTGATCCTCGTCGAGATTGCCAACTAAGGTTTTAAGAATCTCCACTGAGTTTAAGTCTCTAGTTTCCGCAACTATAGATTCTGTAGCTTGGGTTTGTTCACTTGGTGGAGTACGCAATCCCGACTTGCGCCAACAATTGTGGAATATTCTAGCATATTATTCCATGCTTTATTGCACCACATCACTGACTGCTTCTCACTAACCCCTTCCATGATAACTCGCCTTTGCTCGCTTTCTTCGAGCATGTGTGTGACGAAAAATTTCACTCGCATGCAGAAATTTCATTGGACGATCCCTTCAGTCATAAGAGGTTTCTGAGACAAGGCACGGTGTGTTTCAGGATACCCGGCGGACGGGAAATCACAAGTGAATGCCAGCTCTATTGTAGAGTCAATTTTGGCCAAATCTCGTGCTATTAATGCCTATAGCCATTTTGATTTTGCACCAAAATTCTGGAATATACCTATAGTCACCGTATTTTGACTTATGTATGTAAATTATTCATAAATTCCCATTTTTTAGGAATAATGAAGTGATTATTCCTTAAGATGTACTGCCTTTAGCCATCGGAGAGTGTATCGAGAGAACTCACACAAGTTTCTGGTGGAGGTAGTACATATAAACTCGAGTTTTGAACCCATTCCTAGGTCCTTCTTTGTTGCAAGGCCGGTGGTCAAGAAAATAGCATCCCCTAAAGCGAGAATAGACTGTAGTTGTTGGGCGATAACTATAATTGAACACCTTTGCTAGATACAATCATACACGATACCAATTCGAACGGATTATGACAAATGATTCAGAATCTGATAAAAGAGCAGAGACATGGAAAATGGCAAAAATTCGAAGAATAGAAAATTCGGGTAAAAGCTAGTGGTTTTAAATCGCTTTTGGGATATTTTACTTCGGACGTGTCCACAGCAGCTTGCAGCGCACCAGGCACCTGCCTTCTGTTGAAAATGTGCTGCACTTTTTGCAACCATTTTTCGGTCGAGCCAACTCGAGAACAACGCGCTAAGTAGTCAGGGACGGTGGTGGAAAAAACAAGTGAATGTGATGAAAAGTAATGCGGAGAAAAAAACATGGAGATATTGATCTCTCAATTTCCTTCTCATTTTTAATTCTTTATATTTTATATTTCTATTCGTTTCATTGGGATTCAATCGGTGAACACAATTTGACCGAAGTGCAATAGAGCAAGATATCACTGGAGACTACGCGTACCAACTCTTGTTCAAATAAAAGGAAAGGCATATAGTTATAAACAGGCGGCCAATTACTTCACTCACCAGCACTGCACTGCAAAGAAACAACTATAAGAACCAGATTCGAAGAAACAGATACAGGCCAGTCTAACACTCACCACATTGTGCATTTCCTTGTTGAATTCTGCGCTCATGTCGGATCCTCCCCTAACACAAATTATTAGATCCCAGCAATTGGAGGCAGCAAAAACCCATTAGTCAAATAACAGCTTAATACAAATCTTCCTTCTCATTATTAGACATGAAACTCTGGCTTACCGAAGTCAGGGGTACCTCCAAGACTGCGGAGAATGTCGCCCGTGTAGTTTTCTGGCCCGTACCTACGGCCTGATCTATACACCTGGTTCCAGTTCCGCAACACATCTCGAACAAATGGCAACCCTGCAATGGGTAAATTTACAGCGGCCAATGCAGTTCCTCCATAGAATGTGTCCCTAAACCAGCCCACAGTGTCATTATCCTGCGATGGAGGAGGTCTGGTAAAGTCATATATGGACTTTTGAATCACCACGCGTTTGAAGTTGGCAAGGCCGTACAAATGCAACCTAGTGAGAGCTTCCAACGACCCGTTGTCCTCTTCAGCAGCAGAACAGAAAGAGGCGGAGCCGTTGGTGGCAAGACCAGCGTATGAGGTAAAGTAGTCGTTCAATGTATTACCCAAAAAGTTGGTGTTGGAAGTCAAAGTATCACACCGCTCGACTTTTGGGTGCTCCTTTGCCACCGTTTCGTTGTATAACTGGCGTTCGTCTTCAATAGTGGAATTCCCCGTTAGTAAAGTCGCGGTTCCCGCCAAAGAGGCAGCCCTGTTACGCAAGCTTTCGTTGACTTCAAACACCTCGGTACCAAAAACACGGCCAGGGTACTCATCTGGCCCGTTGGACCCCAAGGGCCAGAAACCGGTATGCCAGTCGGGCTCCGAGCTCTGGACGTCCCGATAAGCCACTGAGTGCTGGATGTCCACTTGAACCGCGTACTTGGCATAAGTCACGGAGCCAACAGTGGTAAACTTGGGCTCGCCTCTGGCAATTCCTGAGAGCAAGAAGTAGGTGCGACTAAGGTCAAAAAGGGGCGATAAACCTAATGCCATTACCGACGCAGCAGCGTTAATTTCGCCCTCCCCTGTTGTCGTTTGGCACACCGCATAGTCTTGCGTGCAACGGATCGTCGGATATAACGGAGATAAGCCTGGAATGGACATGGTGACGCCAAAATTCAAGGCACGCCACCACGGAATAGCTTCCGCCCGGACGGAGTTGACAATAAAAACCTTGGGCTGGAAAATTGCGAAAGGTTTTCCAAAAGGTGCCTGTAAGTCGTCGGTGGAAGTCGGCTCCCGTGTTGTATTCACCCAGCCCTCGGGACCTAGCGGGAAAGCAAGGCCACAGGTGAAAAGGAAAAATATTGCTAGGAACTGGATCCGAAACATGTTGCGCTAAAAGGTTAAATGAACGCTTCTACTGCTGATATTGTTGCTGTTGCCGAAGAGGTGGGCCAAGGTCGGCTATTTATGAATGGGGGCGCAGGTGTTAAATTAAAGGGTAAGCGCCAGCAACACAAGCCAAGAAATAGAAGTGGGCAGACAGAGAGTGTGAAGACTGGATGATGGTCCACCTGACAAACTTAAAAGATCCCCTCACTATCAATGGCCTGTTGAATGAAGGGAATAAAAATAAAAAGTGAAAAATGAAAAATTGGTGGACGTTCAGATAATCTAGTTGTACGTACCGGCGGGAAAAAAGCCCAGAGAGATGGAAGTAAAAGCGCTTGTGTGGTGGAGCTTTTTAATTGAAAAAGTGGTGAATTATTGCAGCTGATGAATTTTTTTCGTTTTGTTTTGAAGCTTTGAATTCTTTTTTGTTGGTTTTGTTGCCACTTCTTTCTTTCTCTTTTTCTTCTCTTTTATTGGTTGCAAGAATATGAAAAGAATTAACGCGGGCTCTTGGAAATTATGTGGTGAGAAGTGGCAGGGGTTCCCCGCATAAAGCGGAGCCCACTTTATGAAATGAGAGCAAGTGTTAGTCATTTTTTTTTGTAGAATTTCACACAGGGCTTTAGTAAAAGAAAAGAGAAGACAAAAAGTAAAGAAAAATAGATTATGTGGAGGACGGTGTGATCAATAAATGTTGAAGTAAAGAGTGTTGTGGTGTGACTGTGAAGTGTTGGTTGCTCTGGGAAGGAAGAAAAGGAAGAGGAGCGAGAAGTAGACGAAGAAAGAGAGAAAGAGAAGAAAAAAAAAAAAAAAAAAGAAGAAGAACAGAATAAGAAGAGCAAAGAAAGAAGAATGAGACGACTGAATCGAGAAAGAGAGAGGGAAAAAGAAAGAATATATATAGATGACGTTATGCGCTGGTTTCATATTTCCTCAAATGAGCCATTTATTGACTTACTGGAGAGTTCCCTTGGTGTGTATTTTCAGCAGTCTCTACAGTGGGGTTTTGATTGTTACAGCTTCATGGCACCTCATTCAGAGCATGTAACTTAAACGTCGGTTTCACAATTTAAGCCTATCTACGTCATAAAGTCTGTCCACGTCATAAAGTCTGTCTCATAAAGTATACCGGTTATCTCTGATTCCTAAGGCATATCTCATAACAAATAGCACAAAACGTCTGTCTGGTATCTTTTTTTTTTTTCATAGCCTATCTCATGAAATCTATCTCATTACATGTCTCTGATAACTGTCCTTAGATAGCGATTTTATCATAGAGACTATCTCATCAAGTCTATTTCGTGAAGTCATCTCAACATCTCTCTCTCATAAAAACTTTCACATCTACCTCGTATTGTGTCTCTCCTTATGTCCGTTTCCCAAATTATCTATTCCATCATTCACCTATTCCAATGCATTCTATCTCTTCACACTGCGAACCCATGAAGGGACTACTTCAATCATTCTCTAAGATGGGTGAAAAAAACAATAGAAAACGAACACCTGCGGAGTTTATAGAAATGAAGAGCCAGTGAAATGGTAGGAGAACTCCATAGACGAAATCATTCAATGAAATCCATGATGTATCAACAAGCTGGTTCGTTCAGTACGAGATAGAAAGAAAGAAACTATTGAACATTGAAGAGGAAGTGAGAGTGAAAAACGAGACGTGTAGGATTCTCTCCTACCCAGGACTTAATTTCTGCTCCATTTAGCTATTTCCTTAGTCACCTTAATTGTTCCTCCTTTAGTTTTTTACTTCTTCGAGCCTCGTGTACATGCACCCGCCCGGAAAAATAAAGATCTATTTCAATACAAGAAAAGAAGCAAAAGTTCAAAGAAGAGAATATTTCGAATCCGTGATTTCTTTTTAAGCAGTCTCATTTTAACGTACTTACGGTTTATCAACAGATGTCTTGAGACTTAAATCTCTTTCCGCAGACACGATTCTATTATGAATGCCGTTGAGTAAATAAAAATTTTCCCAGTGACCACAGCATCTATAAATCTGGAATATATAAGTGGGCCTTGAGCAAAAGTAATCACTTTCCAATCCTGTGGCCACTCTATGAGTATTGCTTTGATTTCAAAAGCGTGAATCCTTGACCGTCAGAGAACGGAAAAGTTCACATGAGATTGGAACGAAAAGAAAATCGAAAGCCATAAACTAAGATAGAAACCCTGTCCAACAATTCTCTCGAGCTTCCCATAATATTCATGTGCTAGTTAGGGGTCAAAATCACTCTAACTTGTTTGAGGATTGCGCGACAGAATGGCTGCAAAAGACGGCCTTTTCTCAGATCATTTCCTCTTCCCTTCGGGCTACGTACTGTTATGCATTTTTCTTTTCACTTACTTGACCCTTATTCTACTACTTTTTTATTTACCCCATTTTCTCCCATTGTTTAACCTATATACCCTTCCCTACTCTTGTTAGAAAATTTTTCCCTCGTAGAGTGTCTCCCAAATACCCCTTCCTTTCATTTCCAACACCCAGCCGCTTTAAAACCATGTCTTTTGCCGCTGATAACACTGATTTTGTGATTCAGGATCTTTGGCACTGGCTTCTGCAAATCGAACTTGGCTCGTACGAAATCCTGGAGACCATGCTTTTTGCAGCCAAGGGGCGGTCAAACGCCGAGATTGACGAAGCGTATGTGAATGCCGCGTGTTTTTTGAACGTATTGGAAAGCCACAAGGAACAGATCAAAAGGCAGATTGTTGCAGCGGCTAGATTTACTTGCGAAGACTCCTTACAACAACAACAACAACAACTAGGCGCCATACAATTCCAAGGAGCGCCGATGGATACTGACGAGAAACTTTCGGGCTTTTTGAAAGGCTGCAGTGCGTTGATAGCGGAGACAAAATCGTGCATCAGTGAATTGCGTTATCTTTGTAATCAATCAAGGGATACAATGGGCGCCAGTGAGTGTGAGGTGAAGTTAAAGCTAAAGCGAGGGAAATGGATCAAAACATATAAGGGCCACAATCTAGAGGACCCAGAAACCTTGGAAGATAATGATTTTGGCAGGTTGAAACGAGACTTCGAACGGCAAACTGCCAATATCTTAGAGCTCGAAAAAGAGAGAAACGCTTTGTCCGTTGAGGTTGAACAGTTGCAGCGGGCACTAGGGAATAGAAAATGATTTATAGCACCGGGGTTGCTCATAAGATTCGGGTGATTTTCTTTATCAGCAGTTAGTCGAAAATGAAAGAAAAACATGTTCGTGGTTATGGGTTGGAACGGGTGATCGAAATGGTAGTCGGAGTGGGTATTCAGAAATCTTGGGAAAAGTTGATTTCGTGGTTTCATTTATCGTCATTCTTTTCCTTATTTACGATAATGGTCAAAGATGAGAAATGTTTTTACACCTCTTCGCTCATCTTCACTTGTTTACCCTTTTTTAACTGCGACGGAACTCATCAGAAAGCATCTTTTCATCAAAATAGTGCATGAACTTCACCGGCTTTTGTTGGCCTGGCCTGTCAACGTGTAAAACAGGCACATCATAGCAATATTTATCGAAAGCTGACGAGTTTTCAGGCTTCATGATATCTATTGTGTTCAAATTAATCCTTGCAAACTCTTCAGCTTGCAAGACCTTGTTTAAAACAGCAGATGCATTCTTGCAAAGCTGGCAAGTATCTTTAGTGAAGAATGTGAGTGAGACTTGTTTCAAAATCAGCCCATTGGCGAAAAGCCTAGAAGGTGTAGGATGCATTTGACCAGTACTTTTAAGATATCGGATACCTAAAGGTTCAGGTGAAAAATCGAGAAGCACGGCTTATATCCAGGAAACGGCACATATACTGGCAACAAGCACTACGAACAGGGTGAAAAGTTGCATAAACTTAGATGTGATTTGAGGGGCTGATTGGAATTCTTTGAAAGACACCCTGGAATTTCCACTTTTTCATCTCAAACTTTTGAGTGGCGTTGATAGCTACAACTATTGGAAAGGTTTGACAAAATAGAGACGCGGGAAATGGGCTCACATGATGCCTGTTACGAATATAAAGATGGGGCAATAGACACGTGAGCCACATACCATTACATGCCCTTACCGAGGAGGAATCGATCGACTTATCCATGAACTACCGTTCTGGAGGCTAAAAAACAAGGTTTTTGACGCGGACTCCCGACTTAAAAAAGAATAAAAAATCACGAGTCTATAAATTTCAACCATCTCAAGCACCCGCGTGCAGGCTCCGCCTCGGCCGCGTTTGCTCTATCAATAGCCGACAGACGGAATTTGAAACACCCGAAGTGGGGATATCGCTTGAAACATGCGTCTTTTCGTCTTCTTCTTCGCGGCTCTTGCCTATGCTTCTAGACTTGTGCGTGTCAATGACAAGAACTTCAAGGAAGCGGTGATTGGCACTGGAAAATTCACTCTAGTAGACTTCTACGCCGATTGGTGTCGCCATTGTCAGAAACTTATGCCTACAATCGAGCAGTTGGCAGATTTGTACAAGGATACGGAAGGTGTACGGATTGTTAAGATAAACGGAGATGCAGACGGGCGGAAAATGACCAGAAAATACCAGATCGAGGGCTTTCCCATGCTTCTTATGTTCCATGGGGATGATAAACCAGTAGAATATAAAGGAGGACGGGACTTGGAGTCCATCAGCAACTTTGTCCAGCAGCTTTCTGGGGCTAAGCTTGGAAACACCGAAAATGAAGACGACGACGAGGTGTATTTTGGCGACAATCTTATCATGGAAGTGAATGATGAGAATATTGAGGAAAGTGTCCTCAACACAGACCACGCTACAATCGTTGCCTTCGTGGCTGACAATTGTGAACATTCAAGGCCACTCAAACCCATTTGGAATAAGTTGGCACATTCGATTTATGACCAGGATGGATCATATGTGAAGTTTGCCCGAGTAGATCTTTCGGAGTCAAACAAGGGAAATGTACCTCGGGTAGTGAGTCAGTTTGGAATTTCGCAAACGCCCACGATTCTTTATTTCAACCCGAAGAAACAAGACGCAGATGGACTCAAGCGTCCAGTTCCATTTTACCAAGAGCGAGACGTGGAGACGTTGATCCAATTTATTAATACCCAAACCGGACTTAAGAGAGATGCAAAAGGCGAACTCACCGATGAAGCAGGCCGAATTGAACATCTCGAAGGGGTCTTATCTTCTTTATCTAAAGATTCTGCCGAAAAAGTACTGGTGGCCATAGAAGAATTGGGTGAAAAACTCCTGAAAATGGGAAGGCACGCTTTGGTCAATAATGAGGTCATTTCACTTGAAGACGACGTATCTATGCTTCCCTATTACAAGAAGCTCACGCAAAAGGTTGCATCTGGAGAAACAGAATACGCCAGCAAGGAGCTTTTTAGATTGGAGAAGATGGTGTCAGAAAACACCAGGAACATAAGAAAGCCTGCACGTGACTACATCAGAAAGCGAATCAACATTTTGAAGACGCATGTTGGAAAATAGAGACAAGCGATTTTTCAGTTTCCTGAGTTCTACCAGTTTCCTGAGTTCTTTTAGTTTTGAGTTCCTTCAGTTTTCTCAGTCTTTCTGCTTTCTATGTGCCAATAAATACGCGGAGTCACCACTCAATGGCCTTGAATTTCTGCACTTGTCTGACCTTTTCGGGCCACACCTTTCCGTCTTCAACAATGCATTGGTCTATAATCGGCACTACGTTCTGTGGCTTGCAGCGGGCCAACCATATGTTTTTCCCCGACGATTTCAAATATATGATGACGTTGGCTGCGTATTTATGGCCGCCAATATGGTTGACATATGCCACATGCACTCCGTTTGGTCTTGGGTCGGAAAAGTCCCGGTAAAGCCCAAGATCCCGAAGGTGCATGTCCATTTCGCGCTTCATGATGGGGGCCGTGACGCCACATTTCTTGTCTCTGGTACGATGGGAGCAAAGGAAAACGTAAGATTTGCTGGCGTCAGTCTTGATTTCAACTTCTGGAAACTCGTCATACGAAATCCGAGGAAATTCCGTCAACTGATCATCTCTGTACTTGATCAAGTCAGGGAGGACTTTATTGAGCACATCTCCAGCGTTGGATAGCGTGACGTTTTTCACCCACACAAAAAAGGGGAGAAGAAGCAAGTCGCCCCGTTTCTGGTTCATATATTCAGCATTTGATTCGAGTTTAAGCGACGAAAGTGAGCTCACGGTAACTTTGATTTTGGAGCTTTCACCCAAACCAGGAAACTTGGCCTTTTCCGCCCATGTGTCGACGACATTGGCCAAAGTGTCTTTTTCACCAGTGGCGTTATGGGGCCAATCACTCTTGTTTGTAGGAATAACAATATGCATTCCATAGGGAGATGTCGATCCGTATAGCGAAGCGTTATCGTCATCTTTAAAAGAGAGGCTCTTCGGGTAGGAGCTCGTGCAAGATTCGCATTCAGATGAGCAATCTGCGATTTGAAAGCCTGCTTTTTCAATCTGCTCTTCAACCGTTGGCCCTCGCTTGAAAAAACTAGTCAATCCCATTACTTTTAAATGCAATCAAATGCAATCAAATGCAATCAAAGGATACGTGTTTGTGAAAAGGCCCTTTTGAGAAAACGAGAGATCTCACGGCAAAAAGGGGGAAGACCGATAGTTTAGAATGCTTAAAGATTATTGGGAAAGCAAGTTAGCAAGGGGACGGAATAAACGGGATCCACCGACCGGACTCCGGAGAAACTGGCGACTTAACACCGAGATTGCCCCATTAGTCGATCCGCGCAGTGTGTCAAATGTCGCGGGAGAAAAAAAAAAAAAAAAAAAGAACAGGCGTGACGGCCCCGCGGTTTTGCTGGCGATTCTGGTATGGAGATGGAACTGATCAGGCGTGACAGTCAATGTATTAGCATATGAAAGAAAAAAACGAAAGAAAAAAACGAAAGAGAAAAACGAAAGAGAAAAGGAAAATTATATAATGTTCATAATAGTGGCCCCAGATTTTCATCACTTAGTCATATGGCTCATTGGCTTAAGAAAGTGTGCTGACCTTCTCCTTGGCGAGTCCTAAGTAAGGACGAATTATTGCACCCATGCCACACTGTAGTTCGAAAAGAGAGTTTGTGGCACACACCCAGTCACCCACTCCGCCCTTAATAATGCGTCGTTCCTTGGCGCTTTTCAAATATTCGTCTCCCTGTGAAAACTCGTTCTCTTTCGAATTGTACACCCTTAACCGGTGCCAGGGTGTGAAATAAAGATAACGCGTGTGAGCCAAAAATACCTGGCCCACCTCCCCTTCTCCTATAGTGCACTGGACTTTAAGTGAAAGAGCCCCAGCATGTTCAAGAGACATTTCGGCAGAAGTAGTTATAGCAAGATTCAAGAAATCAATGTCTATTCCGATAGACGCACTCAAACCCTCGGTCAGGGCAACCACCGATTGATAAGTCACCACGCTTCCTTGGCCCAAAATCTCACTATGGCACAAGGAAACGGGAATAAAGCTTTCGGACATGTGTTCTTCGAAATCATTATAAAAAAACTCGACCCACGTGGATTCATCCCGCACGGTCAGAAACTTCTTAGCAAGTGGTGCTCGCAACGACCCGGAGTTAGAAGTTGCAAATGCACGTCCCGTCATTTTCGCAAGACTCTCAAGAGGCATTTCAATGTTCCATTTGCGGGGCGCTTTTCTTGTAAGAAAAGTATTTGTTTCCATGATCCGGAAAAGTACACACTGGCGGGCACTGGTCAAAAATCCCTGGTAATTAGTCGTGAGTTCTTGCATGTTTTTCACCGTTATAAGGCTGCACCCGGATGCACCCCCATATGGGAGAGGCGTCTGCTGACAAGCGCCAAGGGAAACAGAAAGTAGAAAAGTCAAAGGGTGAAAACGCATTGTGAAAAAGATGAAGGGGCTACTTTTCTTTGCTCTCTTTTTTAGAAATCACGCCCTTTTTATGTACTTATGTTTGATTAATTAGGCATGAAATTCCCAGTGGTCACGTGCCGCGTTTTGCCTTTACTGGTGTGCCAAAAAAAAAAAAAAAAAAGAGAACAAGTCCTCAGCATACTTCAAAAGTTAAAGCCCGCGTCTCGTCTGCCCCGGTTGGGTTCTTAAAAAAAGACCAAAAGGAACAGAAGGGCCGAAAGAGGACAAAATCCAAGGCAGAATCTTTGCTAGGCTATTACTAAATCCGGCCATTTTCTCAGCGTTTCAAAACATTGATTAGGCCCCTCCCGTGGAATGCCCGCTGAATATTTCCGAAAATGTTCATGGCGCACACGAGCAGCTTGTGTGAAGGTTATAAGCGAGAACCCCGGAGCTAAAAAGGGACTAAAAAAGAAAAAAAGAAAAGAATAAAAAAAAAAGAACAGGATCATTCGAACAGCGCACATTTCATTGTCAAGTTTTGAAGTATCTCCCTTACTTTCACTTTAGCCCCTGGTCCTCTTGCTCTTGATTCCTCCAGCAATGCAAGACCTTTTGTATGGCGGAAAGCCAATTTAAAAGAAAACCGTTAGCCAGGCCGTCCACGGTCACGTGACCCGGGGAATCGAGGCGTCGCGGGAAAAGTCTTCAAACTAACCAACCGCGCGTGGATCTCTTGATTTACTTCTTCCTCTCAGCGGCTTCCTTTTCCACCGCAAAAGATTCATTGGGGTAATACCGATCAACCCACGTGACTTCATTCGTTCAGACCAGCTTCCAAAATATAAAATACAAAATACAAAGCGGCTCGTTCATTCGACTTCTTTGCTTTTTCTCTTTTTCGTAATACTCGCCACTCGGGGCGGTTTTTTACAGCCATTCTCCGTGCCCCCCCTGATTTGGTCGCATCCCGAACACCCGCGCTGTCCAAGAATTTTGCTGTTCCTGCAAACTTTGTGTTTCTCCAGATGGTGAGAGAAAACCGCAGAAACACCAGCCACGCCAACGCCTCTTTTCTCTTTTCCACTTCCATTTACGGCCTTTTCTTTCCTGGAACCCAATCAAAACAGCACTTCTGTCTCCACAGATACTCAGAATCAGGCATTTTAGTCGGTTTAGCGCCAATCACGTCTATTTATTGAGCATAGCCATCACTTGTTGCCCCTTTTTTCCTTTTTTCCATCTTCTCCGGCACGTCGCATCCTCGCGCCGAGTCCATCACTTTCTAGATCCACCGAGGCAAGGCTTTTTTTCTTTTTTTTCCTTTCTCGATTTTTATTTGTGGTCGCTTGTTTGCTCTTTTCTATCTTGAACAGGCGTTTGAAAGTTTATTCATTGATTCACGCTAAGCCACCACTCTTCTTCCCATAGAAGAACCGTCATTGTTTGCATCTATCTTCGCGTCTGGTACTGAGGTTGCGCTTCCCAAGAGCAGTTTACATGACACCTCACCTCGCCCAATAACCACCAATGAGCTTGCTAGAGCTTAACTATAGCGAGAGGGGCTTTCATTCTCCTCGCGAGAAACAACAAGATTTCCTAGAAACGTCGCATGAGCCGTTAAGCCCGTCGTTGCCGTCTGCGATTCCTAGCCTCTGTCCTAAGATTAGCGGCGCCGCTTTTAACAACGAGAACGGATCCGGATCCGGATCCGGAAACATCAACGGCGATAATCTGCTTACGTCCACGTCAAACTCCATCAAGGGTGCGTATTCAGATACGTTTGAAGCTGCCAGTGGCGAGACCGTGCCAAGCTCCGTAGCCGAGGATAACGTGAACGGGTCTTCACAAACCATCAGCACAAGCCACCCCAAACTTAAAGATTCGGAGCTGGAAAGAACAACCATGATCGAGCCTGTTGCAAAGACCAAAACAAACATTTCTGATGCAAGGGTTCTGGAAGCATCTGAAAATTCGGATGAGCCGTGCAGTTTAGAGCAAGTTGGTCGTTCCAGCAAAAAGACTCACTCAAAATCGAACCTTGATACTGAGGGCCATCTGGAGACAAGCTTAGATTATTTCAGTCGGCAAGTTCCGCTCGATATATCAAACAACAAGCTGCTGGATGTCCTAAGTGCTAAGAAAGCCGGTGCTGATACGAAAGCCGAGGCACAACCCGAATGGCATACTCCGCATCCGAAAGAGTCTATTGATCTGTTCGATCGTCCTCAGACCTCGCAATTTCACAGTCGGCGTAAACTATCCACAATATTACGCTCCAACTCCAAAATGAACTACCTGACTAGCACTGGTGACCACACGCAAAGTGCCAAATCCTCCGCTCCGGAGACAGAACTTTTGAGGATGAAGTCGGCAATTATTACTAAGCAAATTCAGAAAAAGAAAGATGGATTTGACGATGAAACACATGGCTATGGTAACAAAATAACCGAGGGCCATCAAAACTTTGTCATGGCGTACAACATGCTCACAGGAATCAGAGTCGCTGTTTCACGATGTGCTGGAGTAATGAGAAAGCTTAACGATAGTGATTTTCATGAAACTAAGAAACTCACTTTTGACATGGATGGCAGTGAGCTCACGCCTTCTTCAAAATATGACTTCAAGTTCAAAGATTATTCGCCTGCAGTGTTCCGTGAATTGCGTTCCTTATTTGGTATTGATCAGGCCGACTACTTGATGTCAATCACTGGAAAGTATATTCTTTCGGAGCTCGGGTCTTCTGGTAAGAGTGGCTCGTTTTTTTATTACTCCAGAGACTATCGGTTCATCATAAAGACTATACATCATTCCGAGCACAAGCAATTACGCCGCATATTGAAAGATTACTACAAGCACGTGAAGGAAAACCCGAACACAATGATAAGCCAGTTCTACGGGTTACATCGTCTCAAGGTTCAAGGGGGTATCAAGAGAGTTCATTTCTTGGTGATGAATAATCTTTTCCCACCCCATCGTGATATTCACTTGAAGTACGATCTCAAAGGTTCGACTTGGGGCAGGCATACCAAGATTCCAGAAAGCATGAAGGAAAATGACGATTTATCTAGTTTGACCTTGAAGGATCTCAACTGGTTAGAGCGCCATGATAACATCAAGTTTGGGCCCGAAAAACGAAAAATGTTCTTCGAACAACTAGAGGCAGACGTCAAGCTTTTAAAAAGAATTAATGTCATGGATTACTCCTTGTTGTTGGGTATTCATGATGTCAGAAAAGGCAACTCGGAGAAGGTTGCCAAGTTGTCAGTGTTCGACCCCAAGTCCAATCTTAAATCCGAAGTTTTCAGGACTAATCCAAGGGATATTGATAGGGGAACAGACTTACCAAATGATGTTTTTCCCGGGAGGTCAAAGTATTTTTTCTACGGTCATGACGGTGGTATCAGAGCGACCGATGAGGATAATGAACCGGTCTCAGAAATATACTACCTAGGAATCATCGACTGCTTGACAAATTATTCGCTTAAGAAGCGACTCGAGACAGCTTGGAGGTCTCTTAGTCATTCCCGCAGCACAATCTCAGCGGTTCCGGCTCATGAATATGGTGACAGGTTCGTCAAATTCATAAAAGACGGAGTGTCTGACGTGAAGGTGAAGATACAGTAAAGCAAAGCTGATTACATGTGATGCGCCCATGCAATGAAGAACTTTGTGATGATTTTCGCGTCTCATGTGAATCTGGGGAGAAATGTGTTTTGAGGAGGAGCGATATTTGAATCCCAGAAGCTCGATGTTGATAAAGGTGAATATAAAAAAAAAAAAATGCGTGCGAAAGCACTGCAAGGTATAAGTTATAAAGCAAATGGCTAAGGCGCCAGCTGCACCAAAAATAGAGAATGGAACAAGAAAAGGAACTAACGAAAGCGACAATACAAAATTGTAGAGGATTTTGATGGAAAGGGTTTTTTCTTCTTCTATGTGGTTAAGGAATTAGTGGTTGATGTTTTCCTGTGAATACGTTGGTGGTCCACACTCTTGTAAGATCCACCTTATTTTTTAGAATATAAAAATCGAATTTATCTTTTAAGAGCGCAGTTTGCTTGAAATGCTTAAAGGAGAAAGAGAAATTTTACAAGAGTCGTTGGAAAATGAGTAAAACAGAAAACCGTAAGACAGTTTGTCAGAATACAATGCACAAAAATTCAAGATAATATCAGAAAGACGACAAACAAATACAGAAGGAACAAACGTTTCCCCACATTGGCTGTCGAAAACATACTGTACCGTAACACTGTAGTTTGGTTTACAATGGACCTCGGAGATAGTCGAGTCAGTGGACCGCGGATAATTGCAAATCTACTATAATCCACTGAAGCAAGTTCGAAAAGATTCCTGTACGTTTCCAATTTTCTGTTCTTCTTAAGACATGTTCTTGATCCAAAAGCTTGCAAAAGTGAAAGTGGAAGTGTGAAACATCAAAGATATAAAATAAAAGGATGGAGTATCCTTCCCTTCACGGCAAGCCTATATAGGCCGGGTTCACTCAGTTACTTCTTGTATCCAGTGAATTAGGATTGGGCTTTGCCAGAGATTGAAGAGTAGTTTAGAAATATCACTCTCGATATCGAGAAAACATTCGAGTGTATTAAGCACGGTTGTCCAACAAACACACTTTCATGTGTCAGATTTCGAGTCGTCTATTAAGACCAGTTCTGAGATAGTACCAGGACCAGTATCAAGACCATGTTTTTGTACTTTTTTTGTTCTTTTTCTTTCTTGTTATTTTTTTTTTTTTCTTGTGGATTATTCCACCAATTTTTGTTCGTTTCTGAGTTTTCTTAAGATTCTCAGAAGTCGACCTAGTCTATTGTATTTTCATAGTACAATTTGCCAAGTGAGCAGCAGAAATGTGGCCTTGCTACTTTCCAGATTAGCACCTTTTTTCAGTGATAGGGATACTTTGATTGAATCAGATGGAGCGCTTCTTCATCTAAAAGCTCATTGCCGTGCTAAAAAAGTCTACGGTCCAGTCGAAGCAAAGAAGTGGTAAAATCCGAAGATAAAAGAACTATGTTCTCCTCGAAATGGATGATGGTAAGCTTTCGAATTCATTCCGAGTTGGAAGAAATTACATGTTTTTTTTTTTTCAATCACTGCTTTCAACGTAGCAGCTGTTGAACTGTCCGAGACTCGTCAAAACTAACTTATGATTTCAATTGCCTGTGATACCAATTTAACCTGTGATATCAATTGACTGTGATACCAATTGACTGTGATACCAATTGACTGTGATACCAATTTAACCTGTGATATCAATTTAACCTGTGGTACCAATTTACCCTACGCCTCCCGGTATGTGGACTTGATAATCGAAACCATATACCCTAATCTCTCCGAATTGAATAAGATAGCACGAAACTACCCCATTAACCATTCGATTAATCGAAGTACCCAACAATACAATAATTCACCAACCTACACGTTATCCATATGGACAACTTTGACTGTCGCACTTGGCCTTGGTCGGACCTTGTTCCGGCCCCGGCCCTGGCGAAAGCCCCTCCGCACGCACCGCGGAGTTTCATCCACCAGGTCCATCCATCAGCTCCAATCAAATCTGAAACTTGCAAGTTTCATCACCAACAAGTCACACAATAGCCCTTTTTCGTTCTCCTGAGCATGCTGGTCCGCCTAAATACACGAGCAAGCGTCGGTTTCCGCCGGCGACTCACATTCAACCAGGCACCGCAAACCCTGAGCCCGGTGCCGGTGAATTTTGCGGCTCTTGCACTGCTGCCCAATATGGAGGCGGTGAAAAACCTTCCGAACTTGAAAACCGTGGGAGATGTCAAGGTCGAAAGCTTGGGAACGCCGCCACAGGCAGTATTGGTAGCGGTGCCGCCGTCAGTGCCCGTTTTTTTCCGGAAAAACGCCTTGTTGCTGCTCCAGGCAAACGTGAATCATGTCTCATTTAAAGCTCGCTTCCTCACGCCATTTCGCCGTCTTTTGGCGGGAAACTTCGCCTCCAGATACACGGAGGTTGTCGGGACCGAGCCGTTCAGCCTTCTAGTGTCGTCGGGGCTGTCGTCGTGGCTCCCCAGGCTCTTTGCTCGCACTACATCCAAGCTGTTCACCAATATCACGCTAGATGGCACCTCTGACTGGGCAGTTTTGCTGCGCAACGCGTTACAGGTATTCTCGGGGCCGTCGCTTGAAGTGTCGATGCGCCGGGTGCCGCTGAGAGTGTCACGGCGGTTCAGCAAAAGCCTAAAACTCGTGTCCAGACCTCAAACTGGCCTATTTTCATGGTGGCGTCCGGGTTACACCTTTATTCATGGCCGTGGTGCCGTGGGGCTTGTTGGAAATGGCTTGGTATACTGTGCAAATGTCGGTGACGGCGAAACCGTGGCGGTAAGCCGGCCCAATTTGATAGCAGTATCGGTAAGTGGACCCCACGACTTAGAAAACTGCGTGGTATCATACGAAAACCCCGTGCTGTACTCGAACGTGACGATAGTACCGCCACCACAGGCACAGCAAGTGAAAACATGGACCGACTTGAAGATGCAACTCGCGTACTACTACTGGCGAGGATACAACATTTTCCGCCGGTTCCGGGGCTTTTCCACGCAGCACGCTATAGGCAACCACGACTTTGTCAATGTCGTTGGGCCACGGACGATTTTGCTTCAGTCGGGGCCAGCACACGAGTCGTTTGAGCGCCGGTTCCACTTGCCCCGTATAAGTCCGGCCAGTCACGTGCAAACCAGTCCAGTAAAGCCCATCGAAAAGGTGCCTGCGGACTATTTGAACATTGTCACGGTGGACCCGAAAAAAGGCGTTTCCATTGAGAGCACTGACGATTTCAAGGATGCGCTTGTGAGGAAGAAGGAATAGAGAAGGGGGGTGAAGGCCATGGTGGAGTGATTTTAGAATTGTGAGATCCGTTCTTTGATGTTGTTGATGGACATTAATGATTGTTTTGGAGGAAGTAGCGGGTGGAGTTTTATGGGGTGTGGTTAGAGATGTTTCTGATTGGGTTCTGATTGGTTTCTGATTGGGTTCTGATTGAAAACCGTTTTAGACAACAGTCAGATTAACAAAACAGGTCGGATTCGGATTCGAGACGATCGAATTATTGTTTGATAAGTGTCTGATTGGGGGAGGACAGAAAACATGTCTCCGATAACACACTCATCAGGCATTTCTTGGATATGGCTCACATTAGATCCTTGTCCCATAGGATCCCTTTGCATGATCTTTGGGTGAAGATTATTCCCGAGAACGCATGAAAGCTTAGAAAGCAGATACCACTTTTGTACTTTATGGTAAATGAGGGGATTTCTGTATTGGTAATTCTAGAGGTTGGAGATGTTCAAAGATAACCCACGACTTATGTAGTTTGCATGAGCACCAAAAGGGTGATGGCTGATGCTTGCTATTTCACCCTTGAATATTACAACTCTCTTTTTACTGGACGTACTTCAGCAAGACCATTTCATAAATTTTCCATGATTATCTTCCACATTTGCTCCCACAAACGAGAAATCCTTTCGTCATCTTGTTTATTAAAACCACATTTCGGGGATTTGGTGAGGTGTCTCATTTAGGCAAGTTCCAGTCAGTGGTCTAACAACGATAATCTGCGGCAGTGATGATCGGGTGACGTATCTGCAACCTGTATTAACTACCTTCGAATTATACTTATATTGTCAGACAGTTATTATAAATCCAAGTAAATATTAAATAAGGTAATTTAGAAATATAATATGTATTACTAGTAGTCCTCTGCGATATCAGCAGGCTGTAAATATTTATATATGAAAGCCACAGGCTTTGCAGTCACTACTACTTCGTAGTTAGCTGACCCATTTTCAGCTCCAACTATATAATGACCGGGTTTTCCACACTATATGTTGGAAAGTTGGACTGGTTTCACCGGAAGATCTAGCTTAATACATAGTTCGAATTTGAGAGCCCCGAAAGATGCCCCCGAGTTCCGCTCACGCCTTGCTCTGGGTCGAAAAACCATATCACTATAAAAAAAAAAAAAAAAAACACCCGCAATAAATCCCAACCCCACATCAGGCGCCTCAACCGGGCATAAGCACGGGGATTTCTATTTACTCTGCCGAAGATATCCTGCCAATCTGAGATTAATTCCTCCATCTTGACTGTGAAGAACAACTGTCTCCGGCGTATCGGATTCGTCCGACGGAGTGGCCAAGACAATAGTCTACTCAGTGGAAGCTATAGATATACCGTTCTCCAGGTCCAGGTTTGGGTCCAGGTCCAGGTCCAGGTTTGGGTCCAGGTTTGGGTCCAGGTCCAGGCTTAGGCCCAGGTACAGGCACCGAACCGAATACACCCTCTTCACGACTTCAACAAGCCGTTGACGTTCCATAAATTCTCATAGCCTGTATCTGCAGGGGATAGCTTTTTCTTAAGCTTCATGCTTATGGTGAAACCTATCTTATGCCACTAGAACCGGACTCTCCCACATTAATCATAGAGGTGTCAACAACGCTTCCGGGTCAAAACTAAACAGGGGCACAAAGGACATTTGAAATTTGGTTATCTTCCCATGTGTCCTGCTGGAGGACACACGGTCTGTAGTTTAATAGGTGAATGGCTATGAAACCTGTCCTCGCCAACCAGGAGTGTTTGTACATTTCTTTCCAGAACTTACGCCATTTTTCGCTGGTCGGCTCTCGGGGCAAACTTCGCTGAAGTGACGAGGCTGGTCACTCATACACGGCTCTATCAGATGAAGTTGTGTTCTATCTAATACCTTTCATCTCGCCAAGATGTATCGCCACCCTCAAAAGAATCACCACTAACGTTAGAATACCCAAGATACCCCCAATCTCCTTCACTACACCTGCTTTTTCCTCCTACCACGGACAGTACTGATGCAATATTAATATACACTAGCTCTAAATAATTGAAATGCAAAAACTGAAATGCGAAAACTGAAATGCGAAAATGAACGTAAATAAATGTGAATGCAAAGTTACGCCAGCGCCTCACAATGAGGACGACGAAGACGTGTTTTGCGGACTGGTAGACCGTGTGTCCAAGTCCACACTGTCATACTCCTGGGAGTAGAGCTCGATCTGGCATGGGTTCGGAAGCGGAAACAGCCGGTCAAGAGATGACAGAATGTTGGGCAAGCCCCGGTTGCGGTTGCGGTTGCGGTTGCGGTTTTTCGGAGCCTTGTGCCGCTTGGCACCCTTAGACCGGCCGTTCTCCACACTAGCGGAATCTGAATTGTCGCCAGGCGAGTGTTTCCGCGGAAGCGTGTCCAAGTTTTTAATCGGGTTGTCGTGATCATTGGAGATTTGCGCCCACTGGCGGTCGTGCTCCTTCATATTGGCCCGACTAAGCTGCTCACCGGCCCCGTTCAAGAGCCGAGACTGGCTTGAGGTGGACAGAATCGACAGCAGATCGCTATCCTTACGGTCAAGTCCCGTCAGACCCGGTTCTTTGGGAAATCCGGTGCGCACCAGATTGGAATTGTCGGAATTGAAGCCGTCGTCGCCAGTATTTCGCGTGCTGTCGGTACCGTTATTGTTGTAACGGGTACGGTCGGGGGAATCGTCGGGGGAATCCCCAGCGGAATCTCCAGCGGAATCCCCGCCCGAGTTTCCGCTCGAGTTTCCGCTCGAGTTTCCGGTAGAAGTACCTCTTGATGTGTCGTTCGTTTGCTGCTTCGACTTGAGCGACAAATCCGTGAGGTTGCCCGATGTCTCCGACACCGTGAGCGAGTTCAGGTCGGCGTCGGACCTAAAATACCGCGGTAGACGGGGCGGGTACAGTGCCCAAGGAGGGGGGTCTGTATATGGAGGAGGGGGTCTTTTGACGAAAGAAGATGCCTGGGGTTGGACCTGGGGTTGATTTTGAGGTTGATTTTGAGGTGGAATTTGAGGTGGAATTTGAGATTGAGCCTGAGGCTGGAGTTGAACCTTTGGCTGAACCTTTGGCTGTGTTTTCGGCCGCGGTAATTCCCGGTCGAGGCCTCGGCTGCCGCCACATGAAGTCCCGTTGGGTTTGGGAGACCAAGGGCCACGGTAAGCGTGAGAAGGTTCCATGTTCGACTGGATGCGAGGGAAACGCAGGAGAAAGTGGGGCGTGCGTAGTGGGACTACTATTGCCGTCAGCG
Source organism: Metschnikowia lunata (assembly GCA_030583235.1). NCBI lineage: Eukaryota > Fungi > Ascomycota > Pichiomycetes > Serinales > Metschnikowiaceae > Metschnikowia > Metschnikowia lunata. The sequence goes on along the minus strand of JAJMHP010000023.1, from coordinate 39,454 downwards.
TCCCTCGCCAGCGGCACAAAATAGGTGGTTGGCGGCTGCATGGGCTGGGCAAATGGAATAGTTAATGGCTGAACGGATGGCTGAACGGATGCTTCAATTGATGGCTGAACGGATGGCTGAACGGATGCCTCAATTGATGGTTGAACAGATGCCTCGATTGATGGCTGAACCGATCCAAAAATCGCCGGGTTTGCCGAGTACTTCAGCAACACCTTGTTCAAAGCGTCGAAAAAGTTCCGCCACCTGAACACCTTGACATCTTTCTCGATGTTGCGAGGCCTCGGATGATCCATAGCCATAAGCGAGTGGAATAAACGTTCCGAAGTAGAACGGGCCACGGTACTGGGCTTCAAAAACTGCAAGTTCCGGCGGATCCGGCTTTTTTCTTCCACGGAAAACGGCTCCCCCACAAGCGTTTCAAGCACAAGCAAAATGTCCACCGAAGTCACCACCATCATATCCTTCTCTTCCCAGTGGATACACGAAATCACCAAACGCAGATCGGTTTTGCCGGTTTTTCCCACCGATCCGGGCGCCACGGTATTAAACGTCACTTTAAACGTGGTGAGGTTTTCCCTGTCGATGTTTAAACTCACGAGCCTGCGCTCATTTTTTAGCTCTTCATCGGTCCAATCTTTCTCAACATTGGCAAAACTCTCGTCCGTCGACAAGACGATGGGCACATTGATGGTGGTTAGGTTTTTGCGAATATAGTTAGGCGAAAGCCTACTTGTACGGATTAACGTAGGCGGCCTTTGGTCTTGAACCGTCATTTTGGAAGTTGTTGTTGGGGGTAGTGGCGTAAGTGGCGAATGAAGTGGCACACCAAAAACAGTGGATATTTGGGCGGATAGAAGCCGAAAGAATAGCGAGGTTAGCGGAAAATATGCTCACGACTTCGAAAACAACAGGATCGGGGGATAAATACTGGGAAAAGGTTCAAGATTTGTGTCCGATCAAATTGTGGCAAATGGTGGAACGTGTAAAGGCTGAATGTTATTTTGCAGTCGTTTGCTATATCTGCGGTAGGCGGAAAAAGTGATGATGAAAAAAGCTGTGGACAGTTGTGGCCCAGGGAAAGGCAGAGTTAATAAGGTTGTGGCCAATGCGCTTATTAGCCATGTCTCGCATGCATGACCTAGAATGGATAAGACGCTAGCATAGGAGTGCGCGGAGTCGTTTGCTCTTGTGTGCAGGTGTGGCTGGCGCACCGGTGAGACACGCCGCGCCAACGTGCCCCGCCTCGACCGGCCGAAATGGACGGAAGCCGGCACATGGTCCCGTGCGTCACCGAGCGTGCATCCGAGCCGCGCGATAGCAATACTCATTTTTTTTCTAGATCCCGATCCCGAATCGTGCTTACGCTGGTTGTGGCGAAGACCCAAGAGAGAAAAAATAAAAAGAGTGGGGTCCTTGAATCATTTCGCCACAGCATGGGGGTGGGAAATGGGAATCGTTCGAGCTACACACGTTTATCAAGAACCTGTCTATTGTTCCCTTTGATGCTTCTGCTATTTCTGTCTTTTTTTTTTTTTTTTGCTCTCGCAAAGGTGAAACAAATCGCTGCAAGGCGATGCAAGTAGATCAAGGTTTGGCGGGCATACTGGGCAGAATTTCCTAACACTACAGGAGCCTGGACGCACAAATCCGGTGCATTTAGACGACGCCCGTCCTAACCATAGTGAGCGTGTCCCTGCAACCTCCAGGGCTCACGAGTGGGGTTGGGCAGTGGGCCTTGAGGCCACAAGGCCCTTCATAAGCACGCGTGCACACATGCACGGAAAGCGTGATCCGAAACGAAGCTTACTTTATTGCCGACTACATTATCCTTTTTCTAACTCCTCTATTCTCCCATGTCATTCGACTCTTAACTTTTTTTTTTTTTTATTTCTTGCCTGCGTTCACAACACGATCACGCTTCTTCCCTAGCCACATCGGACAGGTTGGGTTGTGGCGCACGTCGCATGCATTCGCACGTAAATGCCCTTGTTATATACATTCGCTTGGCTGTAGGTCGTTCTTCATAGTGCCATTGGCTGGGCTGCTTCAACGCTTGCTCTCCTCGGCTTGCAAACTATGAAGTCATTCTGCGATAGTTTATATGCTCCAGGTTGCTGTTAAAGTGGAATGTTTCAAAGCCCCCAAGAGCTGCGAATCTCAGAGCAAAAGTTGTGGGAATTTTATTTTTGGGGTCGAATCTTCAAGAGCAACTTAAGCTCTTTCACTTGACTTGTTTTTCTATTTTTGTTGTAGTGTTCGCGCATGTGAGTCGGAGGTGGGGTGCGTGGCTAGTTGGATAGCAAGCAAGTGCGGTAGGTGGAATAGTAAAAGCATGCCTTTTGGATTGTCTTCAAAGTGGTGTCACTTCTGTGCCATATCTAGGTGGGATTGAAAAGTGGTGAGAGAGTAGAGAGTAATTAAAAGAAGGAGGAATGGGCAATGGGAAAATCAAGCCGGAAAAAAGAGAATGGTATGGAGACAGGGGGAATGGACATAAACGGACCGTGTTCTGTTCCTGTCCCGTTCTCATGAGCCCTGCAACATATTCCAATAGCACTCCGCTCGTGGGGGTTTTCTTTTTCTTTTTCTTTTTCTTTTGTCTCATCCATTTATTACTCCTTCATAGGCTCATACTCTTTGATTACCTCGATTCAGGTGAGCTCTTAAATGCAACACAAACTTATTTTTGCCAGTCTCTCTTCGCTTTATTGTAGCTCCTCATCCCCCACTTAGTTCTGGTAGTGATCTTTTTCGTTTCTCCCGCCATACTTTCCTCATGGTTGCGCCCTTGCTTCTGAGCTCATATAGCCGAGCTGCGTTTTTCATGGCCTGTTTCGTGGAACTGCCCTCGTTTTGAACATCCCGTATTTTGTCCCATGCGTTTTCTGTTGGCACTGTTTGTCCCTGTTGTTAATGTGCGAGAAGTGAACGAACTGATGATAAATCATGAATGATCCGGAAATAAGAAGGTGCTTCTATCTTTCGTGGATCGCTTACTCGTGGGTTCTGTTTTCTAAGAATCCTGTCTCTGGAGATTCTCAGTTTCCCGCTGACTTTTGAGATTGCTTCCAACTCTTCCACTTCTGGGTCTTTCCAGATCCCGATCCAGATCGACTCCTCATTCAATCCACGGATACTGACCGAAGTCTTTTGAACACGTCCAAGGTACTTTTCTCCTGTCCCTGGTGTAACTAAAAAAGCCCCTGACACGTGGAACTTATCTAAAAGATGCGGGAAGCGTTTTCGGAATCTCTTCCACTTTCGTTTTACGCGACCTGTGTCGACCAATGATGACATTTCACGTGTGGATTGAAAACAAGTCACTCTTTTTTTTTTTTTTTTAGAAACACTGCAGCAAGCTCTAGCCAAGATTCCGTGGGTGAAGGAAATAGGCGGAATAGAAGCGTTGCACGTAGCCCCAATAAACAGGCTGAAAAGATCGGATACCCCCGAAAGAATGAGCTTCTAAAGCGAACCAAAAAAGCATTTTGCGGCCTTACATTACTAGCTCATTCAAAAATAGCAGCTAGTTAAGGCAAAAGGGAAAAAGTCTTATGCTGGCATTCTGTCGAAAAATGTCTTTGATGGCTAGTGTCTGGAGGGACAAAATCACGTGCACCAGTTCTTGTGAGGCTAGTCTTGGTTTAGAAAAGTTAGGGGTCAGATGAAGGCGAGACGTTTTTTTTTTTTTTTTTTCTTCTTTTTCAAGTTCTTTGTTGGTGATTTCCGGTGTTCTTCAAAAACCGTTCCCATCATTTCGATCCCATTTTTGCCAAGTTCAGTGCTTTTGATACGATCCATCACTTTCTTCCGGTTTAAGCTGGTTCTGGGAACGACTAAAAGTCTTACTTAATTCAAAGAAAAGCACAAGAACCAGGGAAAGTAATGCTTTTCATGGACGAGATTTCTTCATTCATCGGAAGTATAGGAAATCCGGGAATTCGGGGAAAGACAGAACGACAGAACGACATAAAGCGCTTAGAACCTCACAGTGAATCTTTCCTTTTCTGCCTTAGTATCAAAACTTCGTCAACTCTCGTATCCCCGAACTTCATCAGGCGGAAGGCCTCGATAATTGCACGATTCTCATATCACAACGATCCATGGCGCTGCTTGATAGAACTAGCTGTTACCCACCTTTTCTTGCAGTAGTAATGCCTATTTCTTGGATTCCACAATATCCATGAAATTGTCTGTACCCTCAACCTTTTTTTTTCTTTTTCTTTTTTTTTTTTTCATTTCCTCACCTGAAGAAGCAATTCTGAAAGCTGATCAAGCCGTCCCAATGAAACACATTGGCAAATATTAGCCGATCTAAAGAAACACATCCTCAAACGAGCCTGAATGTTTTGTAATGCCAAGTTTTCAGTTTGAGATCCGCCATAAATCTTGAACACTGGCTTCTTTCCCGTGGCAATTTCGAAGACGCTGACGACCGCAGACACAAGTGTGTCCATGTTCATATCGATATGATAAGAGCCAATTCTTTCTGAAACTTCTTTTGCTCGCAGACGTGTTTCTCTAGAGAAATTGGCTGCACCCATGAAGGATGAGTGGAAGAATTAATCAGTGCCACAGTCTGCCACATATGCTTAAAAATTGAAGGCGCAACCAGAAAATGCACACGTATCCAAAGAAACCTTGACGAAAACTCAGTCAACTACCAATTTGGAAAGCCCAAACCCCACTTCTTCTTCCCTAATACGTCAATATGTCCACCACAATATTCACCACCGATACCAACACCTCAATGCACACGAGTAACACCACAATAAACTCCAAGTTCTCCTCGTGCGAGTGGCCCAACTGCTCCTTCAACATCTGCAAAAGATCGGAAATCACCTCAAGTCGCTGGTTCAAAAGTTCCACGCGTTGGTTGATTTCCAAGTACCCACGTGTCGCCTGATAGATCGGCTCCAAGTGCGGCTCGGCCCACATGAGCTCGGGCGAATCAAGCACGGATCCATGCAAGTTGATATTGATGCGCAAGATAAACAACTCGCCAATCAGCTTCATGGTCTCGTCTCGTGTCATTTCTACCTTACCAGTGTGGGCAATTTGCGAGGGAATGTCGTGGGTATCTTCAATGGTATTATCCACCAATTCCTCGAAAAGAGAGATCTTCACCAGCTGTGCTAGGGCATGTGATACCGAGAGCTTAAGCATGTAGTTCAGGTCGTCTCGAAGCGTGATGAAATCGTTGTAGATTCGAGGCTGGTACGACGTGGTGATGTAGTAGTTGAACTCCTCCACCTGGATATCTTCCAGGGCCAATTTCTCGCTCTCGAACCGTGCCAAATCCTCCAAAAATGCCTGTTCCTCTTTCACTGTGTATCCCCATAAGATCACCACGCCGTATTCAAAAACAAACACGTCGCATTTCTTGCCAAACTCGATTTCACCGCCGTCGTCGGCTAGACGGATCAATTTCTTGCTATCCTCGTCGTTGTCGCTGCGCCAGTCCTTGTATGTGAAGGGCGTATAAAGACACTCATCAAAAAGCTTGGGAGCAGTGTTATGAATGCGTTTTCGCTCCTTAAGCCACCGCAAAAGCTCCTTCATTTTATAAGATCCGCAAGTGCAGTAGGCAGTGACTCTCGGGAGCAACGCCCGGTGCAGTTTACCCAAGATTTCGGCGTCTTTTCGGGCCGGTTTATCTTTGATTTTCGTCACTTGCAGATACACGCCGTGACGCTGGGTCCCCGGCGCAGATAACGAGGCAGTGTCGCCGCTTTCATCTCTATCGGCTACTAAATCGGGAACCACGGGCAAAAGCTTTAGTTTTTGTGTGGTTCGGCTGGTTCGTTGGAGACCAATCTGAGGCAGCTGCGAGATCGTCGACCCGGACTTGTTGGCGTGCCTGGGCGGCTTTGCCTGGGTCTGAGATTCCTCTGTGGGGCCGTTTTGAGGCAAAAGAGGCGCGTTTTCGCTGTCCAGCATGTTCTTTGGAGACAAAACGGGCGGCGTCGGGGGTTTATTGGTGGATAAAAGTTGAAGGTGGAGTGCCATAGATAAACGGGCGTGAGCATGTCCCGGGTTGTGGTCACGTGATGGGGATGAGGCTTAAACCGTGTTGGTTTTGGGTATGGGAGATTATTCCCGACATTGGGTCAGAAAAATGACCCCGTAGGTACGTTAATAAGTAGGTGTAAGCGTGGATACTAGGCAAACCCTCGGAGGCCCGTTTTGGTTGAGTTACTTGTGGTTATTGTAGATTATGGTGGTACGGATCACGTGACGAAATCGTCCCACAGGTGCTTTTCCCCGCGACACAAAGAATTGGCGTCCTCATGAATTGCAGTTTTCTTCGTTCAGGTGACGAACCTTTCGATCCATATTGATATTTGGAGCTAGCTGAAGTGGCGTAACTTTTAATGGAAGCTCTTCACTTTTTAGCTCCTGAGCCAGACCTCATAGCGTAGGTGCGATTACTGGCCCATCCAATGACAAGGGGCCTCATAACCTCCAGTTTGACATAGGTCTTAGTTAGAATGAGCATCTCGTATCGGGGGTCCTTTTTTAGAAAGATACGCAGGCTGTGGCTCTCTCAAAGATCTAAATTATTGCGTGAACAGGGGATCTCAATTAAGGGAAGTGGAGATCACTTTCTGTTTAGTCTTTTAGTATTTTCTGATGTTCGCCAGCTGAATCAGCTTTGGGCACTGAGACAAAAGAGCAACAGAGAGAGAAATCTCACGCAATACCAATACTAAAAGAGTCAGATTTACCAATCAATAAATTGTATACCGTCACTGGAAAATACGTGTTCTTTTTTTTTTTTGTCCAAGTTGGGTCTTGGAAATCTCCTACTAGATGTGTTTTTCAATCGAATGGTCCTTGATTTAGTAACATATCCACACTAATACGATGCAGTTCGGGCAATTGCACAATGACTGTGTTTAATCCCAAAATATTATAAGCATGGCTGTAAAAACAGATATAACACCAGGCTTTTAATACTCTTCGTGTCTATTTCTTCTCCTTTACGTGACTACAATTTAATGGACTGCCGCGAGATGGTGGCACAACTTAGCAATTAACACGCCTATGAGTCATAGCGCGCTATTAGCCCCAGAGGACACATCATTTCCAAATATACGCAAATTGAATTGTTTTGTCAAGATCGTCAAGAAGAGTTTCTCTCTTCGGAGGCGTATGGCACAAGGGGGTGAAATTCTCGCGCCTCTTCTGAGTCGAGAGATGAAGAAGATGCTCGGGAAGATAAACCCGATGGGTCGATGACATGACACTCACATTATAACCGAGTGTATGCAAGTAGGGTCATCCTTGTTGAAGTTCAGCGTGGGGTGAACCGCGGTTCGCCACAAGTCATGCACTCGGAAGCTGTTGGAGGGGTTTTTTTTCTATGTAGTTTTATAGTTTTTGGTGGAAGTAGACTGTGCAAGCTCAGACTACGAACGCCTCCGCTCTTATCAGATGTATCAGTCAAAAAAAAAAAGAATAATGGACTATTCCTTGGTCCCAAGATACAAGAAAATCGTATCTTCGAGTATCTGGAGTATCTGACTTTGTGGTCTTATTATCACCAAGTTATAGTCTCTGATTTGACTTTCTTTTTGCGGAAAATTTACCATCTAGCACAATTGTCGGTACAAAAACATCGTCTACAACAATTCTTTTGGTTACTCGAATAACTTGATTTCGGAAGGACTCAAGTGAGGTGATCAAAATTGATAATGGCCTAGCTTAGATTTACTAAGAATTGAGAAAAGCGTGGGAAACGAAACCTATTTTTGATGTTTACTAATCACGTACTTTACATCAATATTGAGCTTTGTCAACTGTATGAACAATTAAGATCAAGAGTCAGGAAATATGAAGGGTTTTTGAAAAGCAAAAATTAAAATCAAATACAAATAATTATTAATTCCACCACCCAACAATATTATATATCCTAATCCTTCCATGCACGACACCACTAAGTCTATGAGAGATTTTTTTTTTTTTTTTTTGTTTTTTGAATGATTAGAGATCTGAGGAATCAATAGATTTTCCCTTTGAAAATACGTTCTATTCGAAAATTCTTAAAGTACACAAAATCTTTGAAGCACTTTTTGGCTTTCTAGTGAATGAAAGGGATGCGATCAACTATTTATTTATTTAAGCTGAAGTGCTTGGTTATCAGCTTGACACTCAAGATATGCGAAAGAACTAGGACCACTGATACTTGAATTTCAAGAAGAAAATACTACACAATCAAATTTCCTTAAGTACCAGCTGCTCTCAATTCTTGGACCAGTGTGTCAAACTACTCAATCCTATAATCATCATATTTATCATTATCCATCATTGGCCCTTTTTTTATTTTTGACCTTTCCCATTAGGACTCATAACCACTGGTCCCACACCCGTGCACCCGTGCACCACGCACACCGCGTGTCTGGTGTCTGCTCGATGCGATGCCCTACATGAATGCGAAAAAGTCCCCATACGCTATCAAAGCCATTTTACTCCTATTCATACACCAGTGAAAACCCCTCTTTTCCTCCCTGAATATTCTCAGTAATCATGTCCGAACCCAAGGTCAGACGACACGGGTTCCGGTCGTTCAAGGAGCGGGTCGACGCGATGAAAATCGAGCCCAGCAGAAAACTCAACACTAGGGCTCATGACTATGTGGAGTCTTCACATTTTTTAGCCACCCTACAACACTGGAAAGAAGTGAACATCAGCGGAGATTTCACCGAGTTTTGCATGGGCGTAGAACCGCTTTGCCAGAGTTTGCCCCAGATCTTGCACCACCAGAAGCAAATCTTTAGCTTGTTGCAGCAGCATATTTCCAGAAATGACGTCAACTCCATTCAGCCTTTGCTTGAGCTTGTTGCCCAGTTTATCCACGACTTGGGGCCCGACTTCATGGTATTTTATCCCGAATTTTTGAGTCTCATCACGAATTTGGCCCGGCAAACCGCCCCAAGCGATGCCCAGAACATGCGCAACTCGTCCAACGTCTTAGAGTGGAGTTTCAATGCCTTGGCGTTTGCATTTAAGTATTTAGGGCGTGCACTCACCCAGGACTTGGTGCCGACATTCCGCCTCCTTTTGCCCGTGTTGCAAATGACCAAAAAAACGTATGTGGCGCGTTTCTGCGCCGAGGCCTTGTCGTTTCTTGTGAAAAAACTGACTCCCGAAGTCTTGGCCGGAGCCGTGCGCTTTCTGTTTAATGAAAATGCCCACTTGCTCGTGTCGAACCGCCATTATCGTGAGTCATTGGTGGTTCTTTATAGCGAGGCGATGAAAAACACCAAGGAAACCTTCCATTCGAAGGCGCTGGCGGTGTTTTCCGTGTTGATTGAAAATGCGTTGGACGACGCGGCCAGTTCCGACGCCTGTGTCAGTAACGTATGTGATATTTTGCTCCAGGTTGCTCGACATGGTCTGCCCCAGGCTTGTGAGCGATTTTACGCCACGTGCTTAGCGTTTCTTGAACGTGTGGCTTCCGAATCGCCGTCCCAAGCCCTTCTTGTCCATGTTGTACAGCTTTTGATTGCCATGTGCTTTTCTGAATCTGGGAAAAAGATTCCCGACTGGCTGGCGGTGTTATCTGTGGTGGAGAATGTTGCGCAGAAGGCAGAGGGGGTAGAGGTAGGAAGGGGACAGAAGGAAGAAAAGGCAGAAAAGGCAGAAAAGGCAGAAAAGGCAGAAAAGGCAGAAAAGGCAGAAAAGACCAAAAAGGCCCAAAAGAAGCAGAAAGCTCAAGAATCAAAGAAGCCTCTGGACGCACAAACCTCTCTTCCCACGCCAACCTCCTCAACATCACGTCTCTGGGGTCTCTTGGCCCATCTTTTTGCCGTCGTCGTGCGCAACTGCCCCATGGAACATCTCCTGAAGCATTTCGAGCGCATGGCCTCACTCTTATTGGCCAGGAACACCAACCGGTACTTCCTCAGCTTCTACGAAATGGCGGTCGTGCACGCGCCCGAGAAAATGGCGTCTTTTGGCGCGTCTAAAACGCTCCAGCGTGCCGTCAACGCCTCTGTTTCAGATGAAGACTTGGTGATTCTTTCCCAGAAGTTGCAAACATTACCAGCCAGCTCCGTAGAATCGATTGTGCTTCCTGCAGGCCTCGTGTCGTCGCTTCTTGAGCTGATGGAGACCGATATCAAGAAGCCGTTTTGCACTCCAGTGATGCGGGAGCTTTTCTGGAAACTCCAACTCCTCCAGTTTGCTCCGGACATTGGCGCAACCAACGCCACAAGAAGCACAGCAAAAAACCCTCCAAACAGCACTACAAAAGACACCGCAACTGAGTCCACCAATGAAATCCTCACCGGCACGCCGTTACGCATCTTGCACACGCTCAGCGACCGCAGCTTGCCCCCCAGCGCGTTTCTTCACGATGTTTTGGGCAACAACTTGAGTGTAGCCGTGCGGCTTTCGGCCCCCAACGCGTCTGCCGCCAGCGAGCTATATAGCGTCGTTCAGACGTGCCTCGAGTCGTGCCGAGCATCGCTTGATTTCCTCGTGGGCGCCACCCGGCTCATCCAAAAACACGGCACCGCTCTAGTACGTGCCGTGCGTGGCGACATCGACCTGATCTGCCGGGTATTGGCCATGAACTTTAGTTTGCCCTCCAGGACTGTGCGTGTACAAACGGCACAGTTCCTTACTCAGCTCTACAGGTGTTCTAACACGCCTGTGCCATTTGTATTATCACAGATCCACGCCCTTGACGAGGTGCCGCTAACGATCGCTAATGCCAACGATGTGAAAATGCGGATCCGCCAGATGGTTACAGAATTCGCCGCCCAAGGATCCCCTTCCCGTAACGATACACTTCAGCTCTCGCATTATGTTGTGGGGCTTTTGAGCAATAGCTACCAGCCGTGCTGGCTTGCGGTATACGAGACGCTTCCACAGCTTGCGGAAGCTGGATGTGCTGAAACGCTTTGGCTGGTGTTTATGGACCACTTGAGGCTCGATTATGTGGCCCACGAGCAGCAACAGTACACGTCAGATGATGGAGATAAAGGCCAGGAGTCTGCGTTTGCCGACACGGAAATGGGCGATGATTTGCAAGATAATATGGACATCGACAGGGAGACAGAGCCGCCAAGAGGAGGCTTTGGGGCCACACCATTTTTTGACGTTTTGGACGAGAACTTGGCCGCCAGTATCGCCGCCGCCACTTCGTCCATCTTCCCCTCAGCCACAGCAGCACTTGCAGCCATTGTGGGCGCCGCCCAGCACAATTTTACTAAAGGCGTGGCCTATAATACCCAGGTGAGATCACGAGTGATCAAGGCGTTGCACGCCATGGCATATGTGGTGGAACAGCACGGGGCCGAGTTTGTCGAGTTTGTGGTGCAGCTTCAGCAGAGTGAAAACGACGACCATGCACCCAAATATGCCAATTTTGACTCGTGGGCCGCCAAGGATAAGCTTACGCTTGTGTCTGTTTGCGGCAAGTTTAAGAAAATGCGCAAGATTGAAGGAAACGAGCGGCTTTTCGAATTGGTTCTTGAAAACTTGTCTCTGAAACAAACCGCAGTGCAACAGGAGTCGCTAGAGGTGCTTTTTGCCTGGAACAAGCCCGCCATCAACAAGTACCGCGACAACTTGAAGAACTTGCTCGAAGACAAGCTTTTCCGTGACGAACTCCAGCTTCTTGTCAACAAAACAGGCGATTCGAAGATCGAGGAGGCAGATGCGCCTGATGTGATTCCTGTCGTGCTCCGTATCCTCTACGGCCGAGCCAAGGGCGCTTCCAATAACAAGGGTAAGAACGGGCGCAAGTTTGCCATTGCCACGATTTTGCCCAACTTGCCCGACCAATATATCCAGCAGTTTCTCGCCATTCTTTGCCACCAGCTTCCGTATTCTGCTTACTTTGAAACAGGCATTGTTGGACAGGTGTCGAAGCGCCAGCTCACAGGTATGGTGGGGTATTTGAACATGTTGTATGAGGTGTACAGTGGGCTTGGGTACAAGTTTGCTCACCTTTTGCGGGACACGCTTCAGCCATTAGCATATACTTTAGTGGCGGCACAGCATGTTCTTGATAGCGAGACGACGGAAGAAGAAAATGGAGAGGGAGGAGAAAACAAAGAGGTGCAGATCGAGAACGATCTTGATGTGGAACACATGGACGACCCCTCTATCGCCTCAAATACCAACGATCACCACCTTTCCTCCGGCTGCGCCAAGGTGGCTCGTGCCGTGCGTACCCTCGGGTTCAAGTGCCTCGACCACTTCTTCAAAATCACCGCCCTGGTGCACGAATGGACCGCAAAAGATACCCTGGTCGTGTACGAGTCAATTGTTCGCCCACGGCTTGTCCGGTTTTCCCAAGAAAACGCCCAGCAGCCGCTGTCGCTTATGGCGTTGGTTCTTGGGTGGATCCAGTCCCCGCTGCTGGTGGGATTTCTTTATCTCGACGACTTTGCCGCCGTGGTGGCGGTGATGGAATTATTGGGCAACCCGCACGCCAAAGAAACGGTGAAAATGGCGATTTTGGACTTTTGTATCGCTGCTTTTACCCACAAGGAGGTGGCCATTACCACCGACGACAACTACTCCATGCTCTTGGCGTTGGTGGTGGACGCCTTGCTTGCGGTGTTGCCTCCATTGATTGAGAAAAGTATCGATAAGGAGATGAATGCTAGGGCTGCCACACTTTTGCTTTTGATCATCGAGGGCGGCTACGTCAAGGAGCAAGCCACCAAAACGGCTCTAGTGCACGCGTGTGCCTCGGCCATTCGCCGGCCACCGACCCAAATGGGCCAGAATGACCGGGTCAGTTTGCTTTTGTCGTTGGTGGCCATGCTCGACGGATACGAGTGCACTTTTGACGACATTGCCTCGCTCTACCAGGGCTGCTCGCTGGCATTAAGGCTGTACAAGGACCGTCACGTGCGCGAGGCATTAGTACAGTTGTTTTTAGGCATCGGTGCTCGTTTTGATGCCTTTACCGATGTGGGCCAAGTCTTGGCCGATTTGAACTCGTACCTGGCGCAACGGCTCGTTGAACCTGACTTTGAACGCCGCCTCAGAGGGTTTCGCCGCATTAATGACCACCTCTACCTGAGTTTGAATCCAACCCAATGGCTTCCGCTCGTGCAGGCATGTCTTTTCTTCATAAACGACCCGGAAGAAAGCGTGATCCGGACCAATGCCTCGTATACGTTGGTGAGATTTGTTGAGGCATTGCCGCTTAAGAGCCCTGGCCCCGAGCTTGATGAGTTCACCCAGCTTTTCCGGTCCGTGGTGGACCCACAGTTGAGGTTAGGGTTGAAAAAAGACTCTTCCGATATTAAGGAGGGGTATATCCACGTGTTGGGTGCCGCAGTTAAGTGTCACGCGTGTCTTCCCGAATTCTCTTCAATGAGTGTGTTGCTCCTGGACGACCCCGAGCAAGACTTCTTCAATAACATCACTCATATCCAGACCCAGTGCAAAGTCGATGCTATTCAAAGCCTTGGAGAGACACGTGACTCCTTGGATCCCGACTGTATTTTCCACTACCTCTTGCCGATGACGGAGTCGTATACGGAGGGCTTTGACGACAAGGCACGTGCTATATTGAACGCCACCCACATCACGTGGGAACAGTTACTGTCTAAAATGCACTGGCATCAATTCAGACAATTGACACGCCGCCGGATAGCAGTTGCTGGGAATTCCGAAGGCGGCTATAACCGAGACCGGCTCCGGTTGGTGGTGCGATTAACACAAGGCATGCGTGAGTCATTTAAACGAAATGTTGGCGGTGGCCTAAGTGGAGTTCCCGATGACCCAGAACGTGTGGAAGCAACGATCATGCGGGAGCTTTTCGAACCAATCATGGCCATTGTGCGTCTCCGCAGTGACGAAACCGTGGAACAACGCTCTATTCTTGTGGAGGCCGCGGTGAACTGCCTTTTATGTGCCTCAGAAACCACAGCCCAGGCGGCTATTGCCGGTACCTTGACCAATATGTGCCAGGGCTTGCGTGCACGCTATCAGCCCACGAGAGAGGGTCTCCGTAAGATTTTGTGTAAGGTGGCGGTGATTGTTGGGCCACGGTACCTCCGGTTCATCGTTCTTGAACTCAAAGCAGCACTTTCTCGGGGAGCCCAGATCCACGTGTTGAGCTACACGCTCCATGCTGTACTTGTGGCAACACGTGACGCGTTTGAGGAAGGCGACTTGGACGAGCTGGCGCCGCTCATAGTTGACATTCTCATGGAGGACATTTTCGGTGCGGCTGGTCAGGACAAGGATGCGGAGGAGTACCGTAGTGCCATCACAGAGGTCAAGGCCCAAAAGAGTTTCGACACGGGCGAGTTGCTCTGCTCCAACATCAGCTTGTCGGCGTTCCATTATGTGATCGAGCCCATCAAGATGCTTTTGCGCGTCAATATCCCCGTGAAAACCCGCAACAAGCTTGATCGACTCTTGCTCAAGTACTCTCAGGGGCTTCTCCACAACCCGGCGGCTGCTCTGCGTGACGTTTTGATTTTATGTTACGAGCTCCATCTGCTGACACGGATCGCACTGGACGCCGAAGACAACACGGGCGGTAAAAACGCCAAAAACACCAGAAACAACCCCGACGAGGACCATTTCTTGGTCCAGCCTGAGGTTCGTGTGGGTGGTGCCAGTGCCAATGCCAGCGTCGATAAGGCCCAGGTGGTGTACACTCTCCAGAAGCTCAGTTTTGATCTTCTCCGGACGGCTTTGACCCGAAACCTGGAGTTGATGACTGCTGCCAACCTCGACGGTTTTGTGCCGCTCATGGCCACCAGTCTTGCCGCCGACGACGAGGGCTTGCTTGTGGCGTTGTTCCGATTCTTGACTCTTATTGCACCAGTGGCGTTAGACGAAAAGCATAACGCGTTTTTTTCAGATTCCGCTGCAAGGGCGTTCGACGTGATCCAGAACGCCGCTTCCACAGGTGTCCTGATTGCCCAGATCTGTCTCCGGTACTTGGCAGTGGTGATGCAACATAAACCAGCGGTTCAGTTGAGCCAGGGGGCATTAACCTACCTTCTCTTGCGGCTCCTTCCAGATTTGGAAGACCTGCGCCAGCACGTGCTTGCGTTTGCCTTCTTGCAGGTGGTGGTGGACCAGCACGTGATGCTTCCGGAAGTGTACGAGGTCATGGAGAAGGTGTCGAGCATCATGGTGGTGAACCATTCGAGGGAAGTTCGGCGTGTTTCGCGTGAGTTGTACTTCCAGTTCTTGATGGAGTACGAACAGGCGCCAGCACGTCTCGACCGCGCGTTCAAATTCTTGGTAAGTAACTTGGCGTACCCTACACAGTCCGGGCGGGAGTCGGTTATGGAGCTCATGCACTTGATTGTGTCCGACTCATCTGAAGCTCTTGTGGCCCAGCTCGCCACCAGCTTCTTTGTGGGCTTGGCCAACGTGGCCGTGTCCGACGACGCTCTGAAATGCCGTGAGATGGCGTCGGCGCTTCTTGCGCTTCTATTTGAGAAGGTGGGCCTGGCCCAGACCAAAGACATGGAATCCTTCATTCACTCATGGATGCTCCAGACTGCCAATCCCTTGTTGCGCCGCTGTGGTCTTACTGTGTATAAGATCTATCTCTCAGTGTTTGGCTGGGGCGGCAGTGAGCGACTCGATTCGTTGGCTTTGGGCCTTGTGCAAAAGATGATTGCACTGTCGAGAAACGGCGCCGAATACGAAGAAGAATCGGGCTTTGAAACGTATACCGGTATTGATCCAGTTGGAAAGGATGAGGCGAATTTGACGACATCCACAAACTGGCAGCACATATACACGGCCATGAACGTGTTTTCCGGTATGTGCACAGCACTTGGTGCTTCAGTTTTGGCCAAACGCTTCGAGAGTATCTGGCGCGATATCTTGGACACGCTTCTCTACCCCCACACATGGGTACGGCTACTTGCAGCCCGGTTGGTGGGCGTGCTCTTGGGCAACATGGACCAGTTGCAATTTAAGGTTCTGCCCGAGGATCTCCAGACCCTAGCGTACAGGCATTTCCGTCAGTTACAGGCGCCAGTGGTTGCTCCGGAGTTGGGCACCCAGGTTGTTAAGAACATGATCAAACTCGTGACGAAATGGGAGCAGGAACAGACGCCGTTCTATGAGAAAGTGATGGTGAAAGACGACCATGAGAACGGGGGTGAAAATGAAAGTGAAACCGGGGGAAAAGACCTCGAAAACACCGAAATCGACGTAGCTGGAGAAAGCTCTGAAACCTCTCAAACGCAGAAAACTACGCATCCCACTGAGACGGCGCCTAGGTATAAGCTGGCGTTGGACTTTGTGGTGGTACGTGTTTGTTCCCTCATGAGGATCGAACCTCGTGCGGACCGCCTTCTTGTGGCCCGCAAACTGGCGATCCAGTTGGCCGCCGTGATTGGCCACGTTGTTCCCAAAGAAAAGTTGGCCCCCGTGGCCCGCCAGCTCTTGCTTGGAATGTACTACATTCTCGAGAGCCACCCTGATACCGAGGCGGAAAACGACGTGTTGGATATGGCCAAGGAGTGTGCAAAAAGCCTTGAAGATAAATTGGGCGTGTTACTGTATTCAGAGGTTCTCTCGGCAGTCCGCAAGGAAATCGACCAGCGGCGCCATGAGCGTAAGGTCAAGCGGACCCAGTTGGCCATGACTGCACCCGACGTGGTTGCAAGAAAGAAGTTAAGGAAACACGAGCGGGAGAATCAAAAGCGCAGGCGCCAAAACGACTCAAACGAGTATTACCGCGACAAGCGGGAGACCCGTGTGAAGCGAGTAAAAAAGGAGAGGAATATGAAGAGACACGGCGTATAACTGGTGTACTAAGTACTGTGTATGTTATGAAAAAGAAGAATTGAGATACGTACTGTGTTAAAATAGGGGTAGTTTTTAGATTGTTCTAGTGGGTTGTAAGTTGGAGGTGATACCAATCTGGTACACTGCTCTGGCCCGAGTGAATTTCCTTTCATGCCGTTTAGCTAGGGTGAAGCCAGTAAGAATACGGTAAGTAGGGTGTTAGTAGATACATGGGGCTGGGTAAAAGCCAGGTATGATCTTAATGGGACATGGGAACGACCATGCAAATACCATGGGATTGGAAACAGAGACATGCAACGGGGGTAGTGGCACCCGCCAGCTGCAAGAAGAAAGGTGCTCATTTTGACAACTTTCTATGGGAGAAAATGGGGATCTTCTGGAATGGTATGAGTAGCGCGGCTTCTATGGCCCCATGGCCCCATGTCCTCCCATGTCCTTCCATGACCCCATGTCCTTCCATGACCCCATGTCCTTCCATGACCCCATGTCCTTCCATGACCCCATGTCCTTCCATTACCTTGCCCCTCCTTATCACCAAAAACTTTTCATCTTCACCTCATAGTCCCATATTATCCGGTAAATCAGTCCTTCAATTCCCATTGCTATAACCCTTTTTTTCTTCCACATGAGCTTCTCAAACTTTTCTCCTCTTGATTCTAGCGCCTTCTGTCCCATCTACTCCTGAACTGCTGGACGGTAGCTCACCTTCCCCATGTAAAAGACTGATTTTCTCAACGTCCACATCATTGACACCATGGCCCTCGTCTCCTTCCTCAGGTTCATCAAACACATCGGTTTCATCAACCTCATCAAGACCACTTTCGTCCAAGGCCTCGTCCAAGGCCTCGACGTCATCTCCGTCATCTCCGGCATCTCCGACATCACCATCATCTCCTACATCACCATCATCGCCGTCATCACCATCATCGCCGTCTTCATCGTCAATAAACGTCTCCTCCCTGCCCGTATCGTTCTCTTCGTCAACGTCGGCCTCGGCTCCAGGCGTATCCGGATCATCGGTGGCCGCTTCTTCCAACTGCGTGACCCGGCTTTTTCCATGCTTCCCTTTCTTGCCCATTGCATCCGCAGCGTCCTGCTTGCCCATGTTATATACCACCATCTCTCGCCGATACCTCTCCCGATCTTCTTCATAAAGCTTGAGATATGGGATTTTTTGGGTGTCGTCGAGCGCCTTCCACATATCTGTAAGTACACGTGTGAGCTCTGTAGCGGGCTTCCCAGGGTTATCCTTTTCCATTTCAGCGCGTACACGGTCCTTTTCCCGCTCGCAAAACATCAAATATGCGTTTGTGGGTCTTTTTGGCAAATTCGGGTCCCTGGCTGCCCGTTTCAACGCCGCAGCAGACATTACCCCGTTCCTGCCCCTTTTCCCTTTTGGCGCCTTGCTTTTGATCTGCTTGAAATCCAAATTTTCGTCAACCAAAAGCGGCTCAAATGGCCGAGCCATGGCTTCTTCGTCTTGGTTCTTTTCGTCCTGCAGAAACAGCAGAACCTGGCTTTCGAGCCGTTCCAATAACACAGCATACTCCAATCTGAGTCGACGGATAGAAACCCGTGTTCGGGAGAGAGCCAACGCCGATATTTCGTTGGATTCTTCCACCTCAGCGATCCGCTTGCGCAACTCTTGGCATTTAATTTTGAACTTTTGTTCTGTAAGGTTAGAATTGAGAGTTTATTATGGGAGTTTTTCGCTCCAGCATCAGCCCAAGCATAAACCTAAACATACCTTCGCTTTCCGGAGCGGATTCCTTGATGTTGACCATATTCCCCGAGCGAAACTCTTGTCACTCTAGACGTTTTAAACATTGAATTTATTGCCAATACTGATATGGCGCACCACGCGTGCTGTTGTGTGCACGATGTGAGAAACATTGCAAAGTCCAGCCAAGCTGGGCAGAGCGCAGTTCTGTATCGACTGAGCAGAGATATGAAATAATATATTTTGATACAAACAAAGGGAGAAGAGAGAGTAGAGAAAAGCAAACACGCTCTTCTTACAGCCTCCTTTCACAGCCAGCAATATGCGCAAAGAGACGTTGCTGCGTTTTGTGAATTAGAGAAAGGAAAAAAAAAAATCGGGAAAATCAACCAAGGACAAATGTGCTGCACACTGCTCAGTCACTAAGGCTGTAGCCACACCAAATCTTATTCGGACGATGCTCCAGGCAAAATCTCGTAGTCAGAGTCCAAATCTTCCGCTTCCGTTACGCTGATCAAGTCATAGTCCTCGTTCTCTGCATTTTCACCGTCATCGCCCGACACCGTTACGTCGTCTTCACTTGTTAACGTCTGCTCCAGAGCAGTCGAGCCCACTGCTTGTACTTCTTTGGGCAAGGAAGGCAACACGATGGAATGTACTGAAGCTGTCGCAAAGGAGGGGGTACTGGATGCCGACACCTGTCTGGTGACATCCTCCAAATGACAGAATTCAGGCAACACACGAGACGTTTCAGTGCTGCTTTTCAACGACACCGATTCTCTCAACTCCATCAGCGCAGTCATGTTTCCCATTTTGAGCGAACATTCGCCGTAGAACGCCAGAGAGCTCAAAATCACCCGGACAGGGTACTTGAAGTGGGTGCTGCTCACGGCAACGTTAAACTTTGATGATCTTTGTGGAGCAATGCCATGCTTCTTCTCAATCAGCACCGACGCCACAGTCGTTTCCAAGCAGTTGACAATGTTCAAATTAAAGTCGTTGCAGTCGAGTGTGGTTTCACTTTTGTTCGTAATGAGCACTTGAGACATGGACTTTCCTTTGGGCAACACTGCAATTTCGACCACCAACGAATCAGACTCAGAAGGCTTCTTGGGTGTAACAACGGCAGAAACAGTTGCAACTTCTTCTGACAGATCATGTGCATTGTCTTCAGGCGTGCTAACTTGATCATTTTCCAGCTTTTCGTCGAGCCATGCCGCCTCGTCTTGGCCTTTTCCGTGAGCCTCCTCTTCGGCCTCCTCTTCAACCGCCTCTTCTGCCCTGCGCTCAGCCTCTTTCCCCCGTTGAACAAGCTCGCAAAGTCTATCCACTGACAGTTCCGTACCCGGCTCCATACTGAGGGGCAATAATGCCTCGAGGCGTTGGAAGTGGCCGGCTAACTTCTTCAACCGCGCATGCTCTTTTTCTTTCTGGACTTTCTTGGCACGATCCAACTTCTGCTTATCGTTCTTTGCAAAAGAAGCTGGCGGCGGTGCAGAAAAGGAACCCCCTTGGCAACTGTACAAGGAAGAGAGGCCGCGGTTCCTTAAAAACTGTCTGAAAGTTTGTGTGTCTTCAATGGCAATCATGCCATGCAGAGCCGAGTGGTCCGCCACGTTCGGCTGCAGCCGGAAGCATGAGGCACAGAGATCAAAATCAGGGCAAACCATGCACTTGTACCGCAATCCAACAATGTATTCAGAGCTGTTGTCGTCCTGGCACACATCGCACAAGACACCCCTATGGACAATGTTCAGAAACCGTTCTGACTGGGAATTTTGGCCGGCTTTTTCCTGGGGCTGTTCGCCGAAAGTGCTTTCTGTTGCTTCAATATCGTCGTCGGCGTAAACCAGCCCGTCAGGTGCCACAAGCTGTGTGTACAAGTTGGAGAACGACTTCATCAACTCAAAGATCTCAGACTTTTGGAACTCCCCAACCAATCTGCGCAAGTGCTCCACGGCCTCTGCTCCGGGCGAGAGGTGAGTCTGGACAGAATCCTGGTACGTTGTGTGATGAGGTTCATTGCGCGCTCCACTAAGGGAC
The DNA here is from genome assembly GCA_030583235.1 of Metschnikowia lunata. NCBI lineage: Eukaryota > Fungi > Ascomycota > Pichiomycetes > Serinales > Metschnikowiaceae > Metschnikowia > Metschnikowia lunata. The sequence goes on along the minus strand of JAJMHP010000023.1, from coordinate 18,927 downwards.
CCCAGTTGAGTTCCCCGTTCGGTGCTGTTTTCAATTCCATCTTTTGATCCGTTTGGGCCAAAGGATTCTGCAGACTGCACTGCAACTCTTACACCCTCTTTCGTACGCACCACTAGCTTCATTGTATTTTTGACCTTCAAGCTGCGGAGAAACTCCTTGAAATCCGCTTCGGTTTCCAAAGGCACATACGCACGGTGTTTCTTCAGACGGCGCTGAAAAGAGTAACTTTCTCTGTGCTCGCTTGCAAGATTTGTTCCTGCCAAAACATGCGATGCAAGACTCACTTTTGATCCAAGTGTGTGTGTTTGTGTACGTTCCACTGACGACACCTGTTCGTGGCTAAGCGCCGAGGAGTTGCCCTCATAACAAGAAGTGACAATAGTAATTGAGTCGCTACTCATTGGGGGAAAAAAAAAACACCAAAAGAAAATGCCTCAAAGAAAAGTCAAAATCCCAAAATGATCAAAGGCGCCCAAAGTGTCAAAATCTCAAAGTTGATCAAAGTCCCCAAAAGGTCTGAAGGGTCTGAAAGATTAAAAGAAAATTGAGGTCTCCTGTTCTTGACAATAAAGCCTTGAGTTCCTTTGTGTTTTACTTTGCTTTTTGATGCCGCAGTTTTAGTATAACAAAAAAGAGGCAAAAAAAGGAGAGGCAAAATACGAGAGGCTAGGAAACGAGGCCAGATAAAAGAAGGAGTGGTGGTGATAAAGCGTGGGGTTGTCACGTCAGATAAGAAGGGTGTGGGGGTGCGGAGGTCGCGCCTGCCTGAAATTGCCACCATATCCGTGGCGGACTGCATACAGTCAGCCCGTTGCGTCCCCGCGGCTTTTTTGCAACTGGTGGGCATTGGCTTGTGAATGTAGTGTGTGGGTTCTGGCACTTCAGTTTCCTGCTGAGATTACCAGCGAATAATTTCGGGATGTTGGATTCTGGGGTGAACAGGAAAAAACGGGGAAGTTGAGGCTAGTATAGTTGCCGTGCTTTGAAAGATTCTGGTCGCTTTCTATCTTTTGCTTCAACTTTTATTTCTTCTCTGTTCCGGCTTTAATCTTTTCGCGAATACGTCTTTTTCTACAAAGCTTGAAGTGATTGAAAATCCCGGGGATCGGACAAAAATCTACCAAAAAAAAGGGAGCAATCGTAGCAAAAATAGCTAGCATGATATTTGAAAAGACTCGTATCACTGGATGATTTCAAATCACATCAAAAAGAAAGATAAAATTCATTTGACATGGTTGTTATGACCGCTGGCAGCCTTTTCTTACCTCATTTACCTCATTTCTTCATTTCTTCATTTTCTTCAGTTTATTCATTCTCTTCAGTTTATTCATTCTCTTCATTCTCTTCATTTTCTTCATTTTCTTGTTTGCAACTTCTATAAAGGGGCGAATTTCTGGCTCGCATATCTGCAGTGTTTATTTTAGGGATCTTGACATCTCTCCCTCTCACTCTAGCATTGAAGAGAAAAAAGTACTGTTCTTACATAGTCTTTTCTAATTGGCGTTGGCTGATTCAATCGGTGGTTTTGATGCTTGAAGCAACCCCTTAGCAAAGGGTCGGAATAATGATAAATCAAAAGTACGAAATTCCGTGTTATTTTGTTTTTCTCTCAATACGGGGGTATCTGGTCATCTCCTCGATACTCAATGACCAAAACGAATACAAAGCGGGAAATACTACAATACCTGTCTATTCTCGCTATAGCGGACGCTATTTTCTTGACCACCAGCCTTGCAACGGAGGAGGATTCAGGAATGTGAGCAGGATTCGAGTCTATATGCGCCACTTTCCCCGAGAATTCGCGTGAGTTCTTTCGACATGAGCAATAGCGTCGGTTCACCCAGACACTCCCTTCAAAATTAATTGTGTACAGCTTGACAGGGTACCTCTTGAAACACAATGCGTAAGAAATGATTGATATCTTCTCTTTTTCATGAAGTATTCCCTTCTGCCCGTATGATCTTGACCCAACTGACTAAAATGTTTGACGTAATGCGCATCCAAATGGTCGATGTCTTAGCCCAAATTGAGCGCCCGTGTTGTGAAATATCAGACCATGGTTTCGCTTGTCTCGTGGCTGTCATCGCTCTATCCAAGACTTCTTCGACATCTTTCTCTAAGGTTTTTTCGACATCCTTCACTTAGACTCTGTCACCCGGTTGTACGTCTTTAATTTTGAGCGGTATTTTGGTCCTAAACAGTTGAGCATGTTCATCTGAAACTTTTGAAAATCGCTAGCGTTTCCTTTTTAAAGCTCCCTTCTTCACGTGTCAAGTTTTGTTTTGTCTTGATTCGACTCCAGGACCTCTGTATATGCCCAAGTTTCACATTGTTGAATTCGCTTTTCAACGTCGAAATGCATCGGGGATGAAGCTAGTAATGAGGTTACAATATTTTGTTACATCACTTCTGGCGTTTGAACCCCACCTGAATACATGGGAAAGAGGCCTATGACTACAGGTTTCCGACTTATTTGTGCATTGAAAGAACGTCTTCGATTCCACATAGATAATTATCAGCTTCCACAATGATTATCTCGTGCAAATTAACATACTCTTCAAGTTTTGCAGTCATATAAACCATATTCTGAATTTGCTATATGCAACAGTGCTGAACGAAACGATCGAGGAACCATGATTTCTCGATAATTGTATGAATATGCACCTACTTTCTCGGTCAACCGTGAAGCTTCGACCGAGGAACGAGGAAATTTCCTATAAGCAAGTCCCCTATAGCGAGAACAGACTGTGAATGGAGTTCTGTGAGTTGCTATTCTACGTAAAATAAATCTAGTAGCGACCTTAAAGTAGGGGATGTCTGAGAAAATTAGTCATATTTTCAAACAAAAAAAGGAGAAGAAAGAACACATCTCTTGTCGATGTTGGGCCCAGTTTGAGGAACTCCTTGGGGAAGGATTTGAAAGAAGGAATTAGCATCGCTGCGGTTTAGGTTTTTCTCTTCTGCGGTTTAGGTTCTTCTCTTCTGCGGTTTAGGTTCTTCTCTTCTGCGGTTCAGGTGAGCTCCTCCCTGAAAACCATAGGCATATCCCGTCACTTTTACAAGACACGCTTTAGAACGTTCACAATCACTACCGCGTCTTGTATACGGATCCGAAGAACTCGAGGAAAGGCACTCTATGCAAAGCACAATTTACTCTTTTGATGAGTCTTGTACAATCAAATTCATTGAATAAGGAGTATCCTGGGAAGGGGTTCTTTTTTCTTTTTCTTTTTTTTTTTTCGGTTACGCTAGTGACGCTTGGAACTAAATTGACAAAATACACTCCAGCGTAACTGTGTGAGGTGTGTTCATCAAGGAAGAGGGGAAAAAAAAGCACAGCCTCTGTGGGAAGAAGGTCACAGGGTATCTAGGGAAGCTGTGCCTCGGATGCGAAGCAAGCCACCACCAAGCCCCAAGGTTACACCAGTACAACCCGGGAGAGCCCTTGCTTGTCGCCGCACACCATGCAGCCTAGTAGGAATCGGAAACCTGACAATGTGATATGGGTATAGCGCAGCGGTAAGTCTCTCAGGTCCATACTTGAGACAAATCCTTATCACATTTCAAAGCACATCTATTTTGCTGACCCCAAATAAGTATTCCTAGGGAGTTTCTTCGTTAGTGATGTATTTTCCTATCCAAGTAAACCGGTATGAGTTCAGATTCGCTTTCGAACGACATACGCGACTGAGTTGGACTACTGCCAAGATCTTCAAAGCCCACATAACCTAGCCATCCACCAGTTTTTGCATATTATGCTTTCACGAAGTTCAAGAACAGCCCGGCCTTACGTCAGCGCACGCAATACTGCTCGCTTTTTACGCCGCTCGCCATTTCGAGCGCAAATGGCCATACAAGATGTACACGAATGTACACACCGTACATACTCACGCCCGATGTAATTGTAGAGCTGCTGTTTGATAATTTGAGGATGGTGGGGCCAGCCTAGACTTGGTGAGGTCTGGTTTGTCCCAAGTTGTCCAGCAAATATGTGATAGCTTATATTTTACCTCTTTGGCGTAGCTCCAGTGTCCCATTCTGTCACTCTTCCGGATCTGACGAAAGCCTTTTCATGCTGGAGTAATTCGACAGAGAGTGTGTATATTTTTGATCAGCGACGGTGTTGAGTCACTTCTTGCAAAATGGTGAGCGGCATAAGGCGCGAGCCGTATTGCGCCCACTGACGTTGCTAGATTGGGCTACTTGCTGCATACTTAATAGAAGGTATTGGTTCACAAAGTCTCAGAAAAGGCGCATGCGTGGGAAACGGTCTTAACAAGAGATCGGCTTACCAGCACTGGTCGGGTCTACAGTACAGCAAATTCTGATGATTTGTAATTGTTTCTTTCGCCGTGGATTACTAGGCTGTGTGGACTAGCTTCAATGAGTCCATTGAAATATTATCCAAAAACGACTTAAGAAAAACATTTCTCGATAATCAACCCATTTGAAGGAACATGGCGATTTCTTTCGGAGGGGTTTTTTTTTTATTCGGTGACGCTTACGTCTCCGAACGTGCGTCTGTCAAACGTACACGGCGCTGCCGTTGCAGAGGAAGTCTGCATGTCGTGCGTTTAAAGGAAGTTAATTGGGCATTCCTTCTTCTTTTGGGACAGGTGCGCAGGGCCACAGACGCACGGCGGCTGTCACCGCTTTTAGTGCTGCCGATCAGATCACATAATCCGTTTTCCGTACAGAAAGCCTCCAGACTCCTCGCTTGCTAGAAATGTGAATATAAATTGAGCTTATTCTCTCTCAAGTCCGATGGTAAAAACAAATCTCAGATTGCTTTCCGGAAATAAACCCGTTGCCACTACACGTAAATGCTTTATCTTCAAGTCGCTGCGCTCTTAATGAGTGCCGTATCGGCAGCAACTACCCCTGATCTTACTAAGGCAAAATCGCTCAAGTTGGATTTCGACTTGAAAAGAAATTCTTGGATCCCTGAGAACAAGTCTAGCTTGGCTAGAAGAGGGGGTCTGGGGGAACTCACGCTCGCCAATAAGGATGTGGCTTACCTTGCCAAGGTTAAGATTGGATCCCAAAAGGCCGAAAATAACGTTGTGCTCGACACTGGCTCGTCGGATTTGTGGGTTATTGCCCCGGAACCAGAATGCAGCTGGCAAGAGGTATTGGAACGTCGTTCTCTTGACACTGAGAATCCCAACAACCAACAAATAAAACGCCAGAATCTGTCGCTGTCTCAAAATTTATGTACAAAAATGGGATCGTTCGACGTCAATAAGTCGTCTTCTTTCAAGCATAATTCGTCAGTGCCTGTGTTTGTTATTTCCTACTCTGACGGCCATGGTGCTTCGGGAATTTGGGGTACTGATTATGTTGCTTTTGGTGATATGAATGTTTCTGACTGCAGTATGGGTGTGGTCAACAAAACTTCTGTTGGATTCGGAGTACTTGGTATTGCGTTGCCTGAGGTAGAATCTACCAACGACAATATTTCGTATCCTGGGTACACTTACGAAAACCTTCCTATCCGTTTGAAAACCACCGGTGCCATCAACAAGATCATGTATTCGCTTTACTTGAACGGTGCTAACGCCCTGACTGGCTCGGTTTTGTTCGGCGCCGTTGATCACGCAAAGTATAGCGGGAAATTGCAGACTGTGCCGATCATCAACTTCTACGAGGGAATATACTACAGACCCACTCGTTTTGACGTTGTCCTTGACTCCCTTACTTTGGAGAGTGCTTCGCAGAACGCAAGCATCTTGTCTACCCCAATGCCAGCCTTGTTGGACTCGGGTACTTCGTATACCTTTTTCCCTGAGGAATTGTTCGCCACATTTGTTTCCATGTTGGACGCCACTTCCACCTCAGACGGTTACCAAGTCAATTGTGCATACCAAAACACATCTGCTCACATGTCGTTTAACTTCTCTGGCAAGGAGATCAGGGTTCCGCTTTCCGAGTTTATTGCCGAAAACGAATCCAAGTGTTACTTGACTATTTCGTCTCACCCCAAAGACCATTTGAACAACGGTTCTTACTTGCTCTTGGGTGATACCTTCCTCCGTAGTGCTTACGTTGTTTACGACTTGGAGGACTATGAAATTTCCTTGGCTCAGGCTAAGTACTCTGACGAGGAGAAGATTGAGGTTGTAACCAGCTCTATCCCACTGGCAGTCCGCGCTCCGGGGTACTCTTCAACATCCTATGCATCATCTGTTACCTCGCTGCCAGTTGCCTCGCACTTGAGTCCTAGTGGATGGAAGAAATCCAAAGGCTCCAAAGCGATGCATTTCACCACTTCTTTGTTGGCTTCGGTGATCGCATTGTCTGTGGTCCTTGTCTTGTAGAGAGTGGGTGTTATAGTTTCCCGTCGGATGGTTATTTACACCCGAGACTCTAAATAGAAAGTTGTATCCGTTCAAAATTGATTTCATTTATCATCTGGGTAGTAGCTGTAGGTTTGACTTTAAGGCATGTGTCTTTTAGTATCGTTTGTATGATACGACTCCAGTTAATGAAGCACCAAGTAAGTACTACTACCTCTCTCGACTGTAGGTATACGAGAAATTGAAATCTGGATGAGTCGATCTTATCCCCACTTCTAGGCAATGTAGAGCTTTTTCAAGTAGCAGAGCATGCTAAATAGGCAGTAAATACTACGCAAACATTAACGTTTCGCCGGAAATAGACGATACGTGTTCGAAGAAGTGAACTTAGATGTACCCAGCAAGGAGCACTATTGAGATAGTTATTCGGATAAGCTGAGATCAAGCAATTGTTACAGTTTACAAAATCCAAATATTTTCGGAGAAGTATCATCGAGATGAGGATTAAGAGCCATCACCGGAAGCTCACTCTTGCATTTCTATCATTTACCTAATCAAGTCATATAATAAATACTGCCTGGGAGATATAAAACATGCTGGCTCGGGTGACTTCAGATTTTTCTCAAACATTTTTCACCACGAATGTTCTTGCATACTAGTAGCAATAAACATCTTCTACCTTCAATTCTATCGTAGCAGTGTGCAAAAGAGCAACGGCATCCAACTTCTCCAGTACCGACACGCACATGAATTGTAATTATAGAGCCAGCAAAGAAGAAAGATAGTCAAAGAAGAAAGATAGTTAAAGAAGAAAAATAGTCAAAGAAGAAAGATAGCTAAAGAAATAATAAGGAATGTCGAATGGCCAGGGCTGGTGGTCAGTTCGCATCCCCCGATTTCTGGAATCCAGACACCCCCGGACCAATTTCGACGTGGCACGTGATATTCCCTCCTTCAAAACGACTCCCCGCCATTTGCCTGCAGGCTGGTAGTGCGCGATTATCCAAGCTATCCCTAACCATTTCAATCAAACGGAAACGCTCCCTTTTCCATCCAAACCACAAAATCACATTAAATTCTCCCAGCGCAAAATGGCCCTCCAGCTCAAAAAAAGCAAATTTCGTCTCTCTGCGGCAACCACAGGGGCTCTTGTTGTGGGTGCCGGAATTTTGATTTTTAAAACATACCCGCACTTGCGACAGGCGCTCATGGCCCGTTTTGCCGAGGATAATTCCACTAGTGACGAGGAGGACGGAAATGAAGTAGTGCAATTGACCAAAAACGAAGGATTGGCACCAGAAAACGTGACAGAATCGCTTCTTATGGAAAAAAAGATACCTGCAGACCCTTCACAATGGTCCGACGCAACGTTGAAAAGCTACTTGGCGGAGGTACGTAGTGGTGAAGTAAACACGCAAGAATTGGGGGCGTGTGAGGGCTCCGAAAGCCCGAGAGAACCCAGGGACCGTCATTGGCCATCAGAGACACAAAAACCCCTCAATACCCCGCTTTCTGGGGATAGTACTAACACGCTTAGAAAGAAGTCGGTCCTCCTCCCGGCGCTAGCCGTGATGAGCTTGTATCCATTGCTAAATCAATTCAATCGAGTATTTGAAGGCAGTCTTGGCGTCGTGCTCATGGCACGCTACATGGTTGTGCGCATGTTGGTGATGGTGAAGCACGTGATGAATATATAAGCGTGTCTCTAAAGAGTAAGAAAGGAACTAGAAGTTAATAAAAGAGCACGAGAGCCCCACGAGCACATCTACTTCTGTGCGGCAGTCCAGGTCTGCAATGCCTTTTCGAAAATGGGTCTAGTCAAGCCTCGTTTGTAGTCCTTTATGAACGCGAAATGACACCCTATCGATTCGACATCTTTATTGCGGGCCTCGTCATCGAACAAGATCATACTACCCGCAGCCAACTCCTTCTCAAGCCCAAGTTCCTTGGCGGCCCTGGATATGTGCTTGATCTTCGAGCCCTCGCCCCACTGCAATGAGTCAAAATGCCTGATCATGGGTTGACCGTTGATCTGAAGCAATGACAAAATCTTCTTGGCAATATGCGGTGTGGGCGTCCTGCTTGCGCTGATGATGGTCACGTTGTTGTCTAGAAGCTCTTGGATAATGGACTCGACATCGGGGCAAAGAGCTATTTGATAGCCTGATGAATCCTTGAGTTCGGAATCGGTTACTTTCGAGATTGGAGGATCGACGTGGTAATCACACCAAAAAGGCCATAACGTATAATCGAGATCAAAAACGACTGCCGTGGGGTAGGAATATGCGGTCATGTCCTTTTGGGGAAGTGCGAGAAAAGCCGGTTATTCGAGAATCTTGAATATCGCAAGCAACAAGGCTCATGTTTTTGCTTTCCGCAAGGCGTGCACAGATACCGGCATAAATTCCGGCATATATGCCGCGAGTCGCGAGGCGCAGCCCGCTGATCATTCTTGGTGAGTTTTCTTCCTGCGAAACATTTTCACAACTTTGCTGTTGAAGAAAGGGGAGATAAAAGGCGACATCACTCGACTTTCATATTTGGACTGCTCCTTTTTTGCCTTGAGAAAGATCTTGTTGTTATTTTAGCTGCGCATTCACCAGCTATTTACCAGCATCGCTACTGATTTGCAAGCCATTGTTCACCACATTGTTCACGAAGGCTCACTGCAGATACGGCAAAATACACACACTCAACAAAACAGACCAATATTCATCGGTCGAAAATCCCTGAATCAAAATGCTTTATTTGCACATTGCTGCACTTTTAGCAGGTGCCGTGACCGCGGCAACTACTCCAGAGGCACCACAGACGAAGCCCTTAAAGATGGACTTTTCCGTGTTGCGTGGAAACTCGTGGGCGTCTGCTAAGGAGGGAGAGGAAGCTTATTTGGTCAAGAGAGATGGTCAGACCGAGCTTGAGCTTGCCAATGAGCAGACTTTTTACGCTGCCACGCTTAAGGTTGGATCACATGGAGCAGAAAACACTGTGGTGGTCGACACCGGGTCGTCCGACTTGTGGATCATGTCCAGCGATGTCAGGTGTGTTGCTGCAAGTAGCTCCATGAGCAGGGCCCAGGCCATGTCTCGTCGTCGTCTCATGGATTTCGAGATTGACGAGCCTTCTCCTAGTCAGGAGAACAATAAAAGGGCAGACCGTACCATCACTTGGGGCAGCACGCAAAGTGCCACGAGAGGAAGCAATTCCGGTGGCGGTACATGTACAAGTAGAGGATCTTTCAACACCGGTGATTCTGGCTCTTTCCACTACAATACCTCAGCGCCAAACTTCTCCATCTCGTATGCTGACGGCACTTTTGCAACTGGATTTTGGGGTACTGATTACGTTGACTTCGGGCCCTTGAATGTCTCTGACTGCAGCATCGCTATTGTCAACAGAACATCGTCAGACATTGGTGTGTTCGGTATTGGATTCCCCGAGTTGGAAGTAACCTATTCGGGTAGCTCGTCTTCGCGTGCCTATACGTACGAAAACTTCCCGCTTCGTTTGAAGTCCACTGGTGCCATCAACAAGCTTGTGTACTCGCTCTACTTGAACAGTGCAAGCGCCAACTCTGGCTCGATTTTGTTTGGTGCCGTCGACCACGCAAAGTACAGCGGACAATTGCAAACGGTGCCCATCGTCAACATCTACTCGGGTTACTTCAGAAGACCTATTCGTTTTGACATTGTGCTTGACTCCCTCGTTTTGGAGAGCTCGTCGCAGAACGTGACGGTCTCCACCTCTCACATCCCTGCATTGTTAGATTCCGGTACCACCTTGAGTTACTTCCCTGTTCAGATCGTGTCCCGTCTCGCCTCAGTTTTGGGTGGTACTATGACTTCCCAGGGCTACTACAGAGTCAGTTGCTCTTACAACTCCAGATCAGCTTTCGCCACTTTCACCTTTTCTGGTGTCGACATCAAGGTCCCAATCTCGGACTTGATCTTATCTGCAGGCTCCACATGCTATTTGGGTGTGTTGCCTCAGTCCGCTGACAGTTTGACTGGTGCGCCTTACGCTATTTTAGGTGATAATTTCCTTCGCAGCGCCTACGTTGTGTATAACTTGGAAGACTATGAAATCTCGTTAGCTCAGGCTAACTACTCGAATGACGAGAATATCGAAGTTGTGTCTAGCTCCATTCCACTGGCGGTGCAAGCTGCCAGCTACTCTGCAACTGCCCTTGCAACCTCAATTAACTCGGGCTCATACAGCTCTAGCTCTCACTTGAGTTCAAGTGGCTGGAAGAAGTCCGAGGGATCTAATGGTGTCCACTTCGCCAAGGCCTTGTTCTTCTCGATGATCGGGATGTGCGTGGTCCTTTTCTTTTAGAGAATGGCCGTCTCTTCTTTAAGTCTTTCGGCCACCATCTGACGCCACTATAGGCGATGGTTTTTATGTTTCTTAGATTTCACTACTTAGAACCTTTAGAGGATATATGAAAATATGAATTGCATTTGGGTAGCCAACGTATATGTGAAGAAATCCGGATTGACAGGGTGGTGGCTAAGCTATAAAATAAGTGACCTACACAATTAGTGAAGTGAGAACAAAGCATGGCCTTTTCAGTAAGCTCGCAAGTAAACTAAGAACAACTGGTAACTACTTCAATCAAAAGAAGCAAGTATAGTTAAACTACTGATTGCAATTAATGTTGAAATGATCAGCCTTACCCTGGTTAATGGGCCAAACATTGGAATTAAGTAAACAGTGACTCAAATCACCCGTTCACTCCAAATCAGAACAAGAAACCAGTCTGAGAGTCCAGCAACTATTAAAAAATGTATCAATCTTAGACTTAGCAAGTGGGAGCTTAGCTAAGAGGGCTATCGGTTCCATTTCGAAATGTATTCTCTTATCCTTAACTTGGTCCTCCAATGCGAAATACTCCTCCAATTCCCCCAATGCCAACACTGACATAAAGAAAATGCTTGTAATCAGAGCCAAACTGAACTCTTATAAAAAGCTGTGAGATAGACATTTTGAGGTTGCGTTCCTGGACATTTCGTGTGAAAGGTGTCTTTTGCTAGACCCTCCTCGTGCTGATACAAGCCAGCTTCACCCATACTGTTAGGTTGCAAATATCGCCCGTTTTCTAAGTCCACGGAAAAGAAACCCACCCTAAACCTAGGGTTGGATAAAATTAGTAAACCACGATAATTAGTTGTGATTATTGTGAGCTATATTCTTAAATTTCAACAGCTTACTAGATATCGATTCTGGCTTTGAAAGTATCTTCTCGAAAGCATTAATTCTAATAAATCGAACATTTTATCTTTAAGACACTAGGTTAAGGCTAATGACTTCAGCTCTTGCTTCAGAGAACTATTAGAGTACCCAATCGCGTCATTCAGACCCCTAGCTTTGACCTCGGCATCACCTGGAGACAGTGATGTTACCGACGTTTAAGATCGCTAATATCGAAATTGATAATATTCTTCTTGATTTTACTAATATATCATAGCGTAAGTGAAATATCGAATTGCTAGCGAAATAGTTGATCATTAACGCAAACAATTTGAGGATGCTTTGTGGGAGTGTATATTTCACAAAATTTTATTCGACCACTATGGAGGAGAATGATGTGCGTACGATGATGATTGATCTTCACCCGTCTCTTCCGTGTGCTTTAATTGGATTGAGAACCGGATATGTATTATCGAAAATCCGTTTTCTGTCGATAGTAAAAGTATGAAGGTTCCCGAACTTTCTCAACTCAAAATTACAGAGGCAAATTACAATATCGTCGGCATGCCAAGGTGATGACAGTGCGCTTGGACAAAACAACATCAACAATTTGTATGCTCCGGTGAATGCCACCTCTAATAACAACTCCGGTAGCAGTCTTTATCAGTTTTGTTTACGACAGCATCTCTTTTCAGTATATAGCGTACTTAGGGATACTGTTTTAAATGACACACGTAGTTCATTGCTGTCAACACCCCCCCCGAATTGTAGGAAGATTTACTTATTCTGTACTTATTTTTCGCATGCCTTTTGGTCAACGAGGTCAGTATGTCAGGGTTCTTATACCTGCCCAATGTATTAAGTGAGATATTGTAGTAAAACCAGTCTGGCTTTCTAACACTTAGGGTGGGAAAGCCGGTCATTATATAGTTGGACCTGACAATAAACCAGCTTACTACAATGGTAGTAGTGAGTGCAAATCCCCTGTAAAATTCCATAATACAGGTTGTAGATTCGTTGCTCGATCATTACTATCGCAGGTTTCATTGTTAGACAGTTGACTGAAACTTGCCGAAATGAGACACCTCGCACAGTACACCAAGTCAAATCATCTTCGATAATATCGATTTATTCCCTGATATTAATATCGCTAATTGATTAGTGATCGATATTGTATCTGCTATTATTATTACTTCTCTAGCGATATTTCTTAGATAATATAATAATGTTATCGCTAAATCGCTAATCACCAACATCACTGGGTGGAGATACAGAGGTTGCGAGTCAAACGTTGGATCTCCTATGCTGCGAATATGGCGGGTGGGAGGAGTCAATTAGTTGGGGTAAGTGGAGTCGTATCAGACTTGACGCTACTGCGATCAAAGTTTTGGCCTCTTTGAAGGCTACAATCTTTTCTCAGAGATGAAATGAGCATCAGAGCTTACTAGTTTAAGGATTCAAAAGTGAGCAGAGAGCCCAATTAAGATATTTTAATGGCCGGTGATGCAATGTGGGGCAAGGCTTTGTAGAACACACGATGCAAAGTGTCCCTTTGTCTCAAGTGAGTTGAAAGTAGGTGTTTTTTTTTCTTGTGAAACATTCTTTGAATACATTTCTGAAGAAAGTCTAAAGTCTGAGAGTAAACATTTACAGTAGAGAGTAGGCTGTGTGAGCTTACCATTTGGCTTGATACAACATCTCTTTTCAGAATGCTGGTTATTTCAAAGCGAGTCATAGCTCACATGCCTCTAATAAAGCCTCGAGTCAAGTCTGCAAACCATAGAGTTACCGAGCTTGTTTGCAAAGCTTGGTATAATGTACAATGTATAATGTATTTATGAAGAAGCCAGGAGGAGACAATCGTTGTACCATGCGAACTGATCTCGAACGGATTATCAGATGATGAGCATGATGCAAAAAAAGAGTGCGTTCCTTCGACGATGCATTTCAGGACTCGGCAAAAAGAGAAAGGAATCGGCAAGCTTGGGATCACATTGACCACTACTTGTCTATGGATCCTATTTTATCTCAAATCCTCAATGTTTCAGGACTTAGACTCACAAGGAGCTTTTTAAAAAAGGGCTGTATTCCACCTTTGAAGCATAGTGAAGTCATGACGGCAGTTTCCTAAAAACATAATCGATACTCGTCGAAACAATACTCCAATTGCTGCAACTAGACACCGATTTTGGCAAAAAGAACCGAAATATATCCAAATACAACCCAGGTCCAGACCTAGTAAGGAACATCTGCAATTGAAAATATAAAAGAATAGAATGAGAGAAAAACCCCACTCTTGTTCGTTTTCAGAGCTTTTGGTACTTGACCTTGATTCGAAGCTGCAAGGCAATCCTCATTCTAACCTACGAAAAACAACATTTTGCATCCATAGTCTTCTGCTTTTTACTTATAAAAGCACGGTTAAACTATGTTACAAAGCACTAAAAGTAGTCTGTAGGCAGCGAAAACATACCAATTCTGTCTCGATCTCGAAATGCAAAGATACAAAAAAAAAGCCCACTGTCCCACTTTCAGCCCACTGTCCCACTTTCAGCCCACTGTCCCACTTTAAGCCCAAAGCCTCACCGAATCGTACCACCACTCCTAGTCAGTGATCTCATGGAATCGCGCATCCGCTCCGCTTCAAGCGCTTGAATTAACATCGCTATTGCCACAAACATCTCCAGTCTGCTGTCTACAGCACTGTTCATATCCTCTTTTCCGGCTGCCTCAGTATACATAGTAAGCGACAGCACCGGTCTCGTACGTGTGAACACCTCCCAAGTAAAAAAGTACGACATGGCTCCAAACTTGACTTCGGACTTGTACTTAAGAAGCTCATCGCCTCTCCAAGTTTTCGGGATGATATAGGAGAACGGCCCGCCCTTCAACGGATTCGATGATGGCATCTTCAAAGACTCTGACATTTCCTGGAGAAGATCAGGCATCTCCGGCAGCAAAAGAAACAACTCCCAGGAAAAACGCTCGATTCGCCTCCAGGATGTGCGGAGTCTCAAGAACCTGAACCGTTCGTTGCCAATGTGAAAGTCCATCAAGGGAAGACGCTTGTGTCGCATGATGATGGTTTCAGCGCCTCGAAAAACAAGGCGATAACGGGTATATCTAAAGTAGACGCGGCGCAGAACATAGCCTACTGTCTGCTTTTGTGCTCTTGAAACAAGACGGCTCACACGACCCGGTGGAGCTAGCACTTCGCTGTATTTAAGAAATTTGGTATCGCCGAAGGCTGGACGCTGTGCTCTTTTAGCTATCAAAAGCGGCAATCCAATGGACTCGTTTTGGCTCTTTTTCGCTTGTGAAAAGCCCAGAGGCGTCTTTATAAGCCGGCGGTACTGACGGTACTTTTTCATGGAGTCATGTGACGGGAACGATTTGACAACACGTCCATTGATGCCACTGGTGAAGATAAATTTCTGCAAAACCACCAGGGAAGAGTTTGCGGGCTGGGGAGCCTCGATGTTCTCGGAATTTCTTTGAGGTTTAGGGATAGGTTGGAGCTTCGGAGTGGGAAATGACTGTTGAAAGGTCATGCAAGATTACTAGCGAATTAAGTGTGTAGCAAGACGGAGTTTGATTGCATTTATAAGTCTTCTTTTGCAGCCGTTTGCAGCCGTTTGCGCTTAGTGGGGTGGCTCGCGCTTAGTGTGTTAGACGCCTGAGCTGCTTAGTGGCGTGGCCCGCGCTTGGGTGGCTTAGGACCTAGGCTTAGACCCTCGGACGCGTGCTCGGGCAGCGGTTCACATGAAACCGACATTGGCAACAGCTGTGATTTCTTTTTTGGTGATCGTGTGCGAGTCTCCGGGACCGTCAAGAAAGAAAAGAGGAGGCAGTGCAAGTAATCTGGTTATAATGCGTGTTATAGGTTTGTTCAATATAGTTCGGTACTAGCTATGTGAGAGGAGTCAGAGCCAGTAGTAACCAGCAATGGAATTAGTAGCTTTAGTACTTTTAGCAAGTGGTTGAAAGACTCATCCCAGAGATTTTTGTGAGACTCTGTTGGCGTCCACTGGTCGGCTTTTATCTCCTTTGAGTGGTGGGGTAGTACTTTTCTGGGCCATGCTGCGATCCTGCCGAGGTTCACCCGGAAGTTCTTTCCATGTTAAATTCAGTGTTCCGATATCAAGCAAAAAGAACTTGATAAATTGTTGAATTCTTTCAAAAGGAACTTCTTCGGCTCCATGTTTCGATTCGTTTTTTTGAGTCTTGGCTTGATCTCGTGTTTTGGACTCGAACTTACCAGAAATTTTCCCGGATCTTTTTATCAACATACTTCTTGATTCAATTCAGAAGAGTCTCCTTTAGATACATATCTTAACCTAAATGTCAAACCGTGCCGACAAAGATCAAGAGACCTTGGAGTGTATCAAGCCTGAGGGTGCCTAAGATGTGCAATACACTCATGTAGCCCAAAAATTGTTCAAGAATCGTTTACAAAAAAGATATATTCCTCAAGGTCCTTTGGAAAGCAACTGAACATCTTCTATGACCATGGCAAAAGTCAGAAATCGTCATAAAGATCCTGTTCTCCTAAACGGTCATCAGTTTACCCTCATCTTTCGCAATCAGGCAGCCATCGACCACATCAAAAAGTATGTGAGTTTATTCTTCTTATTCTTCTCAGAGCTTCGTTCCCTTCTCGCTGTCACTCTTGGTGAATTCTACAGGGTACAAATCGTGTGTTGTCAACAGCCCCACGTGCCACAGCGCTCCGTCTACCACCTATATTGTACCCGTGATATAGCTGGCAGCTGGCGAGGAAAGAAAAACAGTGACATCGGCAATGTTACGAGTTGTTCCCATTCTCTGGACAGGGATTCTTTCAAGAGCCTCTTTTGTGTTCTTTTCTTCACAAGACGTTCAAACCCCTCCTCTCCTTCGATTGGACCCGGGGCGATGCAATTACTCCGGAGCCCCAAGGGCCAAGCTCTACCACCAACGCATTCGACAAATCAACGCCTGCCTTGGCCGCTTCCACGTGGACCTGGAAAGGCATGCCATAGTAGTGCAAAGTGGCGGAAACAAAGAGAATCGCCCCCTTGTTCTTGCGGAGCTCGTGAAAGCATGCGTTCGCCGCGTTTGCAACTAGTTATCTCTTCTTTTAACCACAATTTCCACTTCTTCCCGCGACATGCCAGAGCTAGATTTGGACACAGCTTGTACAACAAATGTGCATGGACTAAGTCTAATTTTAGACATGTATGTAAACTTCTCGTTCCCATCTCATTCAAATTGCGTCCCACTCACCTACTTATATAGTCTCGATTCTAATCAGAAATGGCTGTTCTTCATGCATAACTCTCACTTTATTTTCCCTTACATGCCCAAGCATGTGTTATAACTATATAGCAGGTAGATTTTGCTTTTCACTGCAAATATGGGTTCCCATAGTGGACTTCAAATTTTTGCTGAGATCCAGGTCAAAACAAGGGAAGATGAAGGTTAATGTACTTTTCGTATCTCAATGTGATCTCCTTCCGCCTAAAAGCCTGGGTATAGAGATGCTCCTTCAGGTCATTCATACCCAGTCACATCTAGAACAAAGCTAAACAACACACTTGTTCATTTAGTCCATTTTCGGAAAGCCACAACAGAAAGTAGGTCTATCAAAATAAAAAGACAATAATGAGTATCTCTTTCACACAATCTAATCCTCCGAACTGATAAACACTAAAACCCACTTTCCTCAAACCGGTACCGACATGAACAGATTCAAGCCCTATAAACATCGCTCAAACCACATTAATCTGGCCTGTTGCACTAGTTCTCCTGGAATTATATATCCACCCAGTTCAGTCTTTACCCTCAAACTCAGAGTCCTCGTTGGTCTTCTTCATGTGAAGTTGTGCAGACGTTCCCATAAGCACTTTGCGGCCAAAAAAATCGAGTTCTTCCTCGGGATACCCCGGTGGAAGCTCGTCACCCTTATCCAAAAGCTTATCCTTTAGAGATGTCGAATGGCCATACTCAGGTAAAGCCGCCAATCCGCGTTGACCTGCAAAGCGTTTATCGTTGACGGAGAAAAACCCATATTTGCGCACATTCGCCTCGATCCACACAAACCCCATCTGACCAAAGTTCGCCTGGAACTTCCCGTTAGTGGAAAAGCACCCAATCGCAGGGTAGAGATCCACGTAGCATCCCTTCATCACATCCATTAGCTTTTTCCCATTGCGGGTGATAAAAAACGTACCAGAAGAAACCACATATCCAAAACCAACCACATCCGACTGTCTAAGCGGAGGAAGAACCAATGCGTTGTACAAGCTTTTTTTGCCATTGTGCTGCTGTAGCGGCGTCGGGAACGGCTTGTTGATTTTCAAATTTCCCGTCGACTCGTAAGCCATAGAAAAGTTGTTATACCCAGGGAGACGGAACGACAGCGGGTACGGCTTGGTCACAAGGCCAACGGCAAAGTGAGCGTTGGGCACGTCGGCGGCAAAGTCAAACACCTTCACCTCAAAATACACCGTATCGGGCGACCGGTGCTTTGTCGGAAGAGGATACCGAAGCACTGCTGTGGCGGTCAGGTACGACGTATCGTTGTTTACAAAATTGACCTCGGTTCGGTCTTCGACGACATACCGGGCGTTTAAAATGTCGTTGTCCTGTTCAAACTCAAACGCATTGATCCCAGATTCCTTGATCACGAGCTCGTCCTCGCGTGTAAATGACTTGCCCCTTGTGTGGTCCGGATCTGGCGGATACGCCTTCAGGAACTCCTCGCCCCTTGTATATGCGCGTTGCTCCTCGGGCGAAAGAAGCGCAAAATGGTGTTCCTCGGCCAACGCTACAAGTGATTCCTCGTCATTTAAGAACTCGTGATCAATATCGTTGGCCCGGAATGTATCGTGAAGAAGCGGCCGGGTCTCGCTCGGGTTTTGCGACACTGATCGGGCGAGATAAAGTGCCAACAAAGAAACCGCCGCTAGCGCTACAAGTGCTAGAAGAAAAACCAACAAAACTAGAATAAGTACGCTCATGACTTATGGTCAGATAAGCAGTTGGAGGGAAGCCAGCGATGTCGGCCGTTTCTTTTTATCGAATGTTTAAGGGCCAGTGATGAGATTGGGATTTATGCGTTTTTTTGTTTATCTGTCTGTCAAACGTCTGTTGAACGAGATCGTAATTCTTGTAATGCTGTTGTGCTATCGCTTGTCTTGGACTAGGCTTATGCGGAACAGGCTCGCCTAACATCTCCGTTTTTGGTCATGAGATGTGCATGGCAGACATGTTCAAACGCGCGTAGCGTAGGAAAAATTGTCCTACGCTACGCTACAGCGTAGACATTGGCGTAGCCTTTTCACAACGCTATGCAAGATGCAACGCAGGATTTCCGAAAGGCTACGGAGTAGCGTAGCGTTGACTTCCGTAGGCTTTGTGTGCAGTACATCCCAGATCTTTCAGAGCTTTAGTTTTGTGC
>JAJMHP010000022.1:116044-226045 GCA_030583235.1 Metschnikowia lunata | reverse complement strand
AGATTTCATCACCATTAAGTATTTTGGAGATGGACATTCCATACAGGTCACTACAGGCCTAGACCTTACCCGGAAGACTACGTATGACTGGTCAAGTGGAAAGAGACGGAAAGACCCTTAAGAGTGACCTATGCAGTATAAAGCCTTTATGAACAACGAAGTTGTTCATCCGGCATAGGCTGCTTGGTCTCTCAACACTTATTGTGTCTGCAGGCAATGGCCTCACGCATTTGACATGCGCTTACACGGCCAAGTAGTTTTTTGGAACAGCTCCGGTGGCAACTGCTGGGCTGCTCTATCGCGAGGTACTCATAAAGGAGACAATTCTTGAGTTCAACAGCAAAACTAAATGTGGGCAAGTATTTTAATGAAGCTTCCATCGGTTGATGAATATACTCTCGAGTGTATTGGCCGTGTTCGTAAAATGCATGCCCTGCATGTCTCCACACGGTCGTCCGAAATTCTATTGCTCCGCATCTTGCACCCCGCGTTTTAACTTATATAAGGTGCGATTTTAAACTAAATGTTTTCATTCTCTCGAAATTAGTAGGGTTCTACCTCACATCTTAGACTTATAGATTTTCAAAATGACAAAAAATCCTTCATTGGTCTTGAACAAAATTGACGACATATCTTTTGAAGAATACGATGCGCCAAAAATCACCGACCCTAACGATGTCTTAGTTCAAGTGAAAAAGACTGGGATTTGTGGTTCCGATATTCATTATTATGCTCACGGAAAGATCGGGGATTTTATTTTGACGAAGCCAATGGTTTTGGGTCATGAATCATCTGGTGTTGTGGTTGAGGTTGGAGAAGGTGTGAAACATTTGAAAAAAGGAGACAAGGTTGCTATCGAACCTGGGGTGCCTTCTCGCTTGAGTGACGAATATAAGAGCGGCCATTACAATTTGTGCCCCCATATGAAATTCGCTGCTACCCCAAATTCTAACCCAGATGAACCAAATCCACCAGGGACGTTATGTAAATATTTCAAATCACCTGCTGATTTTTTGGTGAAGTTGCCCGATCATGTATCTCTTGAATTGGGGGCAATGGTCGAACCTTTGACTGTCGGAGTTCATGCTTCGCGGTTGGGAAAAATTACCTTTGGTGATCATGTCGTCGTCTTCGGTGCTGGGCCAGTTGGAATCCTTGCTGCAGCTGTCGCCAGAAAAGTTGGTGCTGCCTCAGTGACAATTGTCGATATCTTTGACAGCAAATTGAAGTTGGCCAAGGATATTGGTGCAGCTACTCATACATTCAACTCTAAGAGCTCAGGTTCACTTGCAGAATCTTTACCTGCTGGCGTTCGCCCCGATGTTGTTGTGGAATGCACAGGAGCAGAAGTCTGCATTCAGCAAGGTGTTCTTGCATTAAAGGCCGGTGGTCGCTTTGTTCAAGTTGGAAACGCTGGGGGTTATGTGAAATTTCCAATTACAGAATTTGCCACAAAGGAATTGAAACTTTTTGGCTCCTTCCGTTATGGTTACAATGACTACAAAACTTCGGTAGACATTTTGGATGAGAACTACAAGGGTGGTCGGGAAAATGCTCTTATTGACTTTGAGGCCTTGATCACGCATCGCTATTCCTTCAAGGATGCGGTCAAGGCATATGATGAAGTTCGCTCTGGAAACGGAGCTGTTAAATGCATCATCGACGGGCCCGAGTAGATACATTAATGTTTCTATAGGAATTAGAATAAATTGGCTCACTTGCTTTCCGCATTCACTCAGACTCGACGAGGTTCACCATTTCGAAGACTGATGAGATCATTTGCGATCTCACGTTCTTCTAAGCTACCTTCATTTCGCTGGCAACTGAAAGAATTCTTATCAAAGGATATCTCTGGGTCAATGTTGGGCTGACGTGGATCCGAATTCAATGCCTCGCGCGAGAATTGCACAAAGAATGAAGGTGGTTGTAAGTGACTCAGTGCCTGGTACATGCTAGGATCAGCATTTTGCAGAATACTGGAGTTGTGTTCCACATCCATTGTCACCAATTTATCGAAGATTATAGGTTCCGGGGGTATTCTCTGACCTTGCTTGATAGATTCCGATAGTGCCTTTGTCTTGTACTTGATGTACTTTAAGATTTTGAGATACTTCAAATCTTCGTCCATATTCTCATCGTCCCAATCAATATCGTTGGGGTCATCGTCTTCGAGGTCTGCGCTGTTGGAGTTATCATTCAAGACTTCGTCTGCTAGTTCATCATTGATAATTTTCTTGAAAAGCTGAAATTCCTCCACTCTTTTAATGTCCTGTGGACTCACAGCGTGTGGTTGATAATTAATGAAGATTTTGATAAAAAGGGATATACTTTCGTTCAAGACTAACAAAGTATCGGTGCTCATTCTTCCTCCTCTTTTTGCGATCTTCAAATTGCAAATGAGAAGATATAGCATTTGAAGCACAATCACCTTTTTGAAATTTATCATGGTTAGTGATAATCCATTGAGCATTGAATTGAACGGCGATAGAGGAATGATTTTGCTAGGGAATTTTGTCTTTGAGCTGACAATCTTTTTCTTCCTCCTCACTGAAAAATCATTGACAATGAAACCGTCGTCATCAATATCAAATCCCGAGGGAAATGGATCAAAAAGGGGTTTTCTATTACCGCTGAAATCCGCGAGTGTATCAGATACTTCTGTTGTGCAATGGCCCACATGCTGGAAAATGATGAGAAAGAATGCAAGTACCTCTCTTGAAATATTGGCAACTTTCACATAGTAGCTCGGACTTAACTCACGCTCAATGACAAAATTTAGATAGTTCATCGACCGAATCAAAAGAAAATGAAAGTGTAGTTGAGTTTTTATCAACTGAGTGGCTGTGTTGATATCTGGCAAACCAGTGTCAATAAAATGAACAAAACCTTCCTCCGAAAGGCCAAATGTTTTATACAAGTCTTCACCATCGAACGTGATTCTGTAGTATAGAGAAGAATTTCCGGAACTTGACAAAAGCGATAACCCCACGCATTTTTGGAGAGGAATCGTGTTTAAAGTTTTATCCTGAAGGGAATATCTCCAACTCGATAAATTTTTGTCAATAGACAAGAACTGATTGTAGTTGTAATTGAGATTTCCATCATTTCCGTCACCATCATCATCATTGATAATCCAGTCAAGGTGATTCTTATGTCTTTTTTTCATTGGAGATGCTTGTGCAATACTGTCAACACTTTGCCTGTCTTGCTTGAGATATTCATAATAATTTGGAGAGAACGAAGAGGGGATCACGATGTTCATCAAGTTCAAAAATTCAACACTTGGAGCTAAGAGAGTTTCAAATAAAGAGTCTAGCTCGCCATGTTGATTAGGGTTTATCAACAGGCTAAGCTTTTCCGGAGTGAGTCTGAAGTATCGCTCAATGGTAACGGGGTTTATCACAGTAGTATTAATCGTGGGTTTGAAGCCAAACTTCAAATTGAAACACTTAAGCAACACCTTGAAAGCCCAGAACACTTTAACTCGGTCCCTTCTTTGTGATAATGTAAGACTCAAGTCGTTGAAAAATAGGTTGTCACAATTGAGATTCACTCCAAGGATACCTATGAACGCATTGATTAGCGACAATAGCACCAATGACTTCTCTTTGTTGTTCGTAATGAGTGAATAGTGCAAGAATAGTAAGTATGTGTGTAGCTGATTCACAGAAACATGGAACACATTTAAATACGGAAGAAAGTCATAGAGGGAACTGACTAAAATACCCTCTTGTTTCTTGCCACGGCTGAAAGAGAAACTTGGTGACTTGTGATTGAGCAATAGGTTGAGGTTGAGTGACGGATCATTCATCAGTATCATCGCATATATTTGAATGATCAAGACAAGATACTCATTGACTACCAGGTAATCATTGGCAGACAAATTAAATCCGTTCAACGTAGCATCATCGTATGTGAACATGAAAGGATACATGGTATGGAATGCATCATAGCCTTGCATGAATAATTCGTATTCAAATATGGGAATGAATGTATTGTAGTTGAGAAAGAATTGAATAATTTGATGATCCAACTCTTTCTTAGAATTAAAGAGCTTCTTAAAATTATTCACAAGTTTTATGAACAAATCATAAACATCGAGTGGAAGCTCACTTTTTTGATCATTGTCGTCATCTCGAATCAGCCCTTTCATGGTCAAAGGATTGTAGATCACCTCCAAATCCTTATTGTGGTAGTTATTGTAGTTTGAGTAAGAGCGATGAAATAAATATGAGTTTGGGTCATCTAGTAAGAAGTTATGAGAATTGGTGATTTTGAGAAACGGAAGTTTCAAGTTGATTAGTAGATGATTGAACTGAGACTCAAAATTAAGATTGTCATTGCCAATAACCATGCCATTCTCATCAAGATTGAAAATTTGATCAATAGGGTTGTTGATCTGTATCATTTGATCTTTGTTCTTCACAGTTACTGGTTTTGATTGGAAGTTATCTTGGGGTTTATTGAAGATCTGACCTCGCGACAGGTTAATCTTAGGCTCAGTATCCACACAATGTGCCTGATCATTTGATCCATGTCCCCCATTAGACTGAGATTTGAGTAGCTTAATTTCCATTTCGAGCTCTTTGACTCTTTTCTCAAGATTGACTGTATATCCTTTTGGAAAGGATCGACGAGCTAGCTTGTCCGAAACAGTGCATTCAAACCCAGCCATATAGCACTTGGAGCAAGGTGAAGCTCCGTCACATCTCGTTTTTTTAATTCGACACCTGTCACATGCTTGGGCTGCCCTTCGACCGGAATCAGTACTGATGAAGCGCGGAACTGAGTTTTCGCCTTCTTCCTTCATTGAAATGAGCTCTATCTCACGCATATAGCTTTCGTGTAGTTGGTGTTGTCACAAAATAGTGCTCGTAGAGTGTGATGATACACGTGAAATCATCAAAACGTGGCACTCACCTTAAGCCAAACACCTGAACCCGAGCAAAAATGCTTGGCACCAATCTTGGATCCTGATTGTGGTGACCTAAAACAAGGGAAGTTCAGAGTTTCAGTTTGTAACAGAATTATTTCCCGAACAAAGAAGTGGTTGTATTTTTATTTATCTTGTCCTTTTGTTTTTTGCTTCTATTTGTCGGGCAGTCGGATGGTGCTCGAGACTTTTCGCGGTTACCCCAGAAAAGTCCTCGGAAGGCCGGAGAAATTGTCAAATGCGGGGAAGGATTTTCAGGCTTATATGCATGATACAATAGCGAATTCTATTATTGAGACGAGAGCGCTGTTACGATCGCCAGGGAATCTTTGAGCAATTTACATTTACATCATCAGACACAGTTCTGATACCCCGTGAAAAATTTCACAGGGAAAAAACAAACAAAAAAAAAAAAATGAATCGCACAAATATTCGAAATTTCAGTGAATGGTCTTTTTAGACACTTACGGCAAGAACTTCAGTATTGACCGCCAGTTCTGCTCCTTCTCAACTCCTTCTCTTGTTGTTCAACCTCAGCGTCATAAATAATAAATTCGTCCAAGGCTTTTCCACCAGGCACCATCGGCAAGACAGGAACTTTCTTTTCAACCAAAACCTCCATCAAGACAGGTCCAGTAGCATCCAAAAACTCTTTCACGCCAGACTTCAAGTCTTCTTGTTTTTCAAGTCTGATGCCCTTCACACCCATGGCTTCAGCCAACTTCATGAAGTCTGGGTTGGACTGGTGGGTGTGAGAATATCTATGTTCGTAGAACAAAGACTGCCATTGCGTTACCATACCTTGCTCCTCGTTGTTCAACACACAGATCTTAACAGGAGCATTGGCCTGAACTGCAGATGACAATTCCATAAGTGTCATGTTGAAAGAAGCATCTCCATCGATATCAATAACGATGGCATCAGGCTTACCGATTTGGGCACCGATTGCAGCTGGCAAACCATAACCCATTGTTCCCAAGCCACCAGACGTAATGAATGTTCTGGGCTTCCTCCACAAAAAGTGTTGAGCAGCCCACATTTGATGTTGACCGACACCAGTAGTAACAATGACCTCTTTTTCGTATGTCTGGGATTGGTCTGAGATTTCTCTGATTAAGGTTTGTGGCTTGATACGAGATCCAGGGGTTTCTAGCATATAGCTGTATGGATATTGTTCTTTCCACTCTTTGATCTGGGCCATCCATTCCTTTCTCTCTTTTATCTCATTCACCAATGGAATAAATGAAGCCAAATTTCGCGTTACGTCTCCTTCAACAGCCTCAGTGGCCTCGACCACCTTGTTGATATTTTTGGGGCTGATTTCAAAATGTATGACACCGCCTCGGCCGCTTTCCGCGGCGAGCTTCGCCGCAGGAGCGAACTTACTGACATTTCCAGTAACTCTGTCATCAAAGCGTGCACCAAGAGCAATAATCAAATCGGCGTTTTGCATTGCGGTATTTGCAGCCGCGCTTCCGTGCATGCCCAAGAAATCCAAAGACTTCTCATCCAATTGATCGTAAGCACCCAAGCCTTGAATGGTGGTAGTGACGGGAATCTGAGCTTTGTCGGCCAATTCTTTGAGCAATTGCGGACCTTTAGGGTTATTGAGAATACCAGCACCAACATAGAGGATTGGCTTTTGGGCAATGTTGAGAAGATTAGCCGCACGTTCGATAGCCTCAGACGTGAATCTGGTGGTGTAACGCCTGGTGATCTGAGATAAAGCGTTGGAGGCCAAGGTAGTATTCACGGGAATTGCCTCTCTCAAAATTGAGGCGGTGACATCCTTCGGCAAGTCAACCAAGACCGGACCAGGTCTACCAGTGGTAGCAATTTCAAACGCTTCATTGATTCTCTTCGGAAGCTCTGCCACGTTTTTCACCATTACATTCCATTTCGTGCAAGGTCTGGAAATTCCAATGACATCAGCCTCCTGAAACGCATCAGTCCCGATGGACGAGGTGACGACTTGTCCGGTAAAGACAACCAAAGGTACACCATCCATCAAGGCGTCCTGCATTGGTGTGATCACATTCGTGGCACCGGGCCCAGAAGTGACCAAGACGACACCTGGCTTACCAGTGGCTCTAGCATAGCCTTCAGCCATGTGACCAGCACCTTGTTCGTGTCTCGGCAAGACAAATTTGAACTTGTCGGAGTTGTAGATGGCGTCAAACACAGGTAAAATGGCACCACCCGCATACCCGAAGACAGTGTCGACTTTGTGTCTCAACATCATTTCGTGGAAGATTTCGCCTCCGGTCAATCCAATAAATGAATCATCCATTTCAACGGATTTCGCTGATGGTTTCTTGATTTCCTGGGGTCCACGGTCAAAAGAAGGCGCAGGCTGTGGTCTTCTGTTATCCAGCTGCGTTTTGCGGCTAATGACGGCATTTTGGCTCTTCAGCGTGCTGATCAATCTCACCAGTCTAGCAACAGGTGGGGCAAGTGTCTTCAGACCAGCTGCTATGGCTGCGGGATTTGACCTTATGCTACGAAGCATATTGGGCTGTTTGTAAATTTTTGCGTTCTTCTAGAGAATTCAAGCAGATGGGGTTGAAACCTAAAAAGAACGTGTCAGGTAAGAAAAAAGTGCTGAGCAATGCACCGTTTTGACCAGTGGAAAATTCTCACCTTATGGATCTCTGAGTCAGACGCCTTTTTTTTTCTTTTTTGATGTTTGGACTGCACACAACACATTATTTCATTCGCACCAGCGGAGCTTCAGCGGCGAAAAAACCAAGGATCCGAAGCGTCATTTCAGTGGAAGCCATTCCAGAAAACAAACTCAGAGACAAAAATTAGTAAACATGATAAACACTCAGACAGGATGCACAAGTAAAAAATCAAGATTTAATAGCTTCAAAATAAATGGCATGTGCTCACTATTCTTTCTACGTGATTTAAGCCTGTGGTTTGGCTCGGCTGGAGGGGCACTGTCTCGTCGCCACGGCCCGGAACCGGTACATGCGTTTGTGGGAATTTTTCAGGTTCAAGCAACACTCTAGAATGTGAGCTTGCGCCGCACGCCTTTTTTTTTTTTTTTTCTTTTTCTTTTTCTTTTTCTTTTTCTTTTTTTTTTTTTTTTTTTTTTTTTTTTTTTTTTTTTTTTTTTTTTTTTTTTTTTTTTTTTTTTTTTTTTTTTTTTTTTTTTTTTTTTTTTTCTGCCCGCTCAGTGGTTATTCTTTCTCCGAACCCACCCGACTTTAATTGTGAGCACAGAATAGTTCCACCAGATTTCTTGTCGCCAGTGATACTTTGAACGTAATACATTGTCATTATTTGCAGCCAAAATGGCTTAGCGGAAATATTTGCTTCTACATCAATCTCGCTTCTCTGAAGCCACAATAGAAGCACCATCAGAAGACCGGTCAACTGCTTGCAAATACTCTTGGGGCACTGGCTCAGCGGGGGTGGATGCGGCAGTGGTATTCCGCGTGCTGCGAGGTAACCCCCAATCCAAAAAGTCTCTTCTGACCTCCACGTAATCGTAGGCAAATTCGCCGATTTGGTCTTCGTCAACACCCGTTTCCTCCGCGTCGTAATCGACCCTCAAACGCAAGCCTGGGATCTTATTTATGATGAAACACAAAACAGCAGTAGCACCAGCAGAGTAAGCAGTAGTTGCCAATATGTACACTATCTGGATGTACAATTGCTTCCAGTTGTGATCAAGCCAGCCACCATCATGGTCTGTGACATTATCATACCCTGCCACAGTCGATGAGCCAAAGATGCCGTTGAATAATAAGCCAATCATTCCGGCGATTCCATGCTCTGCGAGAACATCGAGCGAATCATCCACATGGCACAAATATTTCAATTGGGTCAGGAAATTACACACAATGCCTGCCACAATTCCCAAAATGACTGATGCCCAGAGAGGAATGAAACCCGACGCCGGTGTAGCCGCAACAAGCCCGGAAATACATCCCGAGCAGAGACCAACCATGGACCATTTTCCCTCCAAGCGGTAATCCAAGATACACCACGTCACGGCCCCGAACGCACCGGACAAATGAGTGTTCAACATCGAGTAAGGTACTTTGACGGAAGCGTTCAGGCATGAGAAGCCATTGAAAAACAACCAGCCAAAGTACAATAAGCATGTTCCCAAGAAAATCGTTGATATGTTGTGTGGTCTGTAGTTGATCATAAGATTTTCATTTCTTCTCCCCAAAAATGCTGAGTACACAAAAGTAGATACCCCTGATAATATTTCAACTGGCCCACCACCGGCATAGTCTAAAACACCACCACGCCAAGTTGAGGCCCATCCCCCTCCCCAAATCCAATACACTACCGGAGAATATACGACAGTAGCCCACAAAAATAGAAACAATAAAGCAGGGACAAAACGACCGCGTTCCGCAACTAATCCCCCGGCCATAATTGCTAGGGTCACCAACAAAAATTGCATCTGAAATATGGCGAATGCTATCCGTGGGTATTCGCTACCCGAGCCGTCCTCTCCTATGACTTCCTTGAACCCGAACCATTTCAAATTGCCAATGAAATTGTTGTTCGATGAAGAAAATGCAAGTGAGTAGCCCCAGAAATACCATTGAAAGATTCCCACGAAAGACGACCCAAACACTATCCAGATCATGGATAGGGCTGACTTCCTTCGGGCCAAACCTGAGTATAAAAACGCCAAACCTGGCACCATGACCCATATGATAGAAGATGCAATTGTGAAAAGAAGGACGTAGCTGGGATCATATTCATCATTCTCTGCGAAAAGTTCTCTCCTTGAAGGAATCATAATTTTCTCTTGTGGCCGACACTAATTCGTATGCTTTGAATTGAGTTATTGCCGTTGATTGCGAATATGATATGATGTATGATATGATGTATGATGATTAGATGTCCTAAAGGAAATAAAGATCGCTAAAGTTTGAAAATTCTGCCAAGGGCTATGTGGAAACACCTGGGGCAAACACAGTCAGATTCGTTCAGTGAAAAGAAAAAAAAAAAATTCGCCAATAAAGCATCTTTGCGGTGTGCATATATAAACGAAACAATTCATACATTATGCCATTTCCCGGGCGATGATGGCCAGATGCATGTGGACTGCCTCCTCATTTTTTGCCCAGGACACCAATCAAGAGCTATCTGCAGAGCAACCTCAAATCTCATTTGACGGAGATTACAGATATCGGCGAAATCGTGCAGGACAAAAGTCTTTCAGACAGAGGTTCGGTGAACACTAGCTGCGAAAGCATTTTAGTTCCACTTAGACATTGCACATGCAATTAAAGATATCATATTCTTAAGCATTATTTCGGTGTATACGCACAACCTGTGAGATGAAAAGTGTTAAACAGTCAAAGATTGGCTTATGAACTTGATTTAAGTGGGTACACACCTAGTACAGTATGGTCATACTAATTTGAAATAATTATTCATCAGTAGTAGTAAGTCGATTTTGAATTGAAAATTGTATCAGTGCAAATAAAATTTTCATATTTACTTCTTCTCGTTCATTGAGCATGAGCTTCAGTAAGGCAGGCTGATGATGGACTTGCCTTCAAGCGAGAAAAGTTCTGCGCGTCTCGCCTCAGTTACTTCAAGCGAAGTTTCCTGAAATCTCTTTTGACAATGGTCAAGAATTTTTCATCAGGATATTATATCAAGGTTGTATATTCACTGCATTGAGTTGCGATCCCAATATTTCTCTACAAAGTGAACAGTTTCGAAGCACACCTCCACCATGATCAAAATGATGATAATCCACTCCAACCGAGTGCCCTTTTTCTCATTGAGCACACTCAAAAGCGCCCGCTGTTCCTCTGTGACATAATCCAACTTCCGATTCATTATCGAAATCCTCGGCTGAATATCTAAGCGACGACTCACGGAGTCATAGATTTTCTCGAGCGTAGGCTCAGTCCAATATAGATCTGGCGTTTCAATGAGCTCGGAGTAGAGGTTAAGTTTCCCTCGGAGAAGAAAAAGACTACCCGTAAGTCTCAACACGTCGGCTTCCTTCGAAGTCATTTTTAGCCCCCCACTCAAAATTTCACTGTTCTCCCGGGTGTTCCTTATATAATTTTCAAGACTCTCCTCTAGTACTGAAAGCCTGGTTGATCTCGAAAGGCCCATGGCGAAAGCAGCCATTTCAAGTTGTTTCTTCACCGACGACTGGCCCTGTATGACCAAGACATCCCCTTGCATGAATGAGCCAGCCTCATCGAGAGCACCTTCATCAATCTCAACAAAATCCATTTCTTCACTTTCGTGCTCTTGGACAGCACTGACAGAGCTCATGAGCGTGGGAACATATGACCGCATCATGTGCTCCTCGGTGAGACCCCAACCCACCAAGGTACCATTAGCAAGAACCATCAAGTCATATTGCTGGTCTCCAAGAGAAACTCGCCAATTTAAAACTTCATCTTCAACTAGTACACTAAAATGAAGGCCGTTCTGTTGGAGAATCTCACTGACCCTATGCAAGTCGATGGTTTCACCCAAGGTTATCGATGTCACCGGTTTTACGTACTTCCTGAGATCGCTTGGGTCCACTTGCCGATTATTGTACTTAGATAGTAGAGATGAGATGGCAGAATTTGTGGCGACCACCTCTTTCTGATTGGTTCGTCTCAAAGTCTGAAGAACGGGCTTTTGGTGTTTTTTCTTTCCAGGATTAGTCTTAGTTGCTGACTGGATTGCAGATGATTGGGAGTACAAACGGCGTGCTGCATTGAAGAAGAAGGCTTGCGGTGAAGAGCGCCAGAATTGGCAGTTACGAATATTTATGGTGGTAAGCATCCAGCTTTTGAATCATCTGCCAGTCAAACGAATGGGTAGTGCATTACAGCGAAGAGCCTCACGTACAGAACATTGACTGAGAAAAGTGTTGCGTGCTTTCGTAAAAAACTCGTAAGTCGTGAAGGCAAAAATGACATTACGACACCCATTTATGATTTATGACTGACAACTTTTTGGCTTGTCAAAATCGTAACTTGTATGAAAATCATATTACGGCTCATTTCCGATAATTTAAGACTTCACAATACGATCTTATTACCATTTCATTTCGATTTCCTTCACGATACACTATCCGTGAAATTTAGTCGCAATTTCTTACTGATTTGCGTGCGATTTTTTGTTGCGGTTCTCGTGCGCGACCACACCCATTTCGTGAGGGTGAATATAAAACAGCGTTTGAGAAGATGAGGCACCCAGTAAATGGGCAGTCGTGTAGAGGAAGACTTTTATATATCCCTAAAGGGTTCGCCTCAGCCAACACATGCATGGTTGGATAAATATCTAGGCGAGGGTGATCATACATGGTTCCGAGATGACGTGGAGCTGAGTACACAGATCACTAAAGAAATCAGTGATGACATCGATGATTTGATGAGAGTAAACGTGGACGAAATCTTGGAAGGCAATTATATTCGATATATGCTCTGATTAAAAATTAATTTCATCTAATATCTGCGATCATACACCCGTATTCTATCTTGCAATACACGAGAAGATCGGTCAGGGTTAACCAAGGTCAAAAAACACCTCTTTGTAGACTTTTTATTTGAATTTTCTAGGTCGTATTATAGCTATAACACATTCATACTCTTTATGGGTTAAATTAATGATCAACAACTTGAAGAAAGGTTGCTCTCCAGCAGGTTGGTTTCACATGATACAAATTCCCAAAATCGTGATACGACAATTCCCAAAAAAGAAATCTAGTACGGTAATCCGATTTTTGCAAATTATGACTAAGACTGGTGAAAACGATAGCCAAAGCAATCATGAATCCATTTTCAATGGTGACTACGACTGCTCAGCAAATCGCCTCACTAATCAGATGCATCATTCAAAAAAAAATAAGAAGAACCAAGGACGCCCGTGTAGCGTTTGGATGCTGTATCAGGAAACGCCTCAAAGTGAGACCCATGTGACTGCGAGGTGAGGCGCAGTCTGACTTGCACTGCCCCTGGATGCGAAATCTGAAAAAAGGCAAAAAAGAAAAAAAAGACGAGCGATATGCCGGAACAACGAGGGATTGAAACACACAGCACCGGAAAATTTCTGAACTTTGTATAATGTTGTCGACTTTGAAAAAAATGTACCCCGACCATTTTCAAGAGATCTGGCCAGTTGAGCTTTCCCATTAGAAACATTTATTATAGCGTGTCACCAGACTAACCTCCACTTGCTGTCAGCAATGACGCACGCGTGCGCCTAAACGATCCTACTAACGAAGGAGCGACAGAAGATTAGCAAGAACCCCAAAAAGGCGGGTAAATTTTGCTCAAAGAGATCAATTTTGCCACACATTCACTCCCGACGACTTCCTTTATTTTCTTGGGACTACAAGGCAACATTATATGTGACTTCTCTTTGTGTACTATATTTGTGTTATAATTTACGAATGGCTTTACGAGATTTCGGTCCAACCTTTTGTTTATGATTTGTCCCAGAACAGAGCATAAAGGCAATGCATCGAAGTGGCGCAAGCAAACCTTATTTTTAACTCGGAGCCCCCACTCAAATTTGTTCTTTTATGAATAGCTCATACGATTCAGCAAGGGATGATGGTTTATTGCCTTCTCCTGAAGGGTTCTGCAATGGCTTCTTAATAATTGTGGAGTTAAGGTCATCTGTTCTTTCTCGTTCATTCAATCAAGCACCGATCTGCCGAGACGCGACATTTCGAGACGAAGCCGTGGTTCCTTGCGCGCCACTTGATGGAATGTCGTAATGCATAGCCATCAAAAGTGGCAATATAAAGCTGCCTTGATTATTTTCTAAGATAAATTCGGGAGTCGATTCTAAGACGTGAGACTGGTAGCAGTCATGTTTAAATCACGCAAAACTTTATTGAATTCCATGGCACTTAAAAATTTGGACCCTTCGACTCGGTATGGAAAGTTGCATCCGAAGTAAACCATAGAGAGGCGTATTTCTTCGACATAGCTCAAATTTTTACTATGAGCACCAACGTGTTGTAAGTTGCTTCTCGTAGCTTATTCCGACCAGGCACATTTCGAGCTTCCAATCTCAAACAAAAAATTATACCTGTATGCATCGTCAAAAGTCTCGGGTACGCCACCTTCCCCTTCCTGTGTAGAACGAAATGTGACCGTCACAGAGACATTTTTTTCCCACACAGTTCTAAATATATTTTCCCAGATCGAGGAGAAGAAATTTCAGAGCTTTATAACTGATTTCCAGCTGACACTCAAATTCTTTGGGTGAATTTTTTTTTTTTTTTCAGTCAAGGTCAAGAAATTTATCTCAAGGATAATTTTATAAACCTGATTAAAACAATATGTGGTATGTACTAAATTAGCTTGTGTTTTGATCCCCAGTTTGTGTTTTGGACGTGTTTCTAACGTTTCTAGTGGAATCTTTGGCTACGTGAACTTCTTGGTCGACATGACCAGGGGTGATATCATAGACAAGCTCCTAGAGGGCCTTTCTAGATTGGAGTACAGAGGTTATGACTCCACTGGTATTGCTGTTGACGGTAATGAAAAGGGCTCGTCAATCATTGTTAAAACCCCAGGTAAGGTCAAGATATTAACCGAAGAGATTCAGAAGCAAAATATTGACAGGTCTCAAGTTTTCGACAACCACGTTGGTATAGCTCATACTAGATGGGCTACTCACGGTCAACCGGAATACTCTAACTGTCATCCACACCGTTCTGACCCTACTGGTGAGTTCATCATTGTCCACAATGGTATCATCACAAATTACAGAGAATTAAAGACATTGTTGGAATCGAAGGGATATCAATTTGAATCTGAGACCGACACTGAGTGTATCGCCAAGTTGTTCAAGCATATTTACGATACCAACGCCAAGGCTGGTAACTACTTGGACTTGAACGAGTTGACCAAGCAAGTTTTATATGAATTGGAAGGCTCTTACGGCTTGTTGGTCAAATCCTCACACTTCCCAGGTGAGGTGTGTGGTACCAGAAAGGGTTCCCCTTTGTTGGTGGGTGTTAAGACCAAGAGAAAGTTGAAGGTGGACTTTGTTGATGTCGAATTTCCCGAAAATCAAGACAACTTGGCCATTAACAACCCAGAGGGAAATTTGAGAACATCGCAGTCCAGAGCCTTCTTTGCTGAAGATGGAATCCCATCACCTGCTGAGTTTTTTTTCTCGTCGGACCCTGCATCTGTTGTGCAACACACAAAAAAGGTCCTATTCTTGGAAGATGACGACATTGCTCATGTCTACGACGGTGAATTGCACATCCATCGTGCTAAGAAAATTTCTGCGAACGAGTCGACGCAGAGACAGATCCAGACCTTGGAAATGGAGTTGAACGAGATCATGAAGGGCCCATACAAGCACTTCATGCAAAAAGAAATCTTTGAGCAACCCGACTCTACCTTCAATACCATGAGAGGCAGAATAGACTTCGAGAGCAACTCGGTCAATCTTGGAGGGTTGAAGGCGTGGTTGCCAACGATCAGAAGATGCAGGAGGATTATCATGATAGCATGTGGTACTTCATACCACTCGTGTTTGGCCACTAGATCCATCTTTGAGGAGTTGACCGATATTCCCGTCACTGTGGAGTTGGCCTCTGACTTTTTGGACAGAAAATCACCGGTTTTCAGAGATGACACTTGTGTCTTTGTATCGCAATCTGGTGAGACTGCTGACTCTATGATGGCTTTACAATACTGTTTGGAGAGAGGTGCATTGACGATAGGAGTGGTGAATTCTGTGGGCTCTTCCATGTCTAGGCAAACTCACTGTGGTGTTCACATCAACGCTGGTCCCGAAATTGGTGTGGCTTCAACGAAAGCCTACACGTCACAATATATTGCTTTGGTGATGATTGCTCTTTCTTTATCGAATGACTCAATATCGAAGAAGGATCGCCATATTGAGATCATTGAAGGGTTGAAGAAAATACCCCAGCAAATCAAGAAGGTTTTGCTGTTGGAGGACAAGATCAAAAAGCTCTGTGACGAATTCTTGAATGAGCAAAAATCCTTGTTGTTGTTGGGCCGTGGATACCAATTTGCCACCGCTTTGGAGGGTGCCTTGAAGATTAAGGAAATCTCGTACATGCACTCAGAGGGTGTGTTGGCTGGTGAGTTGAAGCACGGTGTGTTGGCTTTGGTAGACAAAGAGTTACCAATTATTGCTTTCGCTACAAGGGATTCTTTGTTCCCTAAGGTGATGTCTGCTATTGAGCAAGTCACCGCTAGAGATGGAAGACCCATTGTGATTTGTAATCAGGGAGACGATGTCATGAAGGGCAAGGCGTACGCAACCTTGCATGTTCCTTTGACAGTGGACTGTTTGCAAGGATTGCTAAACGTGATTCCATTACAGTTGATGAGTTACTGGTTGGCTGTGAACAGGGGCATTGATGTCGACTTCCCTCGTAACTTGGCTAAGTCTGTTACAGTTGAGTAGAATTTATAGCTCGTTTCTTGTTTCATTGATATCTTAAATAAATTAACTAGTTCCGCTTAAAGTATCCAGATGACCCAAGCCAAGCGGATGAGAAGTCAAATGCTTTCTCGCCCATGTCTAAATACTTCTTTCCATAGTAGCTTGCGGAATCATTTCCAAAAGAATCTAAATCAAGGCTAGAGTGTTAGTAGGGCTGACTATCCTTAGGATGCATGGAACTTTTCTTTTCCAAGGACATACGTTAGGCCGCTATTTCTGCGGATTCCGGCTAAGAAGGAAGACACCAAGATCAAGTCGAATGCTATGTGAAAAGATTTACTGATGGCACCCTGATGTTAGTACACTAGAATAATAATGTCACTGTTGAGAATTAATTGAAACTATGATCCCATCAGCGCTAATTTGGGCATTTCTTAGAAACCCGAAGTTTAGTCCAACATACCATTATGCGTTCTTGTAATTTAATAACTATTTATATGGGTAATTTTTGGCTTGAAGAAGTCAATTGAGCAGATGCCACGCTAAAGTCACAAGCTGTGTGAGGTCTCTGCAGTCGTGAAAACAGAATGCTCCCATTGACCATCACTAAATTTGCCTTATCCGTGGCGGAAAAAACTCCTGAGACTAGGACGTCGCGAAACCGCCAGTTACCATTGTTATTTCTTTTCCCCAAGGGGGTTTTTGCCAGGTCATTTTCCAACCTTCTTTTCTTACTTGTTTCGAGAAAGAACTTGACAATCATTGCATTCTGCATTAGTTAGTATGTGCTTTTCTTCAATGTGATCGTTTGTCCAAGATGTTGGGGAATTTCAGCACACATGTTTAAAAACACCCCAACACACAACTTCTACCGATCTATGTTGTCTTTACACACTGGCCGTTGTGGAACCTGCTATCATATGCTTTTGGTACGGGATGTTCGAAAGCTTAAAATCTACAATGGCTAAGTTGACGAGTTCATGTACAATCGCCCAGCCGACACACTCAAAGCTTTACCTACCCATCTGAAACTTCGAGGTCTTTGTTGACTTTGTGTGTCCATTCGTATCAATCATTTCTTTACTCAAATCAATCTTAAGTTGATTGCGATAAACCCCAAAAGAAAAGTGAAGCATGAAGAAAAAAAAAAAAAAACAAGAATCGACAAACCAGAACTTAAAATTTATCATTCTTCAAAATCTGGGGAGGAAAGTTGCCTCCTCAAAGTCAAAACCTTTTCGCTACGGGCAAGATTGATAAGTACCCGAACTATGTTGGTAACATTCGACAGAGATTAGACTGTTATGGGTTCGCAGTATGATTTGGAACTAAAGGGCTAAAGTTGTATCGTTATATTCTCTGGGAAACTTTCTCTCCACTACATGTCTTCTTTTCCGATGATCATCCTTTTCTTGTTCAATGTCGTATCATCTATCACTTTATGTGTTTTTTCCATGTGCACTCCTTCAAAATACTTGATTTGATGTGGGAGAACACATTTTCATCATTTAGGCTACATTTCCCTGAACATCATTTCTCTACAACTTTCACTACTCTCGCTGAAGCCCTTTAGTATTCCACTCACGCTTACCTTCCGCACAACACGAACATGAACCGCTGGCTCGAAGTCTCATCCGGGTAACTTGCTCCTCCATTGTTGGCTCTGCAGGTCTCGCGCTCATGAGCTTAGATGCACCTCAAAACTTCTCCAGACATTAGACAACAACGGGTCCGGTGTTGTGTTGAGACTCATCAACTGGAGAGAAAGGTTGGAAGTGTCACTGTTTCAATTCCTCTTGTGTCTCATTTTTATTACCAGCTGATGTCTGATAGATACAGACCGCCAACCGGCCCAAAAGGGCCGAGGGGACCTCCACCGCCTTCCAGGACTAATGTGGGTGGAATAAACCCTAGATCCTCATATCAGGGCCCCCCAGGCTCCCAGAGAAACAGGGATAGAGATCACTACAAATCCGGTCATGCCGAACGCCCAAAAACGTCCAACAGCCGCGATTTTGACAAACCTAGTGCGCCCTCAAGATACAGAGATGGTCTCAGCGGAAGTCAAAAACGAGGTTATCCTGAGAGCAAACAAGGTAACCCTAATAATGGTCCTAATAAGCGAAGAGAATTTAACCGCAGAGATTTTGACAGTGCCAAGCGTGAGGATAGAGCGGATTTCTCGTCGAAGAAGCCCGATGTCAACCTCTCTAAGGCGCCAAAAGGACCTCGCATGGCTGGCACACCTGATAGAACCTCTCGCGATAAAAAACGTCCAATTGTCTCTGGGCCCAACTCGATTCCCAGCTCCAAGAATTTGAGGCTTCGGCCACATCAGTTGTACCTGGTTTACAGCGTTCGAACCTCCGATCTCTATAAACGTGTGCAACAAGTCGGTGAGGGAACCTATGGTAAGGTGTACAAAGCAAAAAACGAGGTAACTGGAGAGGAAGTTGCAATCAAGAAATTAAGGCTTGAAACGGAGAGAGAGGGTTTCCCGATTACAGCTATGAGAGAAATTAAACTCTTGCAGAGTTTTGACCATCCAAACATAGTTGGTCTCCTCGAAATGATGGTGGAGTATAACCAAATCACAATGGTCTTTGACTACTTGAACCACGATCTCACCGGTTTGTTAACTCTTCCAGAGTTATCGTTGACGGAGGGACATCGCAAAATGATTTTTAAGCAACTCATGACTGGGCTCGACTATCTTCATAGAATGCGTATCATTCATCGTGATATTAAGGGGTCTAACATTCTTCTCAATTCAAAAGGGATCCTCAAAATAGCAGACTTCGGCTTGGCTCGGAACATGAAAGTTTTGAGAAATGACGAGAGTCCAGATTACACCAATAGAGTCATTACTATTTGGTACCGACCACCGGAATTATTAATGGGCTCAACTGATTATGGAAGAGAAGTTGATATTTGGGGTGTTGGATGTCTTTTGATCGAGTTATACACTAAAACAGCGATCTTTCAGGGTTCTGAAGAGATTTCTCAACTCTACAAAATTTACGAGGTGATGGGAACACCAACGGCAGAAAGCTGGCCCGGTATAGAGAACTTGCCCTGGTTTGAGATGTTAAAACCGCAAATAAAGAGATCTTCAAGGTTTGAAAAAGACTATCGAGAGCTCATGACTAACGACAGTTTCGACCTTGCTCAAAAAATGCTACTGCTTCACCCTGCTATGAGAGTCACCGCGGGCGATGCACTCAAGCACCCATACTTTCATAATGACCCCCAACCAGAGGACCTCAAGTTTATGCAAAGTATTGTTGGAGAGTGGCATGAGTTTGAGACTAAAAAACGAAGGAGAGAGGAGAGAAAGAGGCAACAGGAACTCAAAAGTAACAGAAAACAAGAAGATTCTGTCCCACCAAGTATTCCAAAAACAGTTCCTTTGGATTCACCCGCTATAGTGACTCGGTCGGTCACCGCAACTCCACTTGAAAGTGCCAACGGTAAGATCGAAGAGCCGTCTAATAGATCTGTCGAAGACAATGATCCAACTAACATGACAAGTCAAGAAGGAGTGAACGAGTCAACAAAGGCCACCTCTACTGAAGGCTCTGAAAATGATTCAGCGAAAAATGCCGAAAGCTTTATAAAGCCGGGGCTCGAAGACAAATCCGAAAACACAGAGGATCTCACGAAAATCGTAATGGACGTTGATGATGCGAACACTGCAAAAACAGCAAGTGAAACTGAGGCTAATGGTGCAGATCATGAGTCGTGATAGAGAGGTAGTCGAATGATAACTCTCACACGAACACATAACCAGATTTACAGCTGCAAATCTCTTACGAGGGGTATGGGAAGTTGTTGAGAAGTCAGAAAAGACCGATTCTATTGCCCATCTTATTGATGAAAATTTCATGGGTGACAGGATGGAATGGGTGTGCTGCTTTCACTCTAGCTTACACATAATGTTTAGGTCGTAAGGTACATCTTTTGAACCACAC
Source organism: Metschnikowia lunata (assembly GCA_030583235.1). Lineage (NCBI taxonomy): Eukaryota > Fungi > Ascomycota > Pichiomycetes > Serinales > Metschnikowiaceae > Metschnikowia > Metschnikowia lunata. The sequence goes on along the minus strand of JAJMHP010000022.1, from coordinate 205,753 downwards.
GCCGCAAGCTCAAGCTAGAGGTTCTTAATCTTTACTTACGATTAACTATTTCACGCCTAATATATAGGTTCCAGCAATTAAGGAAGAATTTTCCTTTAGATAAAAGTCTGAATAGTGCGTTTGAATTCTAACGTAGTTCACACCCGCGACGCCCGCCCGCCCCCTCCGCCAAAAACACGCGACGCGTCTTTTTTGATTTTTAGACCTTTTCAATACACTAGAAATGACCAGAATGAAACGAGAAATACGCTAGAGAAAAAAGAATACAGGATGGAAAGCTTCAATTAGCCCTTCAAGCCTATAGAACAGGCCAATGTGGGTCACTATAAAGAGCAACGAGCGCTTCTTGTGTGAAGTACGAAACCTTACGCGACCGGAACAACGGCGTCGAATTTTACAAGGATGCTTGTCAAAAACATTGGAAATTATCAAAGCAAAAGGAAGAGCGACTCTGTCAGTGGGCTGAGAGGATGGCCCTTCACGGGCTTCCGCCTCGGAAAGCTGACTTGCGAGAAATGGCCAATAACTTTCTCGCGCGTGGAAATGAAGGACCGAATCTTACAGTGGGCAAAAATTGGGTTGACAACTTTTTGCGTAGACATCCAGAGCTACGTCAGAGAACGTCTAGACCCAAAAGATTTTGTCTGTGCAAAGTGTGAAGACCCTAAGGTCATATCTGAGTGGTATGAGCGCATTAGAGACGTGAGACTTAGGTATGGCATCTTGGAAGAAGATATATACAACGTTGATGAAACAGGGTTTGCAATAGGCTTAATTTCTGCGTCCCAAATAATTACAGGAACTGAACGTCGAGATGATAACAAAGCCACGGTCTTGCAATCTGGCAACAGAGAGTGGGTAACTGCGATAGAATGCGTGAGCTCTTCCGGGTTCGCGCTACCACCCACGATTATCTTTAAACAACAAGGGCACATGGAATACCAGATCGACGCCCTTCCTCATGGCTGGGATCTAGCTTTGAGTGATAGTGGCTGGACGAATAATGATATTGGGCTCTCCTGGCTCAAACTCAATTTCATACCGAACACGCACAAATTAAGAAGGGGAAGTTATAGGCTTTTGATATTAGATGGGCATGGAAGTCACAAGACAGTGGATTTTCATGAACTTTGCTGGGCTCACGATATTATTCCCCTTTTCATGTCCCCATATTCGTCGCATAAACTACAACCTTTGGATGTTGGCTACTTTAGCGATCTATTATAGCAAGAGACTCCAAGAGAGGTTGTACAGGAGACGATTTCACGTCGACAAGGAGGTATTTCTTCAGGTTTATGACGAAGCACGAAACGACGCATTAACCACCCTCATCTTAAAAGAGGCCTTTAAAGCTACGGGAATTGTTCCCTGCGATCCGGATCGAGTGCTTTTCGGGCTTGATATAGTCGTTCGTACGCCGACACCCCGCACATCTCCGATATGCCTGAAAGACTATACCAGTCCAGAAACTACAAGAAATATGAGGGATTTTGAAAAAGTAAAAGTTTATTTATTCATGGATCTTAGCCAAAATAAAATTAGTCCAGCAAAAAAAAAAAAAAAAAAAAAAAAAAAAGCTAGAGCACGTTTTTAAAGGAAGCGAAATCATTTTTAATGAGAACACGATATTGATCGCGGAAAAGGCTGATTTAAAGACTGCCATGACAGAAATCCAAAAACAAAAAACCAGATCAAGAAAGCGGGTACGTGCACCTCGCTATCTTGATTTTGCCCAACGTCTGCAATTACAATTAAATACTTTTCAGGCTTTGGAAAGTCAAAAACATCAGTTTCCGCGATAAGGAATCAACCGATTTGCAGCCGCCCTCAGATACACCCCACGCCTTTTCGGAAAACTCGGAATTGCGTACAATCGACAGTACATCTGATCAATGACCTCGACTAGTAAAAACTATATTTTATAGACTTTTTGTGTGAACTTTATCGACATTTTTACATCGACTTGCATTTTTTGGGCGGAGGGGGCGGGCGGGCGTCGCGGGTGTGAACTTACGTTAGCACTTGTTTCTCACTCGTAGTCGCGTGGCCAGTGTTGCAACTTTCCAGTGCGCAAATGATTCCAGCAACAACGCGCATGGCTTTAGATCGTATGTCCAGGCTAAGCCCACTCTTGCTAAGAATGAAGTTTATCACGTATCATGTGATGCCATACTATTTTCGTGATCATGAGACTACTACTTTGTTCCACCAATCGCAAGGACCTAAAAATGGGAAACGCAAACTTGCTAGCCGCAAAAATGACTACGGCTTGATTAACGGACTTATCATGACGTAGCTTGTCTGGCATCTGGCAAGTGGTCTCACAGTGTGCATGGAACCCGCTCAGTGTGAGCCAGATCCGCCCAATCCTTGGTGTAATAAATATGCATCGCGATTGCTCAAGCCCCATCGGAACAATGGCCTGAGCTTGCTTTCAGACACTAACAAATCCGAAGACGTGGGAAGGATTTACACGCCAGCCCGTTGAATTGTTTGTTATTCCAGTGCAATCCTGTTTGCGGAAGAATTTCTTTTTGAATCAACAGACTATTCAATTTTTTTTTTCCACATCCAAAGCAATGGGCTCATGCACTTCCAAAGACCGTCCAACGACCACAACTACGAATGCAACAATTAACGCCACGCTGAGTAAGCGGGCTCAGCAAACCAGCAAACTCGAAAGTCGGGCACAGGCAATTAATTCTGTGGATGATCATATGCCAGTTGCACTGACAGAGAATGCTACATTGGCCAATGGCACACATAAAGAAGCATCTTCAGGTGCTTCAGACGAAAATGGAAACACCAACGGTTTGCTGGCAAACGACTCCGCATTGGTCCAGACAAATGAGAAGGATGTTAAGATACTTTTGTTGGGATCTGGTGAAAGTGGTAAGTCTACGATCGTCAAACAGATGAAAATTATCCATAAGGATGGCTTTTCCGAGGCTGAAGCGTACGATTATCGGCCATTTGTCTATAAGAACGTATTAGACTGCATCAAGAACATTATCAATGCCATATATGACTTGGCTCCAGAATTTGTTGCCCCTGAAGGCCCTTTTGTTCCGACTGGCACTCAGATCTTCACACACGAAGATTTGCAATCTATCCTAAATTATGAATATTCCCTGAATGCAGATGAACCATTTGACCCTAAAATAGCATCAATGATAGCCAAAGTTTATGGCTCTCCAGACGTGCAGGAATTCATCCAAGAGAATCAATCAAAATTCTATCTCATTGACTCTTCCGACTACTTCCTAACATCAATGGATCGAATTGCGGAGCCAAACTATATTCCGTCTCAAGCAGATATCTTGCGAACACGGAAAAAGACATCGGGTATCTTTGACTTCAAATTTCAGATCGGAAGCTCCAATATTCATATGTTTGATGTGGGTGGGCAGAGATCAGAGCGGAAAAAATGGATCCATTGTTTCGACAATGTCACTCTAATAATATTTTGCGTGGCACTCTCCGAATACGATCAGGTTTTGCTTGAAGAAAGCTCTCAGAATAGGTTAGAAGAATCACTCGCATTGTTTGATTCTGTGGTGAACTCCCGGTGGTTCTCACGGACTTCAGTTGTGTTGTTCCTCAACAAAATTGACGTTTTTGCGAGTAAGCTACCTCATTCGCCACTTGAAAATCACTTTCCTGATTATAATGGAGGGGACAATCTCAATAAAGCTGTCAAATACATCTTGTGGCGCTTCACACAGGTCAATAGATCCGGTCTAAATGTTTACCCTCACGTTACTCAAGCGACTGACACTTCAAACATTCTGTTGGTGTTTGCTGCCTTGAAGGAGACGATACTAGAAAATACTTTGAGGGATAGTGGGATTTTGTAATTCAAAAGGCCTGGTGCACGAAGTGACTTGTATCAGCGATATTTATAACTTAACGCTCTGGATACCGAAGACAATACTAATAGATTCCCTTGCTAGCAAAGATAAATAACGTCATTAGCATGAAAAACCAACACAACTCTTAACCATATCATAAAGTTTGTCTGTTTGACAGGTCGCACGTTAATCTTTTTCACGAGTATGATCTGTGCTGCCATCTTCTCTTTTACCGCCCCCCACACTGCCTCGCTTCGGTTTACCATCACCTCTTCCACGACCTCGACCTCGCGAGTGCCCACGACCCTGACCACGAGAATCTCCTCTTGAAGAAGAGTCTGTAGATGATCTGCTCACATTCGTCTTGTCATTCCTATTACTCACATCCTCTCCGAAGGAGTATTCACCGACTGAATTTTTGATGGAATAATCTACCAGACTTGCAGACAGACGTTGTGGGCGGCTGCCTTTAGAGCCTCTTCGGCGGCTTTTGGTTTCCGCTGTTTTCTCTGTGCTCTTTTTCGTGACCTCTGTATCGTTTTCCAGTTCCGCGCTGTGCTTTATATCAGCATGTACATCTCTGGGCTTATTTGAAAGTCTTCGCGGTCTTCTTTCGGGTGCTTCTTGGTCTAAAGATTCGATGTCCTTCTTTTGAGGGTTAGCAAAATGCGACCTATGGTCTGTTGTCTTCCTATCTCCCCGTTGTCTTCCGCCGGTCTTTCTTCTAGACTCAACGGTCGGGCACTTGACCTCAGACCTCCCTGTTGGTTGTTTTTCAAGTGAATCTTGTGGCGTATTCTCCGCCACATTCTCTTCATCCACGTTGATTATGTTGGCTTTCACAATTTGGCTTGAAGCATGTTCACTAGAATCAGTCATGAGATCGCTCTCACCGTTGTGCTTTACAGGAGCCCGAGAAAACTGTTCATCAAATTCTTTTACATCATCACTTGTCTTTAGGACAGTCTCCGATGAATCCTTGCTTGGCTCAGGACTCACAATCAGCAGTTTCTTGACAAGAACGGTCGGCTTTCTGACGACGGGCTTGGGAGTTGAATTAGAGCTCGATGCACGAGAGTTTTTTGTGTGATCTGTGGCCTTTGAACTTCCGAGAATGTCGGCCAAACTCTTTTTTGGTCCTGTGTCTTTAGGAGCAACCAGTGATCCAGAGCTATTCGGCTTGCTCGAGCCGTGCGAAGAGCTGTTTCGATCTACCCACGGGGCTGGCATAGTGGTGTGCTTTAAAGTAATAAGATTCTTTTCAATCTCTTGCTGCCTCGCCAAAACATCAATCGGCTTAGCATTGCCAAAAGGATTGGGTTTCGGTTTACTCAAAGGTGGTGTGTTATCATGGAGCCGATCGAATCCGGCCTTTGAATGATGCGCATCAGCATTAAGCTGTGCTCGCTTCTGTAGCTGTGGGCCAAACCGGTGGTGGGGATCCGGTAGAGATATGTTATCTAGCGGCATTCCACCAGGCGCACGACCCAGTCCTTGGTGGCCTCTTCCGGGACCCGGCTCGTCGCTAATGCCGAAACGAGGCCTAGAAGAAAGAAACTTCTCCTCCACGCGCAACAATTCATCGTGGTTCTGCTGATTAAATTGCATGCTCTGTTGGAAATCATTAAAGTCTGCCACTTCAATATTGACACGACGGGAGCCTTTATATACCACATCTTGCCATTTTGCCACTTTATTTTGACTTTCAAACGAAGGCAACTCGACAAAAGCAATCTTTTTGACTGTTCCCAGTTCCAAAGGTTGGGAAAAGGGGTCAAACAAGATCTTGAATTTGACCAACGGCGTGAATCTGCTTCGAAAAAGATCGTTTATAAAGCTATCGTTGCTGGTTACAGGAATGTTGGAAAGTTTGACAATGTAGGGTGGTCCGTTATTGATTATCGATGAACGACCAAATCCAGACCCAGCTCCATAACTGCCACCCCCAGAGCCATATGAAGATATACCCCCATAACTCTTGTTTCTTTCAATAGGTACCGAAATAGAGGCAATGTCGATCTCTTGGTCAGCCCATGAGCCACCGTAGGCTATTATCAATTAGTATATGCGGTGCAGATATCATGCGAAAATTTACCTAATCCGTGGGCTTTTAAGATACATACATTCGTCAGAGAAGAACTCCTGCAAGGACATCTTCTTAGGAGGAACTAGATCAATGTTAGTATCCTGAGCTATGAGTTTCATATGTGAACCTAAGGATGTTGTTATTTTGTTCTTACCAGATTTGGATCGTGGCTTAAAGTTTATTCCCAATTCTTTGAAGTCTCTGTGTTTTTAATCTCATGTTGAGACACTTCCTCTCCTCGAGAATTCCGAAGATTCAGAGGGATACAAGACGCCATTTTACCAGCCTATCCAATTTTTTCATCCGTGGTCGCATTTAAGTGTAACACATACCCATTTTCACTCTTTCTTTTGGGGTCTTGAATTGAAATGATATTGTGACTTGAAATGCTTGAGAGAAAATACAATGAAACTCCTATGTCGTATGCAGGTCAGTGACGTGTTTCCGGATTGCAACTCAAAACGGAATTTCCGGTGCACTCGATTTGACATCTCCTTAAAGGGTGCGAAAAAGTTGCAGGTTAGTTATTTCAAATTAGCCGAAAAATAAGGGAGGTACATTTGGCTATTCTAGTATTCATAGCAAAGTATCAATTATAACAAAGAATGTGAAGCTTCTTCCTCATCACGACACAAGCAAGTCATTCAACATGGAAATGAGGAAACAATTAAACTCTAGTGCGCCTCTACATCGCCATTTTACAAGCTGGTGTACTTATCGTAGGACTTTTTCCAGTTAGCAAAGAACCCAGAAAAAAACTTCGTACCCAAGCCAATATCCTTTGCACCAAGAGTGGCTCTAATAGAATGCATCGATAATTGAGGAATCCCCAAGTCAACCGTTCGAGCACCGGTCAGAAGCGAAATGGAAGGTCCGATAGTGCCGCCAGAGCGCGAATCGTTTCTAATTTGAAAGTATTGCACTTCATCGCCATTCTTCTTTGCCAACTCTTCTACCAAGGCAAGGCCAACTGAGTCGGTCGCCATGTTCCCATTGGGGTCTAACGCAACTGTGATACCTCTATTGGGAATAGGCTTGTGGTGGTCCAAGTAGACATTGGCAAAATTGGGGTTCACGAGATGGGTGACATCGGCAGATAAAATGATGGTGTTCGCGTAAATCACCTTCAATTTCTCAATGATGTCCGAAGCATCTGGACTATAGTACTCGGAAGCCAAGACACGAGAAACCGTCGCCTCGAGCAATTGACCTTTGGCGCCCAGTCTGGTTGCAGATCCTACTTCCTCGTTGTCAAACAATGCGACCAAAGAAAATGCGTCCGAAGCTATCTTTTCAGCAGCATCGGCCTCTAGCAAGGCAGAGATAGCAGCGTAAGAGCATACTCTGTCATCAACTCGAGGGGCAAAGATAAATTCATTGTCCAAGCCTCCTCTGACGCCCTTTTGGACGTCGAACAATTGGAGATCCCACTGCAAAATGTCTTCGACTGCCACACCTGCTGTAGATGAGATATATCTGAGTAACTTCAATGGATGCTTTCCGTACAAAGGAGAGGACTTCTCCGCAGTAGTGGCCTCAGGTTCCCTTTCTGTACTGGAGAATCCAATTACGGGCACAGCTTGAGTTTCCTTATTGAATGGACCTTGGGAAGGTGCTCCAAAGTGGGGTGCCAAAGACGGGATTTTAGCAATAGGATGAGGAGTTGAGTCAACCAACTTTTGCTTCACGTCACCGGAATTCCTGTCCTTCAACAATAAACGACCCCCGATACCTAAGTCACGGTCCCACCATACCTCTCCCAAGGTTCCGGCATAGGCAGCAACACCGAGCAAATCATAGCCCTCCGATTTCGTTTTATTCGAACTGGGCTTCAAATTTACAGTCAATGAGTCAATGTGTGAGCCAATAGCCCCCACGCCTTTTTCTGGTGTCCAGTCTGGGCCAACAATAAATGCTACCAAGCTCGAACCACTTCTGGTAGTGAAGTACTTGCCGGGTTCGAGGTTGCTCCACGACTTCCTCTCCGAGAGATAGGTAAACCCCGCTTCCTTCAATTTTGTAGCAAAATAGTTAACTACATGGTAGATCGTAGGGTTGGCGTAGGTGAAGTCAATGTAGTCTGCAGCATGAGACTCGAAATACTGATCGTCGTATGCGTTAGACTTTGGATTTGTCTTACTGATTTTAGCGAGCAACTGCTGGCGAATTTCGGGGTCACCAGCATTATTAGTCTCTTGCAAGACCTGATTGAGAGCCTTGAGCAATTCTTCGTAACGAGACATGACTAGTGCAGATATAGCTTCTGACGAGAAGTTTTCTGGAGCAAAGGCTATTTCTGGTTTGAGATTCGGCGGTGGAACCTTTTTTTTCTTGCTTTTCGATAATCTTCGCTTTTGCTCAATTCATCCCCACGTCTCACAATTTATGCTGGTGCCGTGCCGTGCCGTGCCTTATCGCGCCTGGCGCCACGCGATTCGCATTGAACTGTGAGATTCGCAGCAGAGCACGTGAGTTACAATGGGTGCCGTTTAGAAAATTATACCGGCACAGGTTCTTCATAGTTGCAAAATTACGAGAGTCTAAGATTCGGTGAAAATTCCCTTAACTGAGGAGCTTGTAGGTTTTTCCTGCATCATGGTTCGATAGTGTTAACCCAAGGTAGAGTGCCAGAACAAAGCCATCGCCGGCAATCTCAATTCCCAAGTTGTTGAAAGTAGTCTAAGGAGGAGGGTAATGGTTGGTACTTTCGAGGAAAACCTTCGGATTCTAATTCTTGGAAGAATATTGGCTGACTTTGCGCAAAGGTACTTAGTCTAATTCTTGGTCCTTTTTCGCAAGGTCATTTGGCGTCCGAATTTTTATAACTTATCGTCATTGACTAGCAACCAGAATACCCAACCAAATACAAACTTCAGATACAAGAACTCTAAGAAATTGACTCTCAACGAATTGACATTATTGATTGTACTTCTGAGAGTCCTAATGGGGAAGCAATCCTCCGAATGACGCAGTAGCCACTTTATTCTGGTCTCTTGGCTGCAAACGTAGCTGCCACAATTAAGGGCCAAACAACTGTCACGTCCGCGTAAACCTTTACACTTCTAGCTTCGGCCTTAATCTTTCCCCAAGAAACAGCCTCGTCCGGTCTGGCTCCGGCGTCTGAGCCATCGAATTCTTGGCCAGTATTAATATAAACAGCCCAATCCGCGCCGTTCCTCATGAGGCAGGCATTACATATATGGTGCTTAATCAAGCCACCTCCCAAAATGATCATGCCTGCTCTAGATGCATCAATTGACATTGCATTAATCTTACGAATATCAGACACAATGTCAAGACGGAGTCTTTCAGGTGACGCCTTGTATGTGTGGAAAAAGAGCATGTCACCAATCGACCCATCTGTGATAGCGGGGCAAAATACAGGAATCTTATTTTTATGGGCCCAGTAAAGTACCGACAGCTCATCATTAATTTCCTGACCCAATCTATCAATTAGTCTGGAGGGTGTCCACATTGCTGTAGAGTCTGAATTCAAAGTTTCTGCTCCCAATTTTTCTGCCTCTTCTTGCTGCTCGGCCAAGATCTTGTCCAAGATGGGAACAATCCAGTCCTCAAATTTACAATAATTTTCATTTGGTACAAGCAAATTACCAATTCTATTGAGGCCCTTGTCTCTCAAGCTTTTACCTGGTAAGCTGAACTCTCCAAGGTATGTGGGCGCCAAAACTTTAATTAGATCTTCTTCAATACCACCTGCTGATGCTACAATAGCACTCACTTTCTTGTGCTGCACCATGTATCTTAATGAGTCTCTAATACCCGATGAGATTAAATTAGATGTGAATCCTAGGAAAATGGAGGCCTTCTGGCGACCCTCGCTGTCAAACTCACCGGTTTGTTCATGCTCTGCGATATTCTCAACCCTTTCCCCTCGCCACAGGCTCATGTCATTAATAATATCGCAAGCAGTTGCAACGGAGGAGGCTTGGAAACCCATTGTTTTCATGGCTTTAATCAAATCGGTGGCTCTCATATCATATGCACTATCCTTGGAATAATCCACGCCAGACACTTCAACGAAATCATCCGGAATGGGCTCAGACTGCTTGAGGACAGCATCTGTCGCTAGAGAAGGACGACTGTAGTCTTGTGCCATACGATCTTATTTTTTCCGTTCAGTTTGATCGTAATAAATCAAACCCGGGGCTCGCATCGCACCAAAGAAGAGAATATCTGGCAATCCTGGAAAAAATATCTCCTAAATATACAGGTCTATGAGAACGAGAAATCACACGCTTGACTTTAGTGTTTTAATCTTCGGCTCTGGACTCAGCTTATCTATTTTGGAGTTTCTCAATGTCGTAGAGTTTGTATAAGTTTACAAAGTTCTGGATTGTATATCCGAGCATATCATATGTACCTCTCTTCGACGTGAAGGGCGACTTAAGGTGTGCCACATGTGAAGTATTTTTCTGCTTTCGTTCATTTTTTACAAAAAAAAAAAAAAAAAAAAAGGATTCTTAATTACTTCTCTCGACCGGAAAAGAACAAGTTATACATGATGGCGGATTGTGAACGGCTCCTTATCGCTCATCTGTCGCCGAATCACGATTGCTTCATCAAGAATTTTCTTTACTATACATTGCCATATTCTAGACTCTTTCGCTGACGGTTGGCTCCCATGATGAGCACTTAGGTTTTGCCGTGTTGTAAGGTACATATGCGCCTCTGGTGGCGGTCAAGTTCATCTTGTGCTTTTGCAAAGGGTAGGCCCTGACTGCCTTCTCATCCTCTGGCAATTTGTTGGGGGGAGTGTTGGTACCGTATCCTAGCCAGTAATGCCACCCAGGCTCAACTTTGGACATGTCTATGCCCCAGTCAGCGTATTCAACCCATCTGGTTCTCAAATGTATTTCCTCAGGAATGTCAGTCTCATAGTATTTGTTACCCCAGTCATCTGTGCCAACTAACCAACCTCTCTTGGTATCATTGTGATTATGAATCTGCCAAGCAGATCTCTTGAGTCCTGAAGAGTAGATGTTCTTGATTGTACGAAAAATTGACGTCGACATTGTGGTGCAACTTGTCGGGTCTTCGAGCTTACTGTCAAGCTTGCGAAAATCACACTTCATTGATTGGGCAGTCTCGATATGCGTGTGCGACTCAAGACGTGGAAGACTAATTTATTTTACGAAAACGTGTCGTCGAACAGTTAACTAAATAACAATTTAAGACAGATAAAAAAAAATCGAGAAAAAAAAATCATCGGAACTTTTAGCGCCCGTTGCTTTCTTTATCGTAACTTCATTCACACTCTGCTTCTAGCTGAGTTCTCGAGAAGGGTGCTGACGTCATTTGCGTTCAACACGACCCCCTTCTCAGAGCACTTCGCCTTCGCCTTCAATTCGGAACACAAACCATCAATGTCGATTTCAGTATATTTTGGATGAGCCGTGATTCGATCCCAAATCTCGGAGCATTTCAAAGTTTTATCAGGGGCTGGAACAATCTCCAACTTATCTTCCTCATCTTCCTCATCAACCTGAACAGGTGGACTATTGTAGCTCGTGACAGACGACGCCGGCTTGTGGCCATCCACAACCGAATTGTTTCTTGAACTTTCAGAACCAGAGAAACTGCTCTTCACAAACTCGTTAAAATTGAAATCCATGTTTACCAGTGTGAAAGGGTCGTACGCGGATTCCTCAGAGACGAGACCTGCTAGGGAGTCAACCTCCTCAAGATTAGTGTGTTCGACAGAATCGTTGCTCAAATTTCCAAGGGCTAGGTTCACGTCGAAGTTTGGATCGATGAAAAGATTGTTAGGATTTTCCTGAGCATATGGGTTGTCCAATGAGAAGTTGAATGTGGGGTCGCTGTTACCAAACAATGGCTCCGTATTATCTAGCAGGGGCGTAAATAACGTTTGAAAAGGAGAGTCAGTGCTTGGAGCGAGTAAAGAAGGCGCCTCTATCTTCTGCTGTGCAGGATACGACTGGCTGTCCCTATGAAATTTGGGAATAGGCTTGGATCTGGTCCCACACGCCTCGCTCAAGCTTGCACAAAAGGGATCGAGCTCCTCCTCGAATAAGGTCGAAGTCTTGTGACGGGTGCTCAACAGGCCAGAAGACGGGGCTGTTAAATCGGTTGCGTTGGATTGAGGGGAGATGATGTTTTCGTTTAAAGGTGAGTTGGACGAGGAAGACCCACTCGTCAAATCAGGCAAATGGCTACTTGAAGCATTAGATCTCAATTCGGAACTAACAGAGTTGGGCTTTGTCCATGGGAATCCGATGGTGAAATCGGACTGTGGCACTCCGCTTTCGCCAGTGTCTTGCTTCGCTTTTATGGACAGTAAAGCCTTGATATCTGAAAAGTCATCATGACCTCTGTATCGGCTGAGTTCTGATTTTAAAGCTTCAATCTGTGCCTCAGCTCTCATCTTGTCGTCTTCTAACATTGTGACTTTATCTTCTAGGTCCTTCATTTTCCGCTCCTTCCGCTCTCTGTAGGCTCTTTGAGCGGCTCTATTTTGCGCTGTTCTCTTCGACTTTGGTTCTGTTTGAATTGGCTTACGGCCAGGCTTCGTGTGCTGTTTCTTGTCGTCATGAGTTGAGACATCTTGCGATGTCTCCTCGATGTGTCTCTTCGTGTCCGATAAACCCGACATTGTTGATGACGGAGAAGCAAATCAAGAAATATTGTAAATTCCTAGTACAAATTTAGAGCCTTCGGGCGTAACAATGACATAAAAAGTATCTTGTTGCAGAGACTTTTGAAATGGCTCTTTGTTGTGCCCGAAAAAGCAGTGGCAAACCCAGTCACAAATTCAACTTCTGGTCACTGAATATCCTCGGATTCGCAGATTAAAGCTCCAGTAGTGTGGGAGTGATTATAGTTTTAGCGTACTGAGCAGAAAGCGATGTATATGTATGGCCAAATGTTCCGTTCCACTTGACTATGTGGGATATAATCAATGGGCTAAATAAACGTGCCGCGTTCGCCGCGCCACGGCGAGACACATCCGTTTTATAGCTTTGAGCGAACTGCTAATTCGTGTGCATGCACACCGCGCATTATTTTAGCGAGCCCCAGTGAATTTTGTAGGAGGGACTGGAGACAAAAAGCCTATACTTGCCGTCAACTGGACACACATCCTATTGAAGATATAAAGAAGACTGAAATCTGTGATTCAGCACCCGACTCATTGAACTTTTTAAAGGTCGTTCAAGGCAAATGACCTTCCTTTTCTGGCCGATGATTCACTAGCTGGGGAATTAGAGATTCTGCCACGAGAATCGTTCCAAGCACGCGACATCAGACTTTTATCACTACTCCGACATACAATCCTGCGCGAATTCCACCACCCCCACATGCTGACAAATTAATTATCTCGCATACAGACCAGATAAAGGCTTTATGAAGCGCTAGGGGTGAAGGATAGCGCAAATAAAAGAGGAAGCCGGTCAGGCCACCGCTAAATTGATTCACTATTCATTGCAATTCTTTCTTGTTGTAATGACATCATCACGAAGACATTTTGAGGATGTTTTGTTCTTCGTGGGCTCATAACCAGCCCTGTCGCTTTTGCAGTATAAGCTGCAGCCACGGCAGCCGGAATCGGCCTTTCTTCAACGGTTGGCCACATCACCGTGTCACTAAAGATGTAAAGGCTTTAAACATTGAACAATAAGAGTGTGATTTTCATGGAACATGTGTAAGCACCCCCACACATCGTAGCAAATCTTCTTATCACAAGTATGTTAGCTATATGTCTCACTAACTATTCTCTGACGAAATGTTTTTGCCCTCTCTGTTTTAATTTTTCCACAATGCCATGAAATATTACAATGGTAAGTTATGACGCCGTATAAATTGGAAAGTAGGGCAAGTATCCCTTCTCGCGCCTTATGGACCTGGGTTTCTCCATATCTAGCTTCACCAGTTTGAGCTGTGCCTTATAAATATCGCATGTTTTGCGCAAGTTGAAAACCCACGTTCCTAAAGCACAAGCCTCACCAATCCTGGTCCGATTGATGAGAACTTTCTCGTTCTCCAAGTTGCGGCAAAGCTCATCGCAAAAAGCGACGGCCTTGTTTAAACGCGCCTCGGTGGATTCAATAAGCTTGTGAATTATTGACCGTTTCTCCTTGTCAGCCATCATTCGCAATTCGCGAAAGCGACTATTTTTTTGGCTGTAAATTTTGTAGCTGGGCAATTCAGGAACGCCGACGGAAGACCATGGCTTCATACGCAAGTTGTAAAGCCTCTCTTCTGACGCCAAACTTAAAGGCTCCTTCGTATCGTATAAGGCCCTTAGGATTGAAATTGCTGTAGATATTCCGTCAGTGGCTCGGCTCAATGCGAGCTGGAAGAGAGCTAGGCACTTTTCTAAGTAAATCATATTTTCAGAGAGTACGGGCATGTAGAAGTCCTTCATGCGAGCATTCTCGGCTTTTAATGACTCCTTCTTTGGTCCGGCTTTCGTACCTTTGATCTTGTTCGCCAAAGTGCGCGCCGCTGATATCTTTCCTTGGTTGATTGGTATCAATCTTTCTGTGATTAGCCGATGAGTCTCCTCACACAAAGTCGAGACATACCAGTATACCATAGGCACTTCATGAAGTTTATAGATATCCTGCTCGAAACCGCTGAGCGCAACATCGACCATTATATCAAGCTTTTCGTAGAGGATGAAGGAACAAATCCCAAACGCAGGGTGGTCAGCGAGGCTGGGTGCAAGCCTGTCGCCAACGCCATAACCGAATAATTCTGCCTCCGTAGTTTCGGCTGTGAAGTGTAAGGAGTCTAAGAGAACAATACTTTTGTTGTTGAGTTGCCGTTGACGACACCTATTATTTCCAAAAGTGCTCAATTTGTGTACACTAGCTGCCTCTAAGTCATTCAAAAGCTTCGACATTCTTCTCAAACAATCTGCTTTTGTAGCTTCAGTACTCTTCGTGTTTTGAATATTCCACAATTGGGGATCCATAATTGAATTCCCACACATAGAAATCTCCTGTAAAAGCCTGTTTGTGATAGACATTATATTCTCTTTCAGTCCAACAATAGATCGGTCGTCCCGTATGAAAAAAAGCTGAAATATGCCTCTTGTAAGTGCGTTAGCTTCGGTGGCTAGGTTGAATCCCACATCATGCTTAAGGTAGGTTTGGAGCTGATGTACTGTTTTCACTGTGGATAGTTTTTGAATCATGTCGTCCACAGCGATTATCATGTTTGCTAATGTGTCATAAGCATTGGTTTGGGAGATTTCAACGTTCTGCGATGGTAAATGCTTGTTATCACAATCAAGTTGCACGAATCTGGAGAGTGCAAAGTGCGGAACGGCCGAGAAAGTCTCGTCGCGTAAAAGATTTATGATCTCCAAAGTTTCTTTCTTTCCTGGCAACTCGCGCGTAGCATGCTCCTCGAAAAGATTGATATCCATACTCAAGACATCCTCCAAATGAATTAATGCCTTGATGAGTTTAAGCTGCTTGGTGGCTAAAGGATGACACCTATCATGTTTCAACTCATCTTGCCGTTGAAGCCAAGATTCCGCCTCGTCGACTTCAGCTGAAGCAACCTGGGCCGACACCTGGCTAAGATAGTCAAAACTCATTGATCTGGTTACTAAATCTTCCTCATCATAGAGAACACTCGTTGCCACATTCAAGGAAAACCCAATGACTTTGGAAAGACCCACCACAAATCCCCTGAGGACAATATTTATAAGTTGTGAGTTGATGTCATCCGGTGGTAAGAAGTCGGCTGTATGTAGGCGGGGGTTGACAAAGGATGAATTTTTTAGCACGCCGCACAATTTGAAACTCTGAAGAAATTCAAGCATGTACCGACAACTAAGGACAGTCACAGTTAGAGACAGACCTTCTAGCCAGCTCAGGTACAAGACTAAAAGCTTGTTCATGATCGCCACTACTGTCGCCAAAGATTGACCTTCACATGCGTCAAAGAAGAGTTTCTCCTTGCTTAAGTGAATAAGACCCGTATCTAGTTTCAGGTTACCCATTTCCAATGCACGTGCGCCTTCTAACATGTCAAAGTAGGATTTAACCCCAACCTTTCCCTTCTCCATTCGACTGACAGCATCGAAGAACTTGTCGGTGACATCGACAAACTTCGTGGCTATAGCTGGTTAGTATCTATCTTGAGCTGAATAGCCCCATACGCTTTCGTAATACGTACTTTCGGTTTCAGGCATGGCTGCTAGATAAGTCAACAATCTTGATTTGAAAATTGATGGAGGACTTCAGAAATCACGCGTGTGTATTCGCGCAAAATAAGGTACACTAGCCCACGATGGTCAGATAAACTTCACTTCGCGCATCTTTCGATGAATGTGCCACTTCGTCTACAATTGAATTTAAGCCCCTTTGTAGACGTAATACTTTTTTGGCACTTAAAATTTTTCAATTAAGTTATCCGAATATTAGCTAGTGGCAGCTAAAAGAAAAAAGTCGCAGCTTTATTTATTCAACTGTCTCTTTCAAGACGTATTCATCACGGCACACATTCAGCCAGATTTCAACCGCTTCTTTTTTTCTGTTGAACTTTATTTGCTCCGAACAAAAGATTAGAACATTTTACTTGAACATTTGCTTTGTTACATGTTGTCGATCGTTAATCTTGGGGATTGGTCGAGATGTTCCCAAATCTTATCCTCACTACCAATAATCACAGTATAACTGATTGAAGTTTCGATAGTAGTCGGGTTTATTCAAAAATCAAGGATGATCACGTTCTCGGTCTCTTGAAAATCATACTCTGAGGTCAATAGGACCCATTAACTAGGGGAAAGTTCAATGGAAATGAAGCAAGCCATCTTTGGAAAATATCAAGAACTGTCAGGGTTGTCAGGGACCTGGGACCGTACGAGGCCGATCCCATACTGGGCACCGGCTTACGCCTGCTTCCGGTATAGGTTTCTTTCAAGTGGTCTAGATCCTTGGTTCTTGGTGTACTCACTACGTCATCTCGGGTGATTTCAGCTGCAATCGTCAACTCTGTGTCAGGCTCCTTCCAGATTTGGAGCCATAAACATCAACTCTGTAGATTGCTCTTTCCAATTTTGGATACGCAAGTCAACTCTGTATCATGCAATTACCAGATTTGGTGATCATCGCGACTCACGTATACGGCATTTCTCATGATGCATCTCTCAAGGACCGGATTTCTACGAACGTGGCAATCGGTTCCAAAAATTACATAAAGTCGGCCTCTCCCACAAGTCTTGATGGAGAGGCCAGTTTGAATCACTTCAATAAACGATTAATAGTCATTTACATGCTACGCCAGAACCTAACAAGGGTTCTTAGGTAAATCTGAACTATGTATTAAATAAGATCTTTTCGGGGAAAGTCTGGCCTTGCAACACTTAGAGCGAGCAAGCCAGCCCGTCATTAGATAATTAAAACTGACTTAGGATCAACGACCTATCACAGTAGTAATGAGTGCAAGTCTAGGTTGCAAATCCATAACCCATTTTGTAATTCCGTTGCCCGATCACTACTACCGCCGATTCTCATTGCAAGACAATTAATCGCAATTTCTCAAGACAACTCACAAGAACTTCAAAACTTGAATTCCTTTCCGGCGTTTTTTGTGATCTATTTTCCTAACTTTTTCTAAAGAAACATCATATTACGGGATTGCCCCCAAGGTCGGCTCACGCCCTACTCAGCGACGAAAAACTATACCACTATAGAAAAACACCCGCAATAGATCGCAACCTCACATCCGATGCTTAAGCCATTCCTCTGTTATTTTTTTTTTTTTTTTGAAAGAAACATTTGTATTGAAGGAGGCCGCTAGTCAAGACCAGCGACGAAAACTATAAACCATATAGAAAACTTTAACACACTCCCAGATGTGTACCAGGCGCCCACACAGGACGCGGGGTACTCCTTACCATCTTACGTGCCCAGAAACTGCAACATTGTAGTTATTCTTTCTTTTTTTTCAAAATCACCGATCGTCACTGAAAACCTTATTGAATATTTTATTCAGTTTAGTAACTATTGGCTTGAACGCTTTTTCGCACTCCATCTGGGTGGTTGGTGTAATGGCTAGCATTAATGCCTTCCAAGCATTAGACATGGGTTCGATTCCCGTACCACTCATGGTTTGACCCATACAATTTTCTTTTTGGTGTTTTATTTTTTAACCGTTTCAGAGAAAAGCCTAAATTTTCATCCCTCGTTCTTAATTTTAGATAATTAGGTCTCAAATTTCATCGGTTCCAGCAGACCGTGATACGTATAAGTGTATTTGGCGCACGTCGTTAAGCCCGACCTGCACATGTCGCGTGTTTGTTTATCACAGTTTGTTAGTCATCTGGATTATTTCAGATTTATCATCAATGACTGTAATGATACAAGGGAAACCTACTCTATCTCAGATAGGTAAGATTTCCTCCCTATCTGAGATTCAGGCTGCCATGGCCCATATTTTCAACGATGCACAAATGACATTGTCAGGGCATAGAAAATTGGTGATGCTAATGAGGAAAACTCAAACGAGGGCGGTTGAGATCAATCTTGAAGAAATGTTCAATCTACACTTCACAAAATTCGTGTCAAAGATGCTCAAACAGAAAAAGGGGGTTAGCTCAGCTGATAGAATCGCGAAGTTCTGCTCAAACTTTGTTGCAACACTAGTGAAAGAAGAATCTGAAAATCCAACGATCCGTCCCCTTGCCGGCGATGTGAACAAACTGAATTCAGAAGATGGGGTCTCCTCTGAATTCATCGACAACTTGATAAGATACTTACTACGTGGAATAGAATCCAGGCTAAGAGAAGTGCGTTATAGGGTTGTCCAGTTGCTTGCCTATTTGGTAAACTACATCACTGAAATTGATGAGCAACTATTCGTTGCTCTTCATTTCTCGCTCAATCGCCGCTTGTATGATAAAGAATCTATCGTGCGCATTCAAGCTGTGGTGGCTATTTCAAGATTCCAAAACTTTGACGAGATCGAAGATGGTCAAATCAACAAAGCCACTGAGTCGCTTGTCAATGCCTTGAATCACGACGTGTCGCCTGAGGTGAGACGTGCAGCGCTCTTGAACATGTTAAAAACTGAGGCAACTACACCGGAATTGCTTATAAGGGCCCGCGATGTCAATGCTATAAACCGTAGATTGGTCTTTTCCAGAATCGCGAAGGAGATCACATCTCTTCTGGATTTGGACTCCGAACTCAGAGAAAAAATCTTAATGTGGGGGCTAAATGACCGCGATGAAAGTGTCAGAAATGCTGCTATCTCATTATTGGCGAAACACTGGCTAAGTCAATACAACGATGACATCTTGGAGCTCCTTGAATTGATGCACGTGGTTGAGAGTAAGGTTGCATCACAAATTATTCACCTTTTGTTTGATCAAAGACGAGACTTATTAGACAAGGTGGAGATACTGCCCGAAATATGGAGAGAGCTCACTGCTGAAAAGGCTTTTTTTGTTAGGCACTACTTTGAGTTTTGCCACCTGAAAAAACTTTACGACAACATCGAAAAATTTTTGCCAGAATTGGTGAAGCTAGCGACCATTGTTGACCAATACTTCAAGCTAAGGCAATCTCTACTTGGCGCCAACTCTGAACTCTCGCAAGAATACAATGAACATAAGCTCAAGAAAGACAGGTTCAATCGTTTAATCGACAAAGGTGCTGGAGAGATTCGCGATCTTGTCCGCAAAATGGAAAAGGAAAACGTGTTTATTTCTCAGCTAAAGTCTCATCTGGAAGACCTTCATTCTCAAATCGCAGAGAAGAAATCAGAGGTTCAAAACTTGCGATCAGAATCACGGAGAAAACCAGATTTAAAAGAGGAAAATTCTCAAAAAATCAATAATCTACAAATGGAGATTAAGGATTGTGTGACGGAATTAGAGACTGTGTCTGCTTCAATTGACGATTACGCTGAATCCATTGGGTGCACCGAAGCAGAAATGAAAACAGTCAAAAAAGCGCAACATCATCGTGTACATGAACGAAACCAATATCTTGAATCAACAACTGATTTGGAAGAAAAGTACATTCCGTTTGGTGAGCAGTTAGGAGAATTGGACTTTGTGATTGAACAACTTTTATCAATCATACAATTAAGTGACTCAGCGGATATTGCGGGAATGAGAAAACTTATGCCCGTCATTACGAATGCCATGACTAATGCTGATTTGAGCAACAAAAATCTTCAATCATGCGTGAAAATTCTCCGCAAAGGTTCCGATGATGAGAACTATTTCTCTCAGTTATGCACGGAAATAATAACTGATATAAGAGACTCCGTACTCGACGAGAATGACGAGACATTTGTTTCGGCTCAAAATCTATTTGGGGATGAGTTGCACAATTATGAAAGTGCATCAATCAATGAAGGCCTCGATGAAGATTCGATGAGTGACAAGCAAAGTGAATCGAATGCACCTTCACACGACGTTTCGAAAAGGCGAAAAGTGACTCCTGTGTTACCTCCTGATCACCTTATGATTCAATGTTTGACCATTTTGCAACACTATCTCGAAATTGCCGAGGATACCCGCTCAAACAGTCATCAGCTTGACACTTTGATAGACACATTGATAAGGCCCGCACTCACGAACAACGAAAACTCGGAGATCAGGTTTCTCGGATATCGTACACTCGGTTTGTTCACACTCATCGATGAAGGCCTTGGGGCATCCAACCTAAAATTTTTCGGAATAAGCGCTTCAAAAGCTCATGACGAGAACTTAAAAATACTCTGCATGACCACGATTTTTGACATCCTTTCCACACATGGTGTGGGAATCTTGGATGCTGACGGTGAAGATGCGGTGGACTCGCTCTCGTTGGCTCGTTTGTTTTACAGCTTACTTAAAATGCACGACATGCCGAAATTACAGGCAGTCGTTGCTGAAGGTCTCTGCAAGCTATTTCTCGCCGACTTGTTAGTCGATTTTGGCAAAGGACAAAGTGGTGAAGCAAATGATGAAGAGGAAGTACAACAAGAGACCCAGTTGTTGGAATTGCTATTATTGTCATACTTTCACCCCTTGAATGTGGATAATCAGGAACTCAGGCAAACGCTTGCATTTTGTATTCCGGTTTATTCTTTCAGTCATGAAAAACATCAACTCAAAATAAGTTCCGTCAGTGCTGATTGTTTCTATCGCATTTTCAAGGCAGGAAGTGAGTTCGAAAAGTACGAGTCTTCGCTCTCCCCAACTAATGTGCTTCAGCAGCTCATTTATTGGTGTGATCCGCACAATGTTGTGGGCATCACTCCGAATGCTTTGCAGGAAAACGCATCTCATTTCTGGCAAGCCGTGAAACTATTACAAGTCATTGAACAAGATTCACCAAAAAGTGTTAAGAAAGCTGTTATTCAAAACTTGAGTAGACTTTCGTTGTCTGAACATCTCGGAAGTGATTTGTTGAGAGGGTTGCTCAATGGTATCGAAGACACAAAGCAACTCATCAATGGTAACCAGAGTAAGTCTGACTTCATCTTTGATGCTTCTACTGAAAAAGCATTGGATAAGTTTTACGAACAGGTGGATGACTTGCTAGAAAAAGCTGAGGTGTTGGAGAGAGAGAAGGTTGAGAAATTTGTGGGAACACAATCGAGAGGCCTGTCAGTTTCGATCGACACACAATCTGTGGAAAATAAGCACGGGCATGAAGATGGGCCATCATCCAAAAGCACAGCACTGCCCCAAACTCGAGATTCATCTCAGAGTGTAAAGCCGCAAGTCGCATCGGACTTGGAAGCAATTGATAAAATGCTTGAAGAAGAAGACGAGGTCGAATACGAGCTAAACGAGTGAGAGAGAGGCCACTAAGTAAGAAACCTGCAGGAGTTGTCCAATTCCGAAGAGGCTCCAAAAGTCAAACTTGCATGGTGAAACGAGCATACGAAGGCGCGGTCGCCCGAACTCGATAGAGCGCGTAAACGACGATACGAGATTGAAAAATCGGTCGCGTGTATAAAGCTTTGATGCGCGTCTTGGATTTTTCTTTTTCAATTTGAGCATAGTTTCAACAACTTTCTACAACTTATTCTTCTACACCTATCACCATGACCTCTGTCCAGCTAGCTGAAAAAAATCACGAGAAGGACCGTGACTTTGCCAAGGCAATGCACGGAGAATCTTTTAAAAAGACTGGACTTAGCGCTCTCATGTCGAAATCCGGTAAGGCTTCTGGCGTGGCCAACGAGGGTTACTTTAAACACTGGGATGGAGGTGTCACTACTGAGGACGAAGACAAAAGATTGAAGGACTATTCTAACTTGACCGCCCACTACTACAATTTAGTGACTGATTTCTACGAATACGGTTGGGGTTCTTCGTTCCATTTCTCGCGTTACTACAAAGGTGAGGCTTTTAGACAGGCCACTGCCAGACACGAGCACTACTTGGCTCACAAAATGAACATCCAGGAAAACATGAAGGTCTTGGATGTGGGGTGTGGTGTCGGTGGCCCAGGTAGAGAGATTTGTAGGTTCACTGACTGCACAATCGTCGGGTTGAACAACAACGACTACCAAATAGAAAGAGCCCAGCATTATGCCAAGAAATATCATTTGGACGACAAATTGTCCTACGTCAAGGGTGACTTCATGCAAATGGACTTTGAACCTGAGTCCTTCGATGCTGTTTATGCTATTGAAGCCACAGTGCACGCCCCAGTCTTGGAGGGGGTGTATTCAGAGATTTACAAGGTGTTGAAACCAGGAGGTGTCTTTGGTGTTTATGAATGGGTCATGACTGATGCTTATGATGAGACTAATGAGGAGCATCGTAAAATTGCGTACGGTATCGAGGTCGGCGACGGTATCCCCAAGATGTACAAGAGGGATGTAGCGGAGCAAGCCTTGAAAAACGTCGGATTTGACGTTGAGTACCAAAGGGACTTGGCTGAAGCCGATGACGAAATTCCATGGTATTATCCATTAGCTGGTGAATGGAAGCATGTTCAAACGTTGTCGGACTACTATACCATTTTCAGAACCTCTCGTATCGGCAGAAAGGTGACCACTGAGTTGGTTGGGTTGTTGGAAAAAATTGGGTTCGCTCCAAAGGGCTCTAAACAAGTGACTGGGGCATTGGAAGACGCTGCTGTTAACTTGGTTGCCGGAGGTAAGCAAAAGTTGTTTACCCCCATGATGTTGTACATCGCTAGAAAACCATTAGACGCAAAGAAGTAAAGTATCGTTCTTGGCTTTTCCTCTCTGTCATAATTTTTAATATATTCGTGAAATAACTATTCAATGCAATTTTTGGATAATTTACTCCTAACCTCATGTCCTATTCAAGGTGAATTCACCTTCTGTGTGACTAAACTCGATGATTTTGCACCTTAACATTGTATCAAGTGAGCATCGCGCCTGACCATGCAGGAGGAGCAAGAATGTAATCAAGCGCAACCGTTTCCACAATTTCAAGATAAGAGCGTTCTCCACTTGCTCTTATAAATACTCAAATATTGTTATTTTCTCTTCGAATGGTAGACTATATAAAGTGACGATGTTCCATTGAGATGTGAGGCAAGTGGTGTAGTTGAGTTAAGAAATAGCTTGAAAAAGGAAAGTTCTCTTTCTTAAAGTAATCTTGCAGATTTTGGTCACTTATAAACCTGGTTGCATTGTTTTGAAAAACATAATTCTTGGGGATGTCAATATTCGCAAAGTAAATTTGTTTTCGTAAAAATCACATTATGGGAAAAACCAACTATAACAGTCATTGTCGAAGTAAAAGTTATTAGAATAGTGTAAAGTACTTAAGTCTGAGATTCTAAAAACCCAAATGAAGATTCCCGCTAGCCATTAGTGTGAGATCAAAAGCACGCTCAGGGAAGGGTATGGTACACAAGACTGCTCACTGCGTCAGAGTTGATGAAGATACTCTTCAAGCCTGCTCTGTCTTCGCTCCAAAGTCACCCAATGCCTCGTTCTTTGCATGATAATTCATAAGTGATGTGATTTCGTGATCTACAGCGAGATGGTCCACCGTTTGGAAAGTGGTCCTCTGACGCATAATCGGCTGGAGTCAATATACATCAAAGATAAAAATAAATCATCTCAAATTTGTCCTTCGATCAACTTTTTCGTTCTTCATTCATTCGTTCTTTCTCTTTAATTAATCCTCCCATCACCCACAGATACCTCATGTTTCAACGGGAGAGAGAGTTTTGATTATAATTTGAGTTTCAGGGGTAATTTCACGTATCCACTTCGCAAGGGTTCAAGTGTAGGTGAGCAGCCCCCCCGCAGGAATTAAGATAGCAACTTTAAAGTGCTGTGGAATTGGACTGCGCCTCTTATATCCATTTTTTGTTGGACGCCTTCTAAAAGTTTTCTCTGTCAAACACGTGTTGTTTGTAGAAAAATCTCTGTCTCTATATTTTCTTTAATTGCTGAAAAATGACACTTTCGAACCCGAATCTTGAGGGCTATAATGTCACCCGTGGCATGTGGGTTGAGTTCTACAACCCGAGCAAGAAGACCTTTGTCGCTAAGAAGAAATGTAGCGGCTGCTACAACGACGACCGTTTCGTCGTATGGGCCATTTCAGTCGCGGTTCAAGCAGTGGTGGATGGTGCAAGAATTTACCCAGAGCTTAAGCCGCTCATCGGACCAGCTGTGGACGCGTTTAGACTTTACAAGAACCCTCAAACGAAAGGCTATTCTGCTGCCGAAGGTGGTGACAATGATGTATACTACGACGATGATGCACAGGTGGCAAGCGCTATCATCACTGCTTATGAGGTTACAGGAGATACGAGGTTTTTGGACTCTGGCCGTGAATTGGTTCGTTTTTTGATGGGGGGCTGGGACAACGAGATCGGGGGAGTAAAATGGCATGTTTCGAAGACTTACGTGAATTCCTGTACCACTGCCGAAGTTGCCAAAGCGTGCTTGCAGATTTCCAAGTTTCTCCCTGAAGAGTCAAATATTTATGTTGACTTCGCTGCGAAGTGTATTGATTGGCAGATAAAGACTCTTCAAGACCCAGGTGACAAATGCATAATGGACGGCATTCAGCCTGATGGTCGTAAAATTGACGAGGTCAAAATCACTTACAATACGGGCACCACCTTATCAGCAGCATCTCAATTGTACAGGATCATGGGTGATAACAAGTGGAAGGCTATTGCGGACGATTTGGCCAAGGCGGCAATCAATAGAAACTCGCCATTTTATGACCGTGACTATCCAGATGACCAAAGGTACTGGCGTGATCCATCATATTGGACTCAGTTGTTGATAGAAGGATTGGCAGACTATTTGTTGTACGTTGGGTCAGATGTTCCCGAAGACATGCCTTCAAGAATATCACTGGAGATTGAGCGTCACTTGAAAATATTTTACAAATACCTGAAAGATCCAAAAGATGGCTTATACATTCAGTCGTTTGAGCCAAACCGCACTTTCAAGGAGCTCTATGAGAGAGAGTACAAGGAGGAGTTTGGCGACAAGAAAGGCCCCGGCTTGAGAGACGACGATAGAGAAGGCGACCAGCCCCAGAAGTGCTTGATGGGACTTGGATCTGCCGCTAGAGTCTTCTACCAAGGTGCAAGAGTCTGTCCACTGATACAGTGAGTTTTCAAATTTGACTTTCAATGCCATCTGATTATTTAATTTCAGCACGAATTAATTAAATCTAATGAGTGAACCTTCGAATGCGGATGTAGAAGGTAATGCGAATGCCTCCCTCTCGATAACAATGATGTCATTTTGGCCCCATGGACCGACCTTGAGAATGGGTCTATATTTTTGTGTGATCCAGTAAGAATTTTTTTGTTTGGCACTTCCGTCACACTCTCCATCCCCAGAACGCTTGATGGATGCATCAAACAATTCTTTCTCAAATAAAGTTTTTGACCTTTGCTCACTTTCAAGATCCTCCGTCTCTAA
The DNA here is from genome assembly GCA_030583235.1 of Metschnikowia lunata. Classification (NCBI taxonomy): domain Eukaryota; kingdom Fungi; phylum Ascomycota; class Pichiomycetes; order Serinales; family Metschnikowiaceae; genus Metschnikowia; species Metschnikowia lunata. The sequence continues at coordinate 179,935 of JAJMHP010000022.1, read as the reverse complement.
GATAGTCAAGCCGGCATTATTTCTTTTTTTAGACTTACTCTCACCAGCTTCCAAATTGAGCGTCAAATCAAAGAACGCTAACCACTGATTACTGTAAATCCACACTTTTTTGTCTTGAACAAACATTCCTTCGGGCTTACTGTCTTGTTCTCTGAAAGTAGATGGCATGAGCTCACTATTTCTTTGAGCCCAGGATGTCAATAATCCAACCTCGTCTTTGTCGGTATTAAACTCATAAAGTTTATTTTCCTCTGTGAGTACAGCTAAGGTATCGTTCTCACTGAATGCCATCAAATGAACCGAGTCGGCAAGAGTAGCAAGAATGCGTGCCTTACCACCTTTTGAAAGAGGCATGATCTCGACAACGTTGTTGTATCTAGCAACTGCAATTTTTGTGCAATCATGATTCATAGTGATTGAATGAATCGAATTATAGTAATCAAAGCCAGCTTTCAACACATTTCTTTCCTTTGCCACAGACTCAATCTCGTCTTCTAATTCGATAGCATCTGCGTTTACCGTGAAGATATAAATTTCGTCCTCCGGTGTGAGGATCAAGATTCGATTTGTGTCAAAGACTTTCACTCTTTTCGCCCCACTGATGAGCGCGTCAAAGTCAGCGTCCCTTAGCTTCTTTACTTGCAATTTTTGTCCACTTTCGGTCAATGTGAAAACTTTCACTGCATTAATGGTCGCAACAACCATTATTGAAACAGAATTTGAAGCTTCACCAATACTAACGGAGGTAATATTCTCTTCATCAGAAAGGCTTACCTTCGCAACTAACTTGTGCTTATCAAACAAGAGACGCCATATTTTCACCGTCTGATCTTGAAACAAGGCGATGAGATTAGCAGACGGGCAGAGATCAATGTTGGAGATTTGCTGGGCCATCAAAATCTTTTTGTACGGTCCCATCTTGAAGTTCTCCACCGATTGAACTGTGATGGAACGTTCGACTCCTCCAGAAACCAAAAAGTTGTGAGCTGCACTTTCAAACAAAGCAAGAGTCCTGACATCATTCAGGTGCAAAAGTCTGTTGTAGTTGTGAATCCATTGGGACCCTTTCTTTGCCTTTTTCTTCAAGAAGGAGAATTGGTGAATTTTTCGGTCAATTCCCGCGGAGAATACTTTTTCGCTATTCGCGTCGACGGCGAGAGACAAGACGTCCGCGTCATGCGCCGAAAATGTTTGCACCAAGGAAAAAGTGCTAATGTCCCAGAATTTCACTGATCCGGTCGAATCACCGGTCACGAATTGGCCACGAACTGCAATAGGCACAATTGACCACACCAAAGTAGATTCGGTCTTCAGTTTATCAACCTTCAAAGCACACAAAATCTTGCCCTTCGATTCATCTTTCACAGACCAACATCGTACTTTCCCATCTGCACAGCCGCCGATCACCATTTCATCACCATACCATTTGATGCCCAACACTCTTTGATCCTGTCTTTGACAGATAAAATCATATTCCATTACGCCACTTCCTCCGGAAATATTGATAACAACAACTGAGCCGTCATCGCAACCAACAGCAAGCTTTGTCCCCTCAAGATTACCATCAAGACACCAAATGACACCCGCATTGCAGTTTAAGTTAGCTATGGGTCTACCGGTTTTCAAGTCCCACTCTGTGATGTAAGTGGACCCTCCTATAGAAAATAGTCTGGGGTTTTCTCCTTCAACATGAGACCATACTAAGCCCTCGATAGCACGGCCTCGAGCACCCGGTAGTGTCAATTCATGAAGCCAATTATACCTCGGATTCCATATTTCGATGTCACCATTCGATCGACCTATAGCAAGACGTAGCCCACCTGGAGCAACTTTTGACGTATTACTGGCATGAGAAAACGCCAGTGCAGTTATAGTATGAGGCGTGTAATCCACAAACCTACATCTATGAATATCCATGTTTAAAGAGGTACTAATGATAAGTAGATATTTTTCGTGTTGCAGGTGATGACCTTCAAGTAAAAAGTGAGCGAGGTGATGGGCTGCGAAATATACAGGCGCGTACGCACTTCGCACACTTAAGTCCAAACGAGGGTAACTGTTGAAATCGAAGTATGGTATCGAAGAAGGGGAAAGATTAGATTCTTAGCGATGGCTAAGGCTCAAAAAATAGAAAAAAAAAAGCTACGTGAACTTTTTATTCACATGAACAAATGCTTCAATACTTATGTATTTGTCATTGTAATCATCACTGATGTAGTATTTACTTGTTGTCCCGCAACATTCTGTAATCGAAGAAAGATGCAAAAGATGCAAAAGGTCTGTTAGACGAACCCGACAAATTTGTTGACCAAAGAGAGCATTCGGACAAACCATTTATTTTCATCAGTATTAATCACCATGTTAATGATGAGTTCCTTTTGACTCTTACCCTGAAGTTGCTTCTTCACAATTGTACGTTGTACACGCACACTTTTGTTCACACACCACACGAGAAAAAGAAGTGCAAGCAAGCTAATTGCCAAATTTTTGATAATATGCAAGGTGCTTTTCCCCAAGTGCTTGAGAATGAAGAACACTCTACGTTTTAACACTTGCCGGGGGTCTCGGTCTTCATCTGATCCAGGATCGCTGGACTGGTACCCATCTCCTGAATACTTTCGGAAGGAAAACTCTTTACTGAGTTTATTTATGATCAGATTCACTTGACCTTGCCATGCACGAAAATCATCTAGATTTGAATATGGCGCTGCACTCCTGGCGTCAATAGAAATCGGGAATTTCAAACTTGATTGTCCAGCCGCGAATGCCGACAACTTCCCTGATAAGCCTCGCGATTGAGGGCCAATGTTTTCAATGGCATGTGTGTTTCTTCTAGAATGCAGATATATCTGTTCTAAGTTGTTTCTATGTTGCTGAGCCAGTACCAGAGCAGAATAGTTACTTTGTAACGGCCATGGGGTGCCCGTCAGAATTCGCTCGGAGTAGTCAGCATATGAGATGATCAGTGGAGCCAAGTTGTGAGGAAATACCAGACTTGCAGGTATATACTCTTCCTCGTCAATATACTCGAGGTCCTTAATTTGATCCCACAAGAATTCCAACTCACTTAGCAATTCACGTGCTTCCAGCGTGCCGCTTGCGTAAACTCTCATTGTTTCTATAAGGTACAGGATGTAGCTTCTTTTTGCTTGCGTTTTTGAGAGCCCCTCTTCTCTCTTCCAGGCATCCCATTTCTTTTTAGCACCTTCATCTTCGATTGAATACCCTTCTGGTCGGGCCATAATCCCTTGAACATTGCCCTCAGTGGCCTGCTTGTAAAGTCCATAGAGTTTAATCCTATTCTCTGCTGGTGGACGAGGCAACAGACCGTAGTTTGTACGTGATGATAACGCTCGAATTGTGGCAATGGCCTTTACGAAGACTCGATCTAGTATATGTTAGTTTCATTGAAACCATCTTAAGTGGTATCACAAGAGAACAAATAATCATAAAGCTCTATTAATCTCTGGTAGCTTGGCGGTCAAAACACAAGAGATAAACATACCAATGGAATCAGACATGTGCTTCTTAAGATTTTAGGAAAAGAATCTTGTTGTGACCAGATACGAGGTCCATCACGTGCAAGTGGGCAGCACGTCGGGCCGATATCCTGTTTGTGGGGCTGAAGACCCGTACCGCGAATGTGTTTGCGAGTCCGAAAAAACTCACGACCCTGAAGCTGAATTGCAGCTTTTGCTCGGCATTGAGTATGGACATGAGAAGCATTACGTTCAATTCAAATGCAAAAGAAAGAAATTAACAAAGACTGGGACAAGCACAACCATTGGCGAGTAGCTAATCTTATGTGAGAAGTTCCTTCACCCCTGCCTACAAATGCCTCAGACAGGCTAGACATGAAATGACTCAGTCGTTAAACGATATTAAAACCCTATGTATACAAAACTTAGTTCTCTGGCACATCGATCTCACCAGCGTTGATGGCCTCGATGATGTCATGAGGGTTCTTGTAGTCAACACGACACCCGACGGATTGAGCAGTACCCAAAATCTCCTTTGTGACAGAAGCCAAGTTCTTACCAAAAGACTTGTCCTTCATTTGTCTGGCAATCTCGTAAATTTGGTCCAATGGGATGTTACCAGAGTGCTTGACGTTCTTCTCCTTTTTCCTGTCTCTAGGAGGCTCCTTCAAGGCAGTAATGACAAGAGAAGAAGCAGATGGGACAACTGAAGCGGTAGCTTGTCTGTTTTGGATCCTCAATTGGACAGTGACCTTAATACCCTTGAAGTCCTTGGTGGCCTTGGCGATATCTTCACCAACCTTCTTTGGGGACAAACCCAAGGGACCAATCTTTGGGGCCAAAGCGGAGGAAGCTCCGATCTCACCACCGACAGCTCTAAGGTAGAGGAACTTAACTTCACTTGGGTCGAACTTTGGAGGCATGTTGAATTGTTCTTAGGGTGCTGAAAGAATCTTAGATAGTCAGAAAAATTTTTAGGATATAGGGTGCGGTAACCGAGATCTTCAGTCACGTGGCGACTGCGACTTCCTGACTTTTATATGGGATGAGCATCGGGTTTAGGGTTGCAGCCCTAACAGACGCCATTGCAAAGCGCGCCTTTTTGCTCTTGCAGTACATATATGGGGGTGGAAGGCAACCCCCAGGAGAATTATACTGTAGGAGAGAATCAGAAGAAAATCAAGAGTAAAGTCGTTCAAAAATGCCATTTCCTTCAATACTTCTAGGCTATTACAGGCTTGCTGAAACTGTTTTCAACTAGTTACATTCAACGTCTGATGTTACGGTTGGTGCGAAGACATTAAAGAGCACACCAGGAAATGTGGAACCGAATTAAACAGAAGTCCCCGAGGCAATTATTTTTAAGTAACTTCTACTTTTGCTTGTAATTTGCTGTGAGATCCCAAAACTTCTATTTGTATACGTACAGACTATAAGGTACCTCCCGGAATATCGTCACCTATTCTCGAGTCTTCATACTCATGTTCATTTTCAGAGGTGGAAGCTCGTTCACGAAGCATAATCGTAGGATTTTGTCCGTGTTCTTGAAGCTCTTTGAAAATTATCACTGGCTTCTCAGTGAGCTTGAGAATTCTTTCTTTGTCACCATAGCACACGACAAGTACATATTTCGACCACTTCTCTCTAGGTATATGGTGTCTTTTCATTGCGTGCTGAAGCACCTTCAAACATGTGTCTTCGGATGAGGCCTTCAATTGCTTGAGTGGCTGGTTTGTCTGACCGGGCTGCGCTGAGGCATTTGAAGTCATCAGGGCCGACGATGACTTTTTTTTCAAAGCCACGGGTCTGCTTCCTGGCATGGACACTTGTTGAAGATTTGATTTGTGGCCTGCGGCTTCGGGTATATCATCAACACTAGGGGCAGACGTCTTTGTGTCAACGAGCCGAGCTTTGGAAGGAAACCTCGCGGCGACACCTGTTTTCAAATCAGCTATCTTCCCCACTCCAACAGAGAGAACAGAACCCGAAGAGAATCTATTGGGTTGGGTCGGACTTGAAACAAATTTTCTGCTTGTTGAGGAAGAGCTCAAACCTAGCTTCGCACTGTTGGAATTTGAACTAGTTTGTATTGATACGCCAGAAAGTGATCCACTAGGCGAGGGTATGTTTCCTGATGTGATACTATGATTTTGTGGAGAGAAGCTGAGCTTGTTTGGCGAAGATCCAGGAAGAACAAGCGTCGTTGCCGTTGTTGGGGTCTGTCCACTCTCAGAATCTGATGCCAGCCACGAATGAGTCGATAGAATCGAATTCTCAGATTGAGTAGGCAGCGAAATGTTGGCTCCGGGATCTAGTGTCGGCGTTGGAAGCGGCTTAGATTCCTTAACAAGCCTTATGATAGGATTGAGATCCATCTTGAGCCTTTTAAAGTTCTCATTGAGTTGCTTCATATCGATAGAATCATCTGACACACGCTGCGACGATTTGCTCAAATCGTTAAGGAGAATCAGACATAATGATAGAGCCTCCATCAGAATATAGTTTGAGTTGATATCCACCGTTTTCAAATGTAGATTCCCGCTTCCCAACGCTTTGGGGACGCCTTCCGCATACTGAGATGCCAACAACTCGTTAATCTTCTTCTTCAATCGAAGCCTTGATGATAGCAGCTCGATCCCGAGCTCTCGTAGGTGCCCCGTAGTTAGAAATGGTAATAATGATCCATCAATATTGTTGTCAATAAACGAAGCCGTCAAATCTTCTCCAATCTCCGCCAGAAAATGTTGCGCCACTTGTGCTGGGTCCCAATCAAGGAATGCTTCGGACATATTTGTTACCAAAGAGGATTTAGCGTTGCAAGTGTGAGATGATCCTGGCGGCAAAGAGAAGAAGAGAGTCCAAAAATTATAAAGTTATAGTTATTCCGAGAGAATAAGCCCTATACGAGGCAGAAAGAAACACAGATGAAATTAGTAAGCGATTTGCTGATGATGATTTGACGCTCTAGCTGATCACTTCCGTTCATCCATCATACATTCGACGTGTATGCAAGAATGGTCGCATAAGTAAGGTGAAATGGGACTTGCAGGTGTGAGGAAAAGGATACCTGCCCACGGTAAATCTCAATGAGTGTCCTAGGTTTGCTACGAAAAAATGAGATAAAATCTGCGAGCTCTATTTCCAGAATTGTAATCGCTCATAGAGTCTGATGAAGATCTTGTGATTTGCAGGCCCAGGCAATAAGCTTCAAGGGCCATGTTAATTTTCGATATCCGAGCGATTACACGAATGGGTGAAACATAGGCAGTGTTTGCATCCCCTTCATTGTATCCAGATTACTGTGATGCTTCTAGTCGCATGAATTTCTTAAAGTAGTCCGGGATGAGAATTCAAAGGTAAAGTTCCCCGTCTTTAATGCTGACCCAGAAATAGCTGACACGTTCATTTCATCGCGCGAGTAGGCGCTACGATTAAGAACAACAACGATTCATGCACTTTTTTTTTTGTTTTGTCAGTGGTGCTTTTTTCCTGCAGAGTTCATGGTATTGCTCACGAGCCCAAGCCGTGCTGAAACCATTAAATGGAAGCCGCCACCCTCGCACAGGCCGGGTGTACCGAGTATTTGCTTCCCCTGCAGCAACACAGTGAGCCATGTTCAGATCCTCGTTCGCATTAGCAATATTCGTGATCGGCCTCTACTTCTTTCTTAACATTATGGCATCCGACGAACAGAAAAAAGAACTGCAAGAAATTCTTGTGGATATGGGAGGCAAGAAGGTGCCCCTTAGCAAGATCAGCAAACCTCACAATGTAGTGATTGGTGGCGCGAACAAGCCTGTTCCTAACTTGGAGAATTTTCCTTCGTTAGAGCCTTGGGCCCAAGACCAGGAAAAAAAGGCGACGGAAAAAAAGGAGGGCCACGAAGAAAATACCAACTGAAATTTTCAACTAAAGTGAATGATGTATCTGGTTATAGTCAAATCAATGTAATTTTTAAACCAAACGTGTAAATTCACTGTGATGCTGGGACTTTGACTCCTTTCATTTACCTGAAACACGAACAATGGGGGATTTACCCCGCACCTTTTGCCTCACCCTTGGAAAATTTCCCTCTTGTTTGGGGATGAGGCTGAATTTTTCTTTCTATTCATCTGTCGTTCTTCTTCTTACATCCACCAATTGAACGAAATACACTCTTTGCCAAAGTAGAGAAAACGCCATGGAGACTAACCGAGTTTGGATCCCATCTTCGTGCGGAGGCGCGGGGGTTCTGTGGGGGAAGACACGTGCACTGTCGAGTTCACTTCCGGATTATCAGCAGACACCCATTTGGTTTCTCCGAGGCAAAATTAGACCAGATAAGGAACGAGTTACCTTTAATATTGTCTTTTTTTTTGAAATATTGAGACTCTGAGCGGCACCCGTTGCCAACTTATGCTTTGACTGAGACGAACGCAATATTAGAGGGCCTGCGACACGCGACCGCTTTGCGTGCTGCTTCTCCGTTCTGCGTGATCTCAGGCTCGCATTCATGCGACTTTTAGGTGTATTGAGCAATTCTGATATTGAATCTAAGACTTTTCATCTTCATAACGAACGTCAGGATGGTCCTGTCGCGTCGATTATTCAGAGCGGCGCTTTTTTTTGTTGCATTCGCTCTTCTTGTGCTGTTTGCTCTACTCACAGCGAACAGAAAAAGGCTCATTCACATTGATGAATTTCTTCCATCGCACTTGGTGCCTCTGTACTTTCAACCAAGCTCGGACTCATACATAGTTGACATAACCATCGGTGACTGCAACCTCATCACGAAGAACTCTGCCAATTGCGCAGTCCCGAAAGCATCGGATGGTCTATATGGCAATGTGGGAATCAATGGCGGCTGGATACGCGTCGAGAAGGATCTTCTTCTCGGAATGCATTGGACTTCTAAGCGCTATGTCAGTGTCAAAAGAATCTCTTCCCAGTACTACGAGGCAAACAGAGGCATGGTTGTGCTTGATGTTGCTGTAGGGGACCCTCAAGAAGATTGTGCCATACGAGGCAACAAAAAATGTATTCCAAAGTCGATCATGACCGAAATCAACATGAAACACATATTCAACGAAGAGGACTTGGCCAGTTTGCGAGAACTTAACAGTGACGAAAAACCAAACTTAAACACAGATAAAACGAAATCCGCCCAGCATTACTACGAGAAGCAAAAGAGCGAGAAGGAAAAGCTTGCGTCCGGTGAAAATTTCGGAGGAGAGAAGTCATCTTCAACACAGGAAAAGAAGGGCGGCATATCAGAAAGGGGCGAGCTGTATTTGAATAGGCGCTCTGTAGAAACGTCTCACCATAATCTCAAAAATTACATGAGGATACCTTCGGAAAAGGAGATTGAGGAGTCGGGCTGGAATAAAAAGGCAAACAATATCTGGGTTAAGCTTGGCCCAGCGACTGACGACGCAGTAACAGGGGTAGACGTTCTCTTTGGTGAAGACGCAGTTGATCCGCGTCCGAACTGGAGTTTGATCCGCACACCATTGAGAAAACTTGGGTATTCCGCTGCTTTAAAGCCAAGACTCTCCATCAGAAAGGGCAACAGAATCGATTATAAAAGCCTGAAATTTCAACCCAAAATTCAATTTGACTCTGATGGAAAGTTTAAAGTGCTCCAGGTTGCAGACCTTCATTTCAGCACTGGCGTGGGCATTTGTCGTGACCCTGTACCCCCTGAAAGCTCTAAGGGATGCCAGGCGGACCCAAGAACTATCAAATTCATTAATGAAGTACTTGACCTAGAGAAGCCTAACTTTGTTGTCATGACAGGCGATCAAGTTTTCGGAGATGGGGCCCCAGACCCGGAGACAGCATTATTCAAAGCTGTCGATCCTTTCATCAAGCGCGAGATTCCTTTCGCCATTACCTTAGGGAACCACGATGACGAGAGCTCACTATCCAGGGAACAAATGATGAATCTAGCATCTTCGCTCCCATACCTGTTCGCTGCAGTGGGTCCTGAAGGCGTCGATGGATTTGGAAACTATCCAGTCACTGTGCAAAACAACAAGAAAGTTGCTGCGGTGTTTTATTTTCTTGATAGTCATAGCCGGTCCAAACAACCCAAGAGTAATCCAGGCTATGATTGGTTCAAGGAGTCGCAGATCGACTGGCTACAAATGCAAGCAATAGCAAAAAAGGATATTGCCAAAAACAATTCTTTATTAAGCATGGCATTTTTTCACATTCCAATTCCTGAGTACCGCAATCTTGACCAGCCTCGGGTAGGCCTGCACAGAGAGGGTATCACGGCTCCAAAATACCATACCAAAATGAGGGAAGCACTCGGTATTGCTGGCGTTCAAGTTGTCTCTTGCGGTCATGACCATGCCAACGATTTCTGTTTGGCTGATACTCAGCAAAAAGATACAGATTCAGAAAACCTGATCTGGCTATGCTACGGCGGAGGTGCAGGTGAGGGTGGATACGGAGGATACGGTGGTTATATTAGGAGAGTGCGAATTTTTGAATTAGACGTCAATGCCAAAGGCATAAAGTCTTGGAAGAGAGCCGAAAATGACCCTGATCAAATTTTCGATGAACAAACGTTGGTGGAGAGCAATGAGGTTTTCACTTCGATTTAGGGTATTAGTAGCAGATCGTTGAAGCATCGTGGTCGTCACAATCTGAGACACTAACGAAAGATGCAATTGATGCATGTCATGACAAGAGTGTTGAGAGACTGAGCATATCTCATTGATGGTTACATGGCACTCACTGAAATGTAGAGAATCCCCATACTTACCACGCGTTAGTGAGATTACCGTATAGATCGCGGTGCCTATTCACATTGCATCTAATTGCGTAAATTTGACTTGCATGAATTGAGTTTGGCTTGGCTGCGCGCAGAGGTATAAGCGATTGTAATGTGGTCACTTATTAACAACACCGCGTTGAACAAAGTGAAGTATTTTTCCCTTTACATCATATAAATCGACACAAACACCTTGTAATAAGGCTGCAATCCAGCTTTGATTCATTTATTTGACACTACAAAGTTTGACTGCCCTGGGCTTTGGTTCCTTGATCATGTCTGAACTAACTGATCTTCACTCATGGCTCGCTAGATCCTCATGTCAACAATACCACGCAAAGTTTGTGAAAAACAACATCACCCCAGATTTACTTCCTGAACTAGATACAGATGCTCTTCGAGAGATTGGCGTGACAAAAGTCGGCGACAGAATTCGGCTTGAGATTGCAATTGCCGAATTGAAACTGAAGCTTCTTGCAAAAAGGGTTCCTCTAGAAGAGATAAAAACCTATCTTGAAAAGGAGAATAACGCATCGTGGCGGGTTACTGATTCAGAGCCTGCTTTGCTATCACCAACCACAACGTCATCGAGAATTGTCACATTTATTCTTCCTGATGGATCATTGATGAAGGTCAACGTGGAAGGGTGCTTCAACGCTCAACTGATTAAGCGAAAGGTACTTAAGAAACTAGGCGCCCATGATGACCACAGCCAATACGACACGTACGTACACTCAAACTCTGCGAATGGAACCAAGATATCCTCCTTATATGACGTGGAGTTTGTCACAATTTGCTTTTCACCCGACAGACCAGAGAAACATCGCATCATGCTCACTCCCAAAAACGAGTTGCCGACCCCAACTGCTACACAGACATCTCTTCGAATTTTGCAAAGAATGGCGGGCCGCAAGCCGTTAAACTCGAGCATGAAGAATTTCTTTGGCCAACGTCCACCGAGTGAATTGATTTCGTCCAATTTGGGAGAGTATTTCCCCACAGCTGGACTGGACGCTCTTGAAGCGACGATCAGAAACTCGGTTCGCTATAGCGTAAAAATTCTGCGTAAAATCAATATTGCAGGCCTGAGTCTGAATCTTCTGCTTGGAAGGCCGTCAATGATTTCTGAGGAGAGATGGTACAGAGGTATACATCAGCAGCGCACGATAGGAGATGTCTTGGTGCATAATGTGAACATTTTGGATGAGGCAAAGAATCCAGGGGATGCAGCTTCATTTGTTAGCAAAGCCCCTTCCAGCAATCTCAGTCAAAATGCCAGTTTTGCAGACGACAATCAGCTGGTTCTTTCGCAGACAATTACACAATGTTCAAGTAAGCAAAGGCGATCTATCATGACACTGTTTGTTTCTGGAAACAATCGACAATCTCGTATTGAGCTCATGAATGTTGACTCTGACGAGGAGGACGAAAGCAATGATTTCCTGCAGCACTATGGAGATGATGAAAGTGAAGGTCTGGACAACGTCAACTTTCTTGGAGGAAAGAAGTGGCTTCAAGGTGCTCGGATTGGTTCCGGTAGCTTCGGTACCGTATATCTTGGAATGAATCCAATGAGCGGCGAATTGATGGCTGTGAAGCAGGTCCCAATACCTACCGGGCAGTCAAAGCAAAACGAGGTACATCGATCAATGATCACCGCTTTACAGAGAGAGATGACATTGCTAAAAGAGCTCCATCACGAGAATATTGTATTATATTACGGGCTGTCTTCAGATGAGAACTTTTTGAATATATTCTTAGAATATATTCCTGGGGGATCAGTTCAGCTGATGTTGCAGCTGTATGGACCATTTGAGGAGCCGTTGATTCGAAACTTCATTCGGCAAGTTCTCGTGGGATTAAGCTACTTACACGGAGTTGACATCATTCATCGCGACATTAAAGGTGCAAATATACTCATTGACATCAAAGGAGTGGCGAAGATCAGTGACTTTGGCATCTCAAAAAAGGTGAATACTGGGGATGACGACGAAAACAACGGAGCCACAGGAAAGCAAGCAAAACGTGCTTCCTTACAGGGTCTGGTTTATTGGATGGCTCCGGAAGTCGTGAAGCAGACAGCTTATACAAAAAAAGCAGATATATGGTCTGTTGGATGTCTAGTTGTGGAAATGTTTACTGGCCGTCATCCTTTCCCGAACTTTAGTCAGATGCAAGCTATCTTCAAAATCGGAACTCATACGTGTCCTGAAATTCCAGAATCGTGCACAATCGATGGCCAGGAGTTTATGTCTAAAACATTTGAATTTGATTTCGCAAAAAGGCCATCTGCAGTTGAGCTACTCACTGAACCATTTTTGGCACCTTTAATCGTGTCACCTAGCCAAGATAACGATAAAGCTAAGGGGACCAGCGAAATGGAAGAGTCGGATAATTAATGCATGGTGATACGATGAAGACGGAGTCTCGTCTAATTTATAATCTGTGAACACTGGTCTGCCTACAATAGCTCGAGGTATCTCCACAACCGACGTGAAAACAAAACAAAACAAAAATAACAGTAGACCGCCTCCTTAAAAGATAGGCGCTGAGCGAAAAAACATGTCTTCCCTTTCATGAAACATGTCTTACCTTTCATGAAAGGGTTTGGTTGACACCGCACTGAATTTTACAAGTGCGCCAGGCACTCTTCATTTTGACAGTTCGCTTTCATGTCTTGGCAAATTGGCTGCGGGCTTGCGGAGATTGCAGACTTAGATCAGTTTGATCAGCAGCTCATTCTACGGCTCGGCGTGGTGCAGGACATCATGCCATGACGCCATGATGTGCTCGTAAATTAATTTTTCACCGAAATTAAGAGATCACCGATCATTCCTCCTAATATAAGAAATACCACAATGAAGAAAAGCACTTCCAGTGGTTTCAAGAGTGACAATTTGAAATTCGAGCAAATTTTCAGCGTATTGGCTGGCTGTTCATGCCCCACTTCACCAAACTCCGTTTCACTTCCTTGCCTCGTGTCCGCGTGCGATCATTCGTATTAGGCCGGGCACGTTGCAGGGCCTGCACTCTCCGCAAAATGCGGTTGTACCTTCATCGCGAGTCATGAGTTTCTCCCTCTACTGAAACACCCAAAAACACTTTAGCATAAGCAAAGAAAGTTTTGTTCACCAGAGCCACGCGCACATTTTCTTTTACCCTGTAATACTAGCTGTGAAGTGATCCATCTTGTCATCCAATCAAATTCTCATTCAAATTCTCATAGACATCTTCATTTGTCCAACCATTTTTCAGAAATCTCGCCATGGTGCTCGAGATTCCTTTGAAATCAGAGCCGCAAGTCTCAATGGCGCCCGGATTAGATGCTACAGCGCTTCTAAACCATACACTGCTGCAAGTCTGGCCGGTTTCAACACTGCGCTCTCCTTGCGGGTCGGTGCTGTCTCGTCTCGAAGTCAACTCACCCAGAAATGATGGGAGTCATTACAAGCTCGCGAGAACATATTCGGAAACGGAAACAAACAATTTTGATGCCGACACTGGTCAGAGACTCTTTGATGACGGAAAAATTCGAAGCAGGCAATCCCGAGCTTCTTCTCCTATGAGGACGAACCACAGGTCTCGAAGCAGCTCAAGACGAGGATCAAGTGTTAGACTATATACGCGATCCCATACTAGCCTAATAAACCCGGACGCAGGCAGGTTCTTAGGGCTTGAGGACGAGTATATTCCAGGATTGAACTTTTCGGATGTTGTTCTTGACTGGAATAAACCTATATTGGACCATTCTGCCACAAATTCAAGAGACGTTTCATACCTCGACCTCAAGCAACTTCATGCAAAAGTGTCGCCTCAACCAATCCAAAGTCGAGCCCAGCAATTTTCAAAGTTCTCATTGAACTCTGAAGCTAATTTAGACAATGATCCGATTAAGAAAAAATTCAAGGGATCTTCTGATAGTTCGGGCCAAGTTAGCTTTGAGGCCATTTTGGCCAGTCTCCCCACTAATTTCAACGATCTCCCTTATTCCCAAAGAAAAAAGATGGTCAAGGACTTTTCAGACTCCATCGATTATCCCCAGTTCTCACAGTTTGCTAAGGGCTTCATGTCCAATAGTTTTGGCCTGGGAGGTCGGTCCCTTGCCTCTGATCCTAATTCCATTGCTCGAAACGGCAGTTTTATTCGCCGGTCGAGAAGAAATAGCGCCAATACTGTCGCTGGGCGCTTGTTAGCACTCTCACTGTCTCTGGACCTCAAAAAGCTTGAGACAATACCCAAAAAGAACATTGATGAGAAGGGGGCCTATGTCATGAATCATCAATTGGGCAAAGTCATAGGCTTTGGCGCATGGGGTATTATTCGAGAGTGTACCTCCAAAACTGGAACTGTTAGAGCTGTAAAGATTGTGAAATCAACTAAAGGATCTGACGGCTCTACTAAGTTGCATAATCCCAAGGTGCTACAAATATTTCGCAAAGAGATTGAAATATGGAAGCAGCTTCATCACCCCCATATATTGCCGCTTCTCGATAGCTTGGAAACTGAAAACATTATTTTTTGTCTCACCAACCGAGTTAATGGAGGCACACTTTTCGACCTCGTGTCCCGATGGGGTCATTTTGATGAAGGCTTGAACAATACGAGCGGCGCAATAAGGTATAGTGTCGACACACAACGCTCAAGACTCTTGACAGTGGCGAGTTATGCCCTACAAATCTCTCAAGCAGTTCTATACATGCATCAAGAACTAGGAATTGTGCATGGTGACCTCAAACTTGAAAACGTTTTGATGGACAATACGGACCCACAGGACAGCAAATTGATTATTTGTGACTTTGGAATGTCACGAATCTATAATCCCCGTTTGACTCGGTCACTGTCGGGAGATGCATCTACGTTTTCTTTGAGATCGAAGAGTTCCTTTGCAACAATTAGAAGACCATATCATGGTCCAGACTCACCCAACTCCAACTTGCTTTTTTCCGACGACAGCAAGCTCGGGATCCTGAATCTTTATCGCCCTGCCGGAATATGTTCTGTTAGCTTGTCTGCTTCAAACTCCCAAGATCACTTATCAAGTTTTCACGAGTATAAATTGAGTGAAAACCCACTGCACAATGACCTCGACTCTGGTCTTCCTCATCTGCACATTGGCCTGCTTCCGTATGCTTCCCCCGAACTCTTATCGCCTCTGCCTCCTCCATTAGGACCTTCGGCGGATATATGGGCCTTTGGTATTCTTCTATACACTATGGCTGTTGGTCGGTTGCCCTTCCAGCATCCCTACGAACCTCGTCTTCGTGCCATGATTACCGCAGGAAAGTTGGATAAAAAGGAGCTCAGGCAATCCACTCTTTTGGATAACGCAGTCGAAGATTCATCTGACACGAACAGCTCCATGGTGGACATCACTCGCAAGGAAGAGTTGCAAAAACTAACAGAACAATGGAGACACCACGACACGAACGAATTTACATGGTTGAACGAACTAATCGAATCTTGCCTAGAAAAGGATATTACGAGGAGATTGGAGCTATCCACAATAATTCTGACTTTGCAAAAGCATTTATCCTAAGCATATTAGTACAGGTGGAAATTAGGCAGCAATTTCTTTTGACCCACGAAGTAGTGCATTTTGAGAGATCTCGCATTTCCAAATCATGATGCCAAGAAACCTTTCTGTGGCTGCAACAGCAGATATCACAAGTCGGACTTCATGGAAATCTATATTGTATGAAATTCCATTCGTCAATTGAAGACGTACAACACAATTTCTCTTTGTATTCTGGACTTCCTAATTAGCAGTTCGTGCACATTGCCTAGAAAGTTTATATTTAGACGCGAGGTTTTCGCGGTGTTGATCCAATTTTCCCGAGCCAAACCCAGAGTGTCTTTTCACAGTCAGCTGTAATACTAATGGCTTTGCCCGAAGGTTACAAAATAAGGCCGGTAGAGCCAAGTGACCATGAACAGTACAAGTCAACATTGGCTGTTTTGACGACTGTTGGGGAGGTTACCAAAGAGCAGTTCCTGGATCTCGTTAAGCATTGGCGAACGTTTCCGGACATGTATCACCCCCAAGTAATCAGTGATACTGATGATAAAGTTGTTGCCACTGGAATGCTTCTCATAGAACGCAAACTCATTCACGGGTGTGGATTAGTTGGGCATATAGAGGATATCGCTGTTGCAGAGTCTGAACAGGGTAAGAAACTTGGTAACCATTTAATTGAATATTTAAGCAAGCTCGCCAAAGACAAGGGGTGCTACAAGGTGATTCTCGATTGTTCCGAATCCAATGTTGGCTTCTACGAGAAATGTGGCTTTAGAAACGCTGGCGTGGAAATGGATAAAAGATATGATTGAGCACATAGTAAATACTAAATCAACATTAATACGCCCTTCTATATTTTCTCCAAACCCTGTAAGTTAGTAAAAGTCACAAAGCAAATGAGCAAAAAAAAATCTTTGGCAAACCCAAGACAAAAGGTATTTCAACTCAACATACTTCAAGAGATACTATCAGGTTGCCTCTCACCACTATTGTACCGATTGCAAGCTGCTCTCCTTTGGAGTCGTGCTCTAGAGCATCTGCAACTGTGATGTTCATAAACACATCATATCCGCGAAGTGTCCCTGTGATGGATCTGGATCCATTAAGCTGGACGGACACTTTTTTATCCAAGTACTGGCTTGGTTAGTATGTTCAGTTTCTGTGAACGGTGCAAGCACGTGAAAGGTCGAAGAGGCCTGAAGTATCTCAATCATGAAGAACGGGTTCAAGTCGAAAAGAAAAAGTATCCAAGACTAAACAATGTATGCCATCAGAACAAGAAGAGAGGGATTTCTAAATCCTTTCAAAACATACGCTTTTCAATTCAGGAGCGGAAACCATGGCTAACAGTATGGTTTGTGGTGGTGACCCGTGGGTGTTTCGCGTATCAATGCGCATGAAGTGTTTCCTGAACAGCCGCACCCAAAACAACAGGAGAAGGATTCAGGTCATAAAGGGCTTTTTCAGATAATTCAGTGGGAAATTTCAACCATTGTGATAATTTCAGGCTTGGACGATCATTGAACCACATTACCTTAGTCTACCATTATGAGCAATGTACGCGACTTAACTGTAAGTAACGTCAGTTCACCAGACTCTACGCCTGGCTATGACGTAGACGACATTCTCTCTCTTCAAACTCAAAGAGCAGAACTGGCGAATGAAAAAGACTCTTTAGTAAGAAAGCGGACAGAGCTTCAACAAGCGATTGAAAGATTGTCTACAAGTCTCACCCACTACAAAAAACAACAATTGCAAATTGAAACCAAGGAAAAACTCGAATACTACTTGCATCAGAATGGCCATGAAAGTGCCAGGCTTACAAAACCGGATGAGGCTTCTTCATTCATATTGAAAAATATGAATGTTCTTCCGTCAAATAACCTGAAGTTACGCATGGAGTTAATCAAGAAGTTCTACCCATACATGTCGGTGATGGACGATTCTGTACACACAAAACAAGTGAATGACCAACTGTACTCTGTCATCACGTATCGAGTTTCTGCCGAAAACTTGCCACCATTGAGGCTAAGTCTCACCATCAAAGATGAAACTATACATCAGCTTGACGTATTAGATTTCAATCAACTAGCTCATGTTTTCTATAAGGTAAGCCTGTCCTTCTGTCATGTTCTTACTCGTAATTACTGTCCCATGAATAAAGTCGACATGATTATGCATAGCTACCATAGTTTAGCACAGGCACAGCGTATACGTATCGCAACATTGACAGAGGTTTTAATGAAGTACGCGGAAGTCGTTACGCGACCGGCCTCGTGGGACGCGGATCCTAAGCTGACATTAATGTCACTTGACTATATCGAGTTGACCATAATGGAAAAATCGAAAAAAGAGAATTTCAAGGTCAGGTTAAAGTGGAACCTAGTTTTCGAAAATACTGCAGTGGGCGAGGTAGAATCGAAATTATGTTTAAGTGTTCACCATGAAAGCTCTGGGCCCCTCAGAGACGCCAATAATATATTCTTGACTCTAATGCCGGAGCACGGAGTTGTTAACGCATTGTCATTGATGCTATTTAACTTGTTTGGGGCATAAATGCACTTTTGTTTGGGTACAAATGTTGTATCTAGTTGCGAAAGCGAAAACAGCGTTGCCAAATCTCACCTCTCTTCACGGATTTCTAGACTTTCAGAAGCAAGATCAAAATGTATTGTCTCTGTTTGCATCATGTTTTTGTGTAGGTTTCGAATCATGACTTGTTCTAAAAGTCTAATCAAGGATCGTTCATAAGTCGAGCGTTCACTTACATTGTCAAAATCATGTGATGGCAGAAAGCCCGACCCAAGGGTGTCGATATCAGTAATATCAATAGGCGCAATATCTCCCGGAAGAGGCTCCGTACTTGTGCTGAGTATTCCTCTTCTAGCTAACTCAGAGTCGCCATTTTCGTGTCTATCATCCGCTTTGTCGTCGCGGCTCTGCGCGATAAAATCCTTGCCAAGCTGCTGATATACGTAAGCCTCAATTCCATTGGCAAGATCGTATCGAATATTTTCCCATTCCATGGCTAGCAAGCCATTATCTGTGCTCTTCTTATATTGGAAGTACTGATATAGCCACCGAGTCACTTCATTTCTTCTCGCTCTATAGTTCGCAAAGGAGTTGCTGATATGGGCAACGATGCTTGTAGATTTCATCATATTGGCCTTTTTCCGCGGAAGATATAAGGGACTGTTCTTGTCTAAGCAACCACTCGAGAATTGGCTATTGTTTGTCCGAAAACCAGTTCGGATTCGCTTGATGTTTGCCAAAGGAAATTTGGGATTAGCCCAAACAGAATTTGCTTTTGAATCACATTTATGCTCTTCAACTAAAGCATGCACAGATGGAGCTCGCTTTTTTCTCGGAGCCCGTTCTGCGTTCGTAGAATTAGTAAGTGTTTCCTCAACCGGTTTGATGATATTTTTTTCATTGATCTCGTCTATGATACTCTCATCGACCGCCATCAGATTATCAGCAGTCTCATTCTCAATGAGATCTTGACCTGTTTGAACATCGCCATTTTCAGACGAAAATTTAACCGATTGTCGTTCGCGCTTTGTCCGATTTCCCCTTTTGGGAGTAGTAATATCGAAATCCTCCGACAAATGCATCATTCGAGCATGGTACATTTTTGTGGCATATTCGATCTCGAAGTCAGTGTCATTGTCAAACATATTCTTGTCCTCTGGTTTGATATACTCTATTGGAGGTATTATTTTAGGGTTGAACGGGTTTTGTTCAAGCTCAGACTCGGTGAAAGAAGTTTCCATGTAGGTATACATGAGCCAGAGAAATCTCTTCGCTCTGTTCATGGGATATATCTCATTTTCTAAAAAGAAATCCATGAATTTATTCGGGTGTGATGAAGAGATCTTGATATTCTTCACTTCCGCCGCAGGGTTTGATTGCTTGCTCGTGTCATCGTCCTGAAAGGGTATGTTTTGGAAAAAGGTGCTCATCAAGAAGATGAGCTTGATGACATTTGTATTCGGCTTCTTTACTGCTGGCTCTTTCAATATATCAAGTAAAGACTGCAAATGATCTTGTCCTTCACATACTGCCTTGAGTATTGTCTTGAGTCTAGGAGTATCCTGTAACGGTTTAGACGGCCCGTTTGGGTCAGCTTGTAAAGAAGGAATCAGATGATACGTTCTCAAAGCAGACCTCATATCTGGCACGAAATTAACAGTGGTGTTCATACGACCAGCGTTGACGAGCAAACACACTTTGCTGACGGAAAGCCCCATTTCCGTATCTCTAATTAAGCGCTCCCGTAAGACTTTAGAAGACTTGGAAGATTCTGCTAAGGTTCTGACATAGAGCTCAGCAAATGTTAGTTTCGGTCCGTTTGCGCCATTCATCACCTCGCAGTGTGGAAAGTAATTTGTGAAAACCTGCAGCTTGTCGTTGAACAACTCGTCGAGGAAATCATACTGAATGTCTTTTCTCCAAAATGGCTCCCCGTCACTTTTTTTCAAGTGTTTGAAGCCAGTAGATACAGAACGAAAGTCTGAAGGCAAGCTACCTAAAGACACTTCGCTGTCAGAATTGGGTGTTTGCGCTTCCCCATCCAATGCGGTTCCAACCATATGATGCAGAATATCTAAACGTTTCTGATCATCAGAATTGATAGTGTTTACCAATGGGACCACATGCTGATGAATGCTGAGGTTGCTTGCTATACTCTTTTGATCTCCGTCATTTGCATCAAGCGCAACGAGATTGTTAATTGAAAACTTCACATTTTTCATAGACTTATGGGATGGTGAGAGCTCCTTAAATTGTTCTGCGGGGTTTTGTCTATCTGTCAGATCGTCGTTTGCTGACCAATTGTGTCCTCCATTTAATAGCTCGCTTACTTTATGACCCGACATGGCCTCGGGCAAGACAAAACTGGGACTAGTTTTCAGTGTGGTTTGTGGGGTCAAGGAAGGCCCCGTGAGAGAATTTTTCGCCCCTAAACTTGGTTGTGGGTCATTGGCATCTGTATCACGGTTGCGGTTGTCGAGTAATTGATGAAGATTTGACGCAGGCCTGTGCAGTGAAGTACCTGCCGATGGTGTCCCGTTCGACAGACTGGAGGATACCAGATATGTATTATTTTGCCAGCTGTTAGAAATTGCGGAATTTTGTGAAGGTAAGAGGTTCGGGATTACCCCGTTTGTAGTTGTGGAAATTGACTCTGTCGCCAGCGTACACTTGTCATGAATAGGGTCGTAGTTCATTGGGCACCCAGATGAATTATAGATAGCGATCCGAGTGCGATACCAGACCGATTAGAGAACCGATAAATCAAACAATGGCTGATTGCGGCAGAGGTTGAAATCGGGTCTACAAAAAGAACGACAGGCGTGGCGGGATATGATTCGAAGAAATATGGGTGCACAAGGAAGAGCGAGAAAAACTCAATACATGTGAGAAAATCCCCTGGATGGAGGATACAGCAGGGTGAGTGGAGCCCAGACAAGAAAAGAAGAGAAACGCGAATTGACTTCGGTTAGGTGAGGTGATCGGCGCGGACAAATCTGTTGCAGACATGGCTCTGGAGAATACATATCTGCCCTCGAGATGCGCGCATGGCACCGCAGTATCAGGGCGGGGCATAATCTCGTAGCTGGCCAGCACCAATCCACTAAGAAAAGGCATTGAGAGCTCGACCCTATAACCTTCTTACTGTGTAAATAAGCAAACTTTTTGAGTAATGCTACTCTGATATGAAATTTCTTTCTGCAGTCATCCGACAGTACCGTCAATGGCAACTCTTGTGGCTGAGAAGTTTGCCCGAGTTGCAACCATTCGAAGTCTTGTACTTCCAATTCTGGCATCCCAGACGCACTTCATCAGTGGTGCGAACAATCGAATAACCAATAGTCACTACTTACTTGGATTAATAATCGCGAGATTATACCTACTCAGTCGGGTTCTTTCTGCGGTTGGTGAACCTTTCATGAGCCAATGTTTAAAAGATTTCTCGAAACTAACGAAAATGTGACGGAACGACTCTTGAAGTGTATAAATTGCAGTAACAGATTAGTTCTCTTCCCCCTCGTATCCATTTATGAATTCTGTGAGCCACTACAATGGCTATCGAATGAAGATAAGGTCTTGGGGAAACACCCTTCTAACTTTTTCTGAACAAGTTTTGATTTTAAAATAGCGCAGACTCACAAATTTCAAAACTTTTCATGGAATATCGAGGTGCCTGCTGTCAAAAGAAGTTCATGTTTCTCCAAATATTCAGATTTTCCTGTATGTACATAATTGATGAGTGACTCTCGTAATGTCGATCTTTTATTAAGAGGGGGCCGACTTAAATAATCATTATCGGATTAAGGTGGATTAGCTCGCGAGTAATTCCTCGCGGTTCTGAGTGATCACTTGATTATCCCCACCACTACACTTCATCACGTTTCCTTAGATCATACATCATGTACCTTGATATGCCGTCTAATAGTTCTGTTCGAATGTTTAAAAGAGCACATCTGCCGTATACCTACCCTTTTTCCAGTCTCTGCTTCAAGGTCGACTATTAACGTAGTTTATAGGGTACAGTATACACAGACTATATGAACCTAAGCATGTATGGGGAATGAAGCGACATCACATCAGTATTTCTCTTGAGCCAGTTACGACCAGTTGGTGGCAGCAGCCTCCTCGCCAGCGGCGGTGACACCAGAGTCGGCCCAGTCCTCAACGTTGGTCTCGGTGTTCCACTCAGTCTCAGCATCAGCAGTGGCCTCCTCCGTCTCCTCAGTGGTGGTGCCTCTGGCCTCATCGGCAGCGGTTTGCTCAATCTCCTCTGGGTCTCTGAAAAAGTACAAGTCAGGCATGACGGACCACTCGGTCTCTCTGTCTGGGATAATGCCTCTTAATCTCAAAACCTCTCTGGCAACCATCCACCAGATCAAACCAATGGAGTGCTTACCTTTGTTGTTACATGGGATGGCCACGTCGACGAACTCAGATGGAGAGTCGACATCGGACAAGGCAATGACGGGAATGTTGACGTACGACGACTCCTTGATGGCCTGGGAGTCGGTTCTTGGGTCGGTAACCATGACTAATCTTGGCTCCTTGAAAGAACGAGTGATGTAGTTGGTGAAGTTACCAGGGGTGAATCTGCCGGCAATTGGGGTAGCACCGGTGTGAGCAGCGAACTTCAACACGGCTCTTTGGCCGTAGGTTCTAGATGAACAGACAGCAACATCCGAGGGGTT
This sequence comes from Metschnikowia lunata, assembly GCA_030583235.1. NCBI lineage: Eukaryota > Fungi > Ascomycota > Pichiomycetes > Serinales > Metschnikowiaceae > Metschnikowia > Metschnikowia lunata. Next base: position 156,961 of record JAJMHP010000022.1, on the reverse strand, counting down.
TGGGATGGCAGCAATGACTCTAGCGGCCAAGACAATCTTCTCCCAGGTCTTGGAGATGTCGATAACATTGACACCGTCTGGTCTCGTCTTGTAGACGTAAGGCTTGTTGTGAACCTGGACGTTCTTTGAGCCCAAGTGGACGTTGGCGGCCAACAACAACTTGGCGTCCTCGGCAGTCAAGGCAAAAGATTCTGGCAACGACATGTTTCTTACTTTTCCGTGGAGTACTGTCTTCAGAACAATTTATGGTGAAAGTAAGCCAGAAAAAGTAAATGAAAATTTCTCAAGGTGTGCGCAGGATTGTTCGCGTGGGAGGTACCGATGCGGATCTCATAGTGTAGGTCTTGAGCACTAACAATCCTCCAACGTGTAGATAGCGTGAAACGCGGAGTTTAGGGGCGAGATTAGGTCACGTGCGCACGCATAGGTCTCATACCCTAAAGGTTCTCCGCAGTCTCCGGAATGAATGTCTACAAACCACTCGAGTATATCTTGCAGTGTTGATTAATTCTAGGATTTTTCCATAAATTCGAAAGCTAGATATAGCTAAAGTGTGATGATCTGCACATTGACCCCATTTTCTTTGCTGTTTTATGCACCAGTTGCTTCCCATTACAGCGCCCTCTCGTACAGCGCGTGGTTGGGAAACTGATCCTCGAATGATGTATCTTGAAATGTTTTTTTAATGTTAGCATTTTGACTCTCGTATCAATCGTTTCTGGAAATTGATTTTCAGGTATTTGAAAAATGTAGAGGGCATACCATTTTTGTTCAGTCACGAGTATTTAGGAGAATCTTTTTTACTTCGCGTGTCGTAACGGCCCGATAATCCTGTACTTAATTTGCAGCCATTGCGAAGCTCAAAGGGTTCGATTCGAAGCTTAATGAACATCCTGGACACTTTCCAGACCTCTATCTTTCTTCTCTTGATTTTCTGCTAGACCCATATTTTTATCGACTGTCATGAAAAATTATCGCTTGTTGGAAAATCTCTCGTCGGGCATTCTTTTCTATGTCGCTGTGCCGTATTGTTTGAAAATGCGGCGCATTATCAGCACAGCAATAGAGTGCAGCTAGTGCGCCCGGGCGTGCATCGATGTGTGCTTATCAATCAGTGAGAGATGAAAGTATTACACCAACTGATCACGATTGACCCCTTGACTAACAGTAACTTTTGGACTTGTTGTGACTGTTATCTTCACTCACATCACCAGTCAAACGTGCGGTTGGATAACCTCTTTAATCGTGCATTGGGGTGATCGTCATGTGTTCTGAGAGTCTTATCAGACCACCCAAGTTTTCAGAGGCAAATCCCGATGGCAATGCAAATATCAGTCATGCTGCTTATGAGTCATATTCGGCAGTGGTTGAAGCAGAACCTGACCACCTAGACGATGATGCTTCATGGCTAAGAGATCAACGAAATATGCACAAGGATTTGCATTGGCTCTTTAGACCCTCAGTCGTCATGGTAGGCCTTTCGATCTTCTTGTTTACCTTTGCCACATCATCTGCTGAGGGTACTAGGCAAATGATTCAGTTTCGACTCGCATGCAATTCGATAAGAGAGTCTTCAAATGAAGAGTATTGCGATCCAACAGATACTCAGGTGCTTGTGCTGAGTCTTCAACAAGCTTTTTCCATCGCACTGGGAATAGCAATGATTGTCGCTCTGGGGAAAGTTGGTCCTCTTTCTGACAGGCATGGGCGGAAGATATTTTTGATTGGAATAATCGTTTTTCAGATTTTTGGCAAGTTCTCAAGATATACACTCATGTCAACATACCCCACACTTCAATTTGCGTTAATGGTGTGTACTGAATTTTTGGCCAACTGTTTTGGTGGGATCTTGACGATTTTGACCCTTGCAAACTGTTACGTTTCAGACATAGCAGAGGCCAACCAAAGGACCTACTTCTTGGGAATCAATATGGCCAGCCTTTTTGTTGGTATGTCTACTGGTCCGCTAGTGGGTAATTTCATAATTTCAATTTCCAAGAAATTTTCCATCAAGGATTCCAAAGTGCAATACGGCCCTGAATTGAGCAGCAGTGACTTCAATCCAATGCGTTTTGAATTGCTAGTCTTGTTTTTGCTCTTATTGTTCGTTTCTTTTGTTTTACCAGAATCTCGTGGTAAGAATGCTCGCAAAATGTCAAGATCCCTCTCATCAACCCCGCTGACTACCTCCCTCAGGAAATCTGTAAATCCGCGTAAATCGGACAGAATTTTGGACGTATTCAACTTTCTTCGGCCAGTGCGGTTGATCTTTTACCCTAAAGATTGTGTCAACAAGCTGCGTCACAAGTCGATTTCCACTACAAGAGTTGCCGTTTTCATTTTGATTGTATCGGATTGTTTTTTGACGAGTTTGGCAACCGGAATGGGTGAGATTTATCTTCTTTACGGGATTTTCAAGTTCAACTGGACAGCCGCAGACTTAGGCCACTTGATGGCGATCACTTGCTCCAGCAGGGCTGTTGTTTTGATTGTGATATCCCCTTTGATAAGCTACAACCTTTTTCAGAAGACTTTTGGTCTCTCTCCAAATAAGAGAAGATTTGATGCAATCGACTACGGAATCGTCATGACTGCTTTCGTCTTCGAGACTATCGGTCAATTGATTATTGGGTTTTCAGCCAGTGGGGTTGTATTCCTTGGTTGTTTGGTACTTAACTCGTTTGCTTCCCTCGCAACACCAGCTATAAATTCTGCTATTGTCAAATTTTACCCGGAATCCAAAATTGGAGAAGTTTTTGGGGCAATGGCTATCGTCAAGAATGTTTTTGCCATTTTGACCCCAGTCGCGCTTCTCGGTTTATACAAAACAGCGGTATCTGAATGGAGTAGGCCGCAGATGATCTTCGTTTTTTTTGCCATGGTATTTACATGTTTGGCTTTGTTAATGACATATGTTATCGTGACTTTAACTCATGATGAGGTTGAGGCTCTGGAAGCCACTTCAGAAAGGAACAACGATAATTACATCTAACAAACAAACCCACAGGTAAAAATGACACGCATTAATTACGTATACACTCATGTTACGGACCTTTTAGAAATTCTTAGTAGCTTTACAAATTCACTTGATAAGGCTATAAAGCCGAGACAAGACTAGAAGAAATATGTTCAGTCCATGGAGACTGCTGGATGAGCTCTGTATTTGAAGCTTCTTTTCGGGCGCTTTTCGCACCCATTGTAGGCACTGGGTGAGGCGCGTGTACGGCGGAAGCACGCTTTCTCTTTACACGTTGTTACTTGCTTCTTAACAACTTACTCTCGATGGAAACCTCGAGTGGAGTTGACCAACTAATCAATTCCCCGATTTTTACCGTTTTCTGCAGAGCCATAGTCGTTGCTGCGTGCATCACTGCTCTTTTTTTGGCAGCCTCTTTTCTAGTTGACCGCCTCATAGTTTGCCGTTACACGCTTTTAGAGCACGACGAAGCAAAAGCAGATTCTGTTTCCTTCAGTCTCCTACATCACACCGAGTCTTTCGAAAGCATTGTTGGCTTTTCTTCGGAAGAGCAAGAATTTTGCAGGACTCCGTCTCCCTTGGTTCATCGTCTACTTGGACTGAAAAAACGCCTTGGCTCCCCGTCACCTGACGAAGACGTTTATTCGCTGTTTGATCGTCTGCTATTCTACAAAAACTTAAACAATAGCTCCCAGTTTTTAAGGCGGGACAGTTTTGTCGGCTGACGTTTTCGCGTATGCTTTTGTATATTTATATCCCCTTTGATGCGTTTGAGCGCCTTTCCTGGCCAAAGAAGACGGGTTACTATTTAGACAAGCCGTGCCAGCTCATTGGCTATCATCTTTCAAATTGCTACATTGTTGTTGATCTTTTCAATTGTGAGGAAAAACTTGACTTGCACTCATTAGATCCAGCTTTGAGCATTCTCGGCTCGGCAAACACACAAGACCGGCCCGATACCCATTCTGGGCGATTGTATCTTCGTTTCGATTCAGAGTCAACGTTTCCTTATGTGGATCACAGATTTTACAGCGATCTGGAGAAGTTCGTAATTGTGTTTTTTAAACCGCCAAATCTCCGTAACTTGGAGTACTTCGCCGTGCACCCCATCTTACTTCAAAGTAGTGACATGGCCCGCAAGCCTGAAACATACGCGAATAATATTCTGAAAGTTCACAGCGAACAGGGTAGTCCCAGCCTATGCAATGAGTCTATTCTCGAAATGATTAACACCTGCTCTAGAATACGATGGAAGCTCCGGGAGAATGCTGTGAAGTTTGAAACACACACAAATAACTGGCCGCTCTTGACATATTTTGTTCAAAACCTTTCTTCGCTTCGAGCTAAGTTGAAATCCTTGGTGATTTGGGCTATGGGTGTCTCAATTTCAACCTCAGTGTGGCTCATTTCCTTGCTCAACACTACAGTGTGTGGTTTTAATCCTGTTCAAGTCTCAGCGTGGTGTCGTCAGCTAGATCTTAGACTAAGACAAATTTCTTACTTCCCATTTCAATTCTTGAGCTATTACGATACAAACCTTCCCAACGTATCAGTTCTATCGCAGCTCGATATCCCGCTTTCGAACAAAGCACACAATATTCACAATTCCGACTACATTAATTTGTACAATTCAATCTGGATGATGGTTAATGATATCATCATCGGGCGCACGATTTACTCCATAATCTCGAAAGATTTAGGAAAGATTTTGAGATGGACCAACGATAGGGTTATTGTCATATGTTTCACTAAGCTTGACAGCTTTATAGCTTGGATCGGGTCCGACTACCCTGGCGGATTCAAGCTTAATAATGATCTTGGGCAGTTTATGGAGCTACTTTTTATGTGGACTTCACAGTCATCCCGTGCTGTATTCAGCTTTTTGATTCGCTCGCGTGTTGCTTCATTGATAGACGACACGTGGTTCATATTTGTTCTCAAAGTTTGTCTCAAGATTTCGTGCTCTTTTGGGGCCACATTTCTTACAGCTTTCATCATCGATTACATTAGGATCGTGAATTTGCACACACAATTTTTTTGTATTGCAGCGACAAAGATTTACTTCCGACAGGTCCAAATGCTTAAATCTTTGATGCAACTATTTCGTGGGAGAAAGTACAACGTGTTGAGAAATCGTATCGACAAGATCGAAGAAGATCAACTCAGGATAGATCAATTATTAATGGGGACATTTGTATTCTTGGTTTTGATCTACTTGTTACCGACTGTTTTCGCCTTCTACTTTCTCTTCTATGCTTACAGAGTGGCAATGAAGACTTTCTTGAAATTAGGTGACAAGCTCATTTTATGCTTGAATTTATATCCAATCTTTGTTATTCTACTCAAGCTTAAAAATTCCCGCAGACTTCAAGGAGGTGTCTATTTTACTTATAAAGGTTGTCATGAGACCACAGATTGGTTTATCATGAAAAACAAAGCTTTGACATTAGACGAAATATGCGGCAACTTTTATCACGTTTTTCGACAAGAGGGTCGCTTTGAAAGGCTCTTTCTTAATTTTGTGGAAGGAATTGATTTGCAAGTGAAAGACACATCCTCAATGAAGTACGAGTACTTGATGCTACCTCAGAACCATGATTCCCTCCCTAGAATTTGGAGAGAGGCCATAAGTGCTAGCGATCGAGAGTAAATTAGTCTATTAATGATAGCGACGGGGGAACTATAGTCGTAGTAGCTTGTCCGTAATCTTCATCGAGAAATGCTGCGCGGCAAGCTTTAATGAAAGCACAAGAATTAAAATGTGTCGCCCGAACGTAACAAAGAGTAATGTTATTAAGCCTTTCAGTCTCCTTTGTCATTCAAAACTTGCTTAACTGGTTCCGTGTCGTTGATGTATAGCTTGTGTTCTTGGATATAACGAATCACGGAATTGGGTAGCAAGTATTGAACTGACATTCCTCTTCTGATGAACAAGCGAATTTTAGTGGACGAGATATCATTGTAGATGAGTTGTTTGATGACCAATACATTGCGGCGATGCTCATACATGATGTCATGGCTCAACAAAAAGCTTCTGACATCAGCTCCGGTACGCTCCACAATGAGACATCCATACTTTCCAAGAATATGATGCAAGTCTTGATCTGCCCAAACGTCAGGCTCACCCATAGATTCGATCAAGTCGCCTCCTGCTAAAAGCATAATCTTCACACCGCGACTCTCTCCGGACTTTGTGATGATACCACCCCTCTTCACGTTGAGCTCCTCGTTGAAGTGATCTAAAACAAGTGCGGTTCTGGTGTACCTTGGTTGTAACAGTTCCCATGAGTCCACCATGAGCCAAGATGATGTTCTCTCACATGCCAATTCACACATTCTGACCCTATGATGTGATGGAGCTAATCCTTGCTTTTTGTAATTATCGGAAACGGGTGAATAATAACCTCCAATGACCTCAAATCGAGTCTGTTCTGAGATTGCGTCCAAAGCCATCTCAAACATTCTGAGATGCAAGTAAGTAATAGGGGAGAAAGAACCACAGGCAACAATCACCAAAGGGTATTTAGTGTCATCCAATAAAGTCGTAGCTAGTCTGTGTGCGGGAAATTTATAGTCCTTTAAATCTTTGGCCTGTCTCTGAATCCCATGGGGCACTTCTTCTAGATCCGCTATCTGTGTCAGCTTAACCTTAATTGTGGGAGGCAAGATTGTTTTTCCAGCTTTCGCCAAATCCTCGTCGCTCAGGGAGTCCATCAAATCTGTATGAATGCGTGGAATCTTATAATGATAGGTGGGACCTTGCTTCTCTGCACGACTGTAGCTGTTGGCTGTTGAAGGGTGCGGTGTAGGAGCATCTACCTGTTCCCCCATATCTGCCAACACAATGGACTCAATTGGTATGTTCTCTGGAATCTTGGATGAGTGGGCAGGAGGCTCAATATCTCTGTTTTTGGAGGGGGGTGTGAAGTTAGGGTCGTTCGTAGGATCCATTTATAACACTAAACTTCTGATAAATGAAAAGGATTGAATAAATTGGAACAGAATGAACAAGAACAAGCTAAGTATAGAAAGCCAATTTAGGCCACAAATCAATCCGCTGAGTGAAAGTCAATGAAGGCAGGAAGTAAGGAGCCGGGCGCGGCCCTCAAAAATGGGGTTTTCTCGTATCACCAATTCGCGGTATTCAGATCGCACCCACGCGAGACACTTGCATATAAGACAACGCCGAAAAATGTTGATGCAATCAAAAGCAATTTATGCGAGTTCCGAGATTGTGAGTTTATCGCATGTGAAATTTTGGTCAGCTTAGTCATTTGATGTTTTTCGATGCATTTGAAAGTGAGGTCGGACAAAAAAAAAAAAAGTTCAAACAAACGTCACAGACAGGATTCGAACCTGCGCAGGCAATGCCCAACACCTGAACCACTAAATAGCAGGGTGTCGCCTTAACCACTCGGCCACTGTAACGGGCGCAACTTGTTACAAGATTTCCCAGTTCATGTGATCTTGGGTCGTGTGACACGTCTCAGGAGAAGAGACGCGAAGTATGAGATATGCAAAGAGAAGAGAAAAGGAGAGATACGACTTTAACAGAAGGACTGTAAAGTCATGAGACTTGACGAAGCAAAAATCAGTGATACGACGATTTTGGGAGGATAACGGTTTAACCCTGAAAAGACGAGGTCCAGGAAGGTGGCATCGGATTTACAACGCCGCAAGTAAAGTGGTTACAGATCTAAGTTAAACTATCAGCACTACGGCGAAGTTGAGCTGAGAAGTTTAAAACGTGCGAATAGATCGGAATACCGTATTGATATGATGATCCAAAAGGTTATCTGAAACGTTGACGGCGAGATACGAGAGAACGCCGTACCGGAAGAACCGGCAAAGGTTTCATAAGGTTGCCACGATTAGTAAGCCCTGGAGTCTGAACATTATATAAACCAGGATTTCATCCCAAGCTTAGTTTAAACGATAAGTCGAATTTACCGAATATACAATTGTCATATTATTATCATTATCATTATTATTATCTATTTACTTGATCGTGACATCTACACAATTCCATATTCTTAATACAGTGGGCTTCCTATTCTTATAGCACTGTTATTCCATCACCAAACTATTACTACTGCTTATCCTTTTACAGACTATCTCTGACGATTCAGACATTTCCCGTGACATCTGAAATCCGTCCTGCACTTTTATTGTTATAAACAGGAGACCCGGATTTATTGTTACACAACTGATGTACAGATCACTTGTATTATACTCACGCGTTTTGAGTAACTATTTGATAAACATTTTCATTGAAGGTCACCTCTAATTAAAGCCATTTGAACAATATATTTGTTAAGTTCCTCAATAAATTTATCCCAAGAGTGTTTATTTCAAAAAAAAAACCAGAGTAAGGCGTGAGCCGAACTGAGCGGCATCCTTGTAATATGATGTTTTTTTTTTAAAAAAAAAAACAGGAACAATTCCTGTTTCTACCGTTAATGTTCGGAAGATAAGACATGGGAGTTTAATAGCTCGACGTCATCAAATGAGCCCAAAACGCTAAAAGTCTTCTCTTTTCGTGGGTAACAAACCTTCTTTTGAAGACTACCCACCACAACGACTTTTCGTGTTGGCTAAGGCATAATAAACTCAGGCCATAAACTGCAGCATTCGACTTATATAGAGTAGAACTACCAATATGTGACGTCAAGCTAGTCTTACTTCTGAGTAAGTCCCCACGATCTATTATATTTAAATTTCTGTATACCAAGCCCCATGAATTGAAGTAATAAAAAGAAGAAAAAAATTGAGAATTAAACAAGTCATTGCTGGTCTCAGAAGGTACATATGATTCCCTTTTTGTTACAGCCAATACACTTCTTTTGCGAAGTTGTGGTTACACACTTGACTTTTCTCTTGCGGCAAGAGCTGCAAGAGCTTTTCCGCGTGCTAGTTTTAATTTGAGCCTGGGTTAAAACGCTACTCTCCAGGAGCAGCTTTTGATCAGCCTTTGAAGATACCGAATTCCTCCGTTCCGCTCTCCTTGGAGCTACCCCGTCGGTGTCGGTATTTCTTTTACTGTTTACAATATCCTCTTTTGTAAACCCCTTGGAGAAAGTGCAGGTAAACCTTTTGCCAACACACGACAAGCAAGCCTTATATTTGATAAGCTTGTCGTTTGAAAGTACTAAGAAGAAGTCCGATTCAATGTGCACCGGCTCTCCTGCTTGGATTCTCCCCTTTTCGCCTATCGAGAGTAATGAATACCCATCAATATCTCCACACTCAGACTCGACCTTAAAATGACGGCTGATCATAACAACATCCGCATTGCATTTGACTTTCCGAGAGCGACAACTGTCACAGGAAGGCCCTAACCTTTGACGACGTTTTTTTAACGGTGATTCCATCGATTCTGATGCCGAGTGTTTTTTTAGCACGGTCTGTGAGTCTTTAGCAATGAGATGTTTGAATGATTCGTTCAAGTTGGTGGTCGACGAACGAGGCGATGCTAGAGGCAGTACCAGTGCTACCGACAGCAGCGTCAATGACGGTGGAGTACTACTTGCCACAGACTGCTTTTGTAACAAAGAGTTCAACAGCTCAAGGTTTGTTTCTGTTAGACTGACATAGCTAGCTATAGGTGGCAAGCTTATGGGGTTTGCTTTAAAATTTTCCAAAGGTGCATAAGGCGGTGAAGAATGCAAAACCGCTTTTTCTCCGTTCAGCATAATGGAGTAAGAAAGTAGATCGTTTGAATGCATGACTAACGACTAAAAGGACCAAGCGGATATTAGATTGGTATTATTTTATAAATGAATAAATGTTGAAACCTCCAAGAGTATGTTTCAAGGAAATAGATTCTGCTCAAGTGAAAGATGGCTGCGAAACAATATTAATATTTCTGCCCTGGCAAAAAAATGTGTTGAGATAAGCCAGAGACAAGAGACGTTGAGGAAATGCGGTGAGAAGACCACGTTTAAAATTGTCTGGAGCAGCTAGGCTCCGTTATATACGGAGCACCATCGGTCGATTGCATGTTGTCCGAAAAAGTCAAATGCGTCTGGGGTATTCATCTTGAATTACAGTTTGTGCAGGTCGTGACGAGCTGCTAGCAAAAAAGGGTTTACAGACTATTTGCTTACATCCTTTGTCTTGTGCTTCTTTAAGGCAATTTACTGTAAGTTGCAAAATCTTTTTATAATGCTGAATATGGACGATTCCTTTACAACTTTTAAGACAGTCCAGTTAAAACTTGCAAGTTTACTATGCTGCGTTTATCCGAGGCGCGTCGACTTCGGGTGAAGTCGGGAACAATAAGCTCGTGCGACGCATCCCCGACGGCTTCTCCCCGGCAAAGTTCGGGTGAGAAGAGTAACAAATGTTTTTAAGCCAAGTAATTCTTTTCATCTCGTAAACCTTCAAAACTAATCCAAGTTTATCTTGAGACTACTCGGAAACTCTTTCTACCCAAGGATATTCCTCTTTTGCTGAAGAAAAGTTTGTGGCCTCTTTGAAATGTACCGGGACACCTCGGGAAATACAGCTGCGGAGAAGAAGGAGGGGATATTCTTGCAGTATATGCCGGTATGTGCATCGCCGAGCGGCGCAAGCGCATGGACTACGGATAAATTGGTATGCTCAACCAACAGATACACTACGCGACTGAAGTCCGAGTTCGCCCCGATCTCGTGAGTCCTTGGTTGGGGAAGTCTTCGCCGAGATTGTCGTGATGGATGTGTCAAGTGCCCTCCAAATAATAAATAGCGTTATACCGCTCTGTTCATAGATATGCTACCAGTTACACAATTTCCTCCTGGAATCCTCAGCTTTTATTCCTAGGTACACGATGTAAGATTTCGAAAGCACAAACGTCTACAAGTCTGCAGCCACTTGAGACTGCGCGCGAGAAAAGTCCGGTAGGAGTACAGTATTTGTTTTTTTTTTTTTTTTGCCGCCATCGCTCTAGGTTTGTGCGGGAGGGGAAATTCGAAATTCGGAAATTGGGCTCGCGTGTAGATGCACAACGTAACCGCATGCGGAGTTCGGAGCTACTCCGCCCCTCGGCTTTCCCCTTAGTATCCAATATTGACTCCTTTTTTTCTCGTTGGCTTTCTGCAATTTAATGTGAAGTTTGAGATCTGATGAATTTTGCCTGCAACTTAGAACACTGTTGCAGTGTGGGCTGAACTAGATCTACATCAAAAAAAAAAAAAAAAAAAAAAAAACATTCGCCACTGAAAGCGGAACGAATTCAAGTGATCATGACTCTTCAATCGACTTTATTCTTGATTGATGAAAAAATAGGAACACCAATTCCGCTATTCAACATGCACCAAGAGAACCCATGCCGGGACTCGAACCCGGAATCTTTTGATTAGAAGTCAAATGCGCTAACCATTACGCCACACAGGCTGAAATACGCGAAGCTGGTAATGACATAATATTTCAAAAGAGTAATTGCTTTTTTTTCTTCCTCCTTGTATACTAAAATCACGGTGTACATTCACAAGAGTTGAGAGTCCCTTTTATTTTTTGAGCCTGACTTAAGCATGATGCTTTAAAAAAAAAAAAAATGATGTTTCTTTAAAAAATAAAAAAAAAAAGAAAACCTGATGTGAGGTTGCGATCTCTTACGGGTGTTTTTCTATAGTGATATAGTTTTTCGTCGCTGAGTAAAGCGCGAGCCGAACTTAGGGGCATCCCTGTAATACTGTGAGGATCTTGGGCCGACCTAGCCATGCAGGCTGAGTGGGCTCCGCCTGTCCGGACGTAGGCTGGCCTAGCTTCTAGTGCCATAGCTTCTCCAGTTGGCACATGGTGAGTCTAGGTCTTTTCTGGCTCTACAAGAGTTAGTTATGTTACGAAATGACCCGGGATGTACGGGTCTGAGTGTATCGTGACAGCCGCAGGTCTCCCTAAAGAGGGTAGATCGCGGATATAGGGAACGGTGGAGCCACAGAGGTCAGATGATCGGGTATCCTAGAAGTATCCTATCTTTTAGAACCCTCAAATAAGTCTATCCTCTTTCCCAGACCCCCCGGGAACTCACGCCCTTTATATATGTGGCTACTGCCTGTGTGTCTATAGCCAGGGCGTGACTGCGGGGTATCGTCTAGGATCAGGGCGGGCTACACATTTATGCCGCCCTGCATATAACCTATTCGTTACACGCTCAGATGTTTTAAAAAAAAAACGTTTCCAAACATACTGTAAGTAGGGGTAAAATTATCTGAGAAAAAGAAACCTCCTTTTTCTCTACGGGTCTTGGAGACAATTGCAGGAATCTGAGGTCCGACGTATATTAATACTTGACAACACATTTGATAATTAACAGAGGTCTCCAGTGTTATAGGCTTCGCTGAAGGGAAAAAAAAAAAAAAAGACAAAAAAGACAAAAAAGACAAAATGGACAAAATGGACAAAAAGTCAATCAAGAAAAGAACTATGCCCTAAAAAAATCTCCCAAGACTTTGAAAACATCTTTTTTTTCTCAAAAAGCTCTAACAATATCGCAGCAATGAGCTAGCAGGTCTTCCCCTGCGAGCCACTAATTTGAGATTGAATTAATTAGCAGGAGTTGTTGATTGGTGTATTATACATGCTTTGTTGCTTCAAGGTGTACTCATATCAAGGTAACTCAATGAATTAGAAACACATTTTAGCAAGAAATAAAAAGAAATAAGATTGGTTAAACAAAGTTGCATGTAGGAATGACTAGATGTTGAAAAAGCATAATGAAACGCTAAGCGAGCACGCTCTCGCTGGCGACAAGGTACTTTCTATGACGCTCAGAATGACGGGGACATTGAAAGAGAATTATCAAAGCCCCAAGTGAACCAGTTGACAAATATTCTTGAAGCAAATGACTAGCTGACAATTTAAGCCCGAGATTTCGCATCTATGATTCATGATCCGAGAGTGTTGAGAAAATCCTTCCGCATTCGGAAGTAGGTAAACATAAGGAGCATGAGACCTTTCATGAAAATTATGTGAGATGTTAAATGCACAACTTCGATCGAGAGGAAAGCCATCTCCGTACAACTGTCGTTTGCGTAAAATTGAAAAGATATACGCCCTACCGAGGACAAAATTAACGATTTATAAGGGGTATTTTCATTACTCCAAATTGAAAACACAGAGTATAAAAATTCAGGTATTGGCATACAGTTTAACAATCACATTACCAGGAAGCCAGTCGTCTTATAAGGCCACCTACTGTAACCAAAAGCTCAAATTTGCCTCATCCAATTTCATATCCTTTGAACAAGAGTCTATCTGGGTTGTACCATGGATGATGTATCAGTTTCAGTGCTCGACACGCCGATTAAGAAAATTCGCAATTTGACACTTCATAGCCCGAAACTGTCATCGTCGATCCGCTATCCCAGCATGAGTGATTTCTCCATTAAAGCAGATCCAATCACTCAGTCAATGGTTGAAAAGGGGTTTTCACAGACATTGAGTAATGCTGTGCTTCGAGAGCTAGATTCTCGCGCCCAGGAGATATCGTCAAACGTTACTTTTCCTTCAAAATCCTCCAAGACAATGCTGGCTAATCGCAAACGATACTCAGGGATCCATCGCCCCCTTTTTTCAAAGATGGACGATATAACATTACACTATGCTGCATCACGTCAGGAGGACAAGGATTCCCCAACAAGCGCAACGAAGAAAAGACGTACTTTGAATGGTCCGGAGGAAATCTTTTTTGCTCTGCAAGACGATCCCTCGCCCACGCGTCGAAAAGTTCACCTAAATTCGTCTTCGGGAAAGCTTGGAGATTTGAAAAGCAATCCTATGAAGACCAACGCACGCAATCTATCCAACGATTTATTCTCTGGGCGTCTAAAGCCACTCAAGCTTAATGCTCCATTCACTGCATCATCTCCTGGTAAGCGACTGCCTGTATCACCCACTATTCCCTCTCCGATATTAAGGTCTTCGCCACTCAAAACCCCAGGTATATCACCATCGAAAGGGTCCATGAATCTTCATGGTCTCCTCCTGGATGATGATCAATTTACTAAACCGGAAGGCCCGATACGCATACGTCAGTCTTCCTTACAAATGGCTGGTGTAAAACCCTCGGGAAGATTGTCGCCAGTACTGATCAAGAAGTCGTTCAACAATGATCTGCAATCCAAGGTGACTTCCTTCGCTATGCAAAAGAAACTGCCCACGAACAATCTTGAATATAAAGCTTCTGTTTATTCCCTCAGTCAACTTCCTTCCACAAATAAACTTCAACCGAAGTCGAGTATTCCAAATCTTCAGAAGAAGCCTTCGATTCCCACGTTCAACCACAACAATACAAGTCAAGAGTCCAGATCTAACTTTCATTTCGGCACTTGCCATTCTTCAACGTTTCAAGGTATCAACAAGCTGCCCTCACAACTCAAATTTACATCTTCACAAAACCGGAATGCGAATGTCCCAAACTCAGGGACATCATCGATACCTCGCTTTAATGCCTCAGGGTTTTCCAACCAAAACACCTCTGCCTCCAAAACCTCATCATCCGCAGGAGGTTCTTATCAAAATACATTGAAGCCTACGAAACCAAATGTCACCATTCCCAAGCCATTCTCTTTATACAACAAACCCACGATCTCATCTAGTCAAAAGACTTTCGGCTCACAGAACTCATTGAATTCTACTATGAGCAACACGTCGCTGCTGGCCAGCCAACGCAGTCTCAATAGATTCCAAAAATTCAAGAGTAGGTTTTCATGAGTGAACTCAACAAATTCATGGAATTCAAAGAACAATATTGTGCGTTAATTGCAGGACAATTGATATCATTGAATCAGAAATTGAATTAGTTATCATTGGCCTATATCTTAGGTCTGGCCCTACGCACTCTCAAAATTCTTAAAATTTCATTTGACAATTTCATCCCCCATCTTGCATAATTTGAAGAGGTATTAAGCAACTGGATGCTCTGCGATATTTTCAAATTTATCCATGTCCGCGTTTTTCATCACAGGAATTCAATAGTTAAATCATCTGCAATAATCTCACTATCGGTGATCTGGATTGCATGCGGGTTTCCCACCCGTACACCGAAGAACATGTGCTTATGCGCCAATAGGACCCATGTGGTCCGTGGAGGCAACACAGCAACAATGGCAGTGAAACAGACAGACGATAGGGTCATATTGACCTACCCCGGCAAGCCAGACACAAAAGTTGAAATCTTAACGTTTGGTGCCACAGTGATTTCCTGGACAGTTGACAACAAAGAAAAGTTGTGGCTTTCGCAAGCAGCTAAGTTGGACGGTTCAAAGGCCGTTAGAGGAGGCATTCCTCTTGTGTTCCCAGTGTTCGGCAAGGCAAAAGATGCAAGTCACCCTACAGGCTCATTGCCTCAACATGGGTTTGCTCGTAACTCGACCTGGGAATTCTTGGGCCAAGTAAGCGAAAGTCCTGTCTCTGTTCAGTTTGGTTTGGGCCCGGAGAATGTTGACCACGAATTGTACAAGCTTTGGGGAGATGGCAAATACGACTTCACCCTAGTTTTGACTGTCACCTTGTCTGAAAACAATCTTAAGACTGAAATTGAGGTTGAAAACGCTGGATCAGAAGCTTTTGAGTTCAACTGGCTTTTCCACACCTATTATAATGTGGAAGATGTCACTGATACTTTAGCCACCAACTTGATGGACACAGAGTGCTATGACCAGTTATTGGCCACCACGTATAAGGAAAAAGCACCAATGCTCAGCTTCCAAGAAGAATTTGACCGCATATACAAGAATGTTGATGGCGGCAGAGTGATTCAACTTGTAGACAAGGGTAACGTGTTGGTGACATTGTCAAGAAAGAACTTGCCAGATGCCGTTGTGTGGAACCCATGGATCAAGAAGTCCGAAGGTATGGGCGATTTCGAACCAAAGTCTGGCTACATGAATATGCTTTGCGTCGAGCCAGGACACGTTGCTGATTTTGTGAAGTTGAATAAGGGCGATAAATGGCTTGCAGCGCAGACCATGACCTTGGGCGGAGATATCAAGATCCAGCAAGACATTTTCTCAGCATAAGTTGTTATTTGTATATCCATTTATTCATATCTCTATCTCGTTTTCTGTAGACCTTTATTTATTTGCTTTTAAAGTAGTCAGGTAAAATGAGCATATCGTGAGCGAAACTAATGGTCATATAAACCAAACCTAGAGGGCATTGATGTAAAGAACAACACTAAATATAATTTAAACCTGATCGAGAAAGACTCCGATGCATTTGGAGGCACGCTGGAGAGTTGATGCCATAACATAAGGCTGCCCTCCCCGCGCTTGCGGTACATTTCCCATGAGATTCTGCCTTTCTCAGTTTTATGCAGGTGCTGTGTTGGGGTCTGCTTCTGCACTGCTCATTCTTGTCGATATACACTGCAACTGTAGTGTCTATCATCTACTACTGACGCCGGATCACAACCAAGATTTGGGAAATCCTCAATCTGGTCCAAATACCCTTTCTTACATCACTATGTCCCAAATTCTTCGGTTCAAACCGGTGCAAAATGCGTTCCAGCTCTTCCACTATCATTTCCTCAGCGAGAAGACCCCTGGAAACACTTTGGCGGATCTTGATTTCGACACAGACATTCGAAAGTCTCTAAATAAGCTTCTCCAAAAAAAATGGGAACTAACTGAAATTGCCCACTACGGATTTTTGGCATCGGTGATTTTCTTTGTCTTCATCATCTTCCCTGCATCTTTCTTGATAAAGATCCCCATCCTTGCAGCATTCATCACATGTTTTTTGGTACCATTGACCTCCCAGTTTTTCCTTCATGCGTTGCCGATATTCACTTGGCTTGCACTCTTCTTCTCTGCATCTAAGATCCCACATTCATGGAAACCCGCAATATCCGTGAAGTTTCTTCCCGCTATGGAGACCATTTTGTATGGTGACAACTTATCAAACGTTTTGGCAGAGACAAATAACTCACTTTTGGATGTTTTGGCATGGTTGCCCTATGGAATAATTCACTTTGCCTCGCCTTTTATTGTGGCCCTATTCATTTTTCTTTTTGCTCCTCCTACGTCCTTACACTCGTTTGGGTTTGCTTTTGGCTACATGAATTTAACGGGAGTGTTCATCCAGCTTCTTTTTCCTGCCGCGCCACCCTGGTATAAGAATATACATGGTCTTGAGCCTGCTAACTACTCCATGAACGGTTCTCCTGGTGGCTTGGGGAGAATCGATACTCTATTTGGTGTGGACATGTACACTACGACATTTCAAAACTCGCCTTTAGTTTTTGGTGCATTTCCTTCGCTTCATTCTGGGTGTGCTGTTATGGATGTTTTGTTTTTGTGCTGGTTATTTCCCAGATTCACTCCAATTTGGTGGTGCTATGCTGCCCTATTATGGTGGAGCACGATGTACTTGACGCATCACTACTTTATCGATCTTATCTTTGGGGCAGCCCTTTCGTTTGCCTTTTTCACGTATGTGAAGTATGCCAAGTTACCTGTCATTGATCGCGTGAAATATTGTCGCTGGTCTTATACAGAGCTAAAACTACCAGATATATTTGAAAGCGATCCCTTGAATTCC
Organism: Metschnikowia lunata; assembly: GCA_030583235.1. Taxonomy (NCBI): domain Eukaryota; kingdom Fungi; phylum Ascomycota; class Pichiomycetes; order Serinales; family Metschnikowiaceae; genus Metschnikowia; species Metschnikowia lunata. Next base: position 139,458 of record JAJMHP010000022.1, on the reverse strand, counting down.
TTCGCACCATTACAAAACGACTTGGAAAGTGGAAACGATGCGGTTCACTTTAGCCGGCCACGCTTTGAGGAAAGTGCAACTGAAAACTTCGAAATGAGTACCATCAACCGTCCGAGAGAAAACTTACAGAGAAATCCCTTGTCTAGAAGTAGTTCCATTGCGCCTCTGGATCCAGAATTGAGTGACCACGATAGTGCTTTTAATTTTCTGGAGGGCGATACAGAACAAAGCGCATTCGAATCTGTTTTTGATGCTGATCGACGGGGAGGAAAAGTACAGATAAGTGTGTCCACCTCAAATACGTCTTTGAACGACTTACATTCATCGCACTCAGCGGCTGCAAAGAGCAATATATTGCAGACTTCGAGTCCAATGAACGGTTGAGATTGCAACCGTACCCTTCGCATGTGCTGGTGGTCAGGTACCAGCAACTGCTGTTAGTTTTTTGGTCGAACAAACTAGCTGCCCTTAATCGACCGTATTATATACAAGGCATCTGGCAACATCACTCGCTTAATTGATCCAATGTTCGAAGTCAATACGTATGAAGATGGGACTACGAACCAGAGACAGCTGGTCTTCCGTCTATTATTATGTACAAGTATTAAATGATGTCAATATGAATTCGTTTTTCGAAAAAGACTGCACTTCTTTCCCTAGTCAGACACGCTTGAGAAAGCCCTCTCGAATGTGGTGCCCACATCTAGTTTCCTCGTCATATCGTTCTTAATTATATTAGACCTCAAGATTCTAGGGTCTCTGCGCAAAGTTCTCAATAATTCTTGTTGGACAGCTGATGAGGAATCAAAGGCAATTATAAAATGGTAGCCCTGAAAATGTCTTTCTTGATCCTTAGAGATAATCTTAGGAAGAGGCTTTGGACCCAAACTAGTTATTTGTCGGATGACACCTCTGTTATTCAATATTAACTTTCCGACTGTCGAGGCAATCTTCACTGCCTCCTTATTGACAAGCAAAGGATCTTGAATACGCGCTATGGCAAAAAGTTCATAGAACATCTTCGGGGTTTTGTGGGGTGAAACGGTTGTTTCCCGAGCTTCTTCTCATGCTCTGAAAAAAAAATGGGTCGTGCAAAACTCAATTTAAAACAAGACCATTAGAAACTAATTCAGTTTCAAGAAAGCACAGACAATTTTTCTTTCAACAGCTAAGCTTTTCTAGTCTAAAGAAGCTTTTAGTTAAACCCACGTTGGTTACGTATATTATAGCAGAATAGCTTCTACGACTATGTCGTAGCTCGAATAGATAAATTCCAGAGTGGAAGGATAACAAGCTAAACGACAACAAGGAAAGCGTTAAAAGCAAAAAATGCTGAATGGAAGATACACAAACGAACTGGTTAATTTCTAATTCACTGAAAGTTACCTATATTTTGGAAGTTTAAGATTTTTATCCGACGAAAGTAAAGTTTTCAATCTGTGAGCATGGAGAAAATTTCTGTAAGATTAAGAAACCTTCCTTTCCACACTCTTTGACAATCGCAGCTGCAAAAGTATGAAGGAACTTATAACGAATCAGTTTTGAGTTGAATCATGCTCCAAAGTGAGAATAAAGATATTGAGATCAGAAACAATACATCTTGCCTCGATAATTTGAAATACATAGCTAACTACCTACAATCATTTACTCAGTTTTCTATTTTCTATTTTCATTTCTTCATCACACCTAGCTTCCCTCTGAGACGATTCGGTATAGATCGAAGTTCGCGCACACCATTCCTTCACCGCGTACTATACACGCGCCTGAGTCGCGTCCCTTTTTCGGATTCTGTTCACTAGTTCTTCCTTCAATGTCAAGCACACGCCCTGACTTAAAGTTCTCCGATACTGGAGACGAACGGCTGTTTTACAAAAAGTTTAGCAATCTCCCTGCCAAGGAAAATGCGGCCACGATTCGAATCATCGACCACAAGGACTATTTTTCGGTTTTAGGGGACGATGCGACTCTAGTTGCAGAGGCAATTTACAAGACACAGCTGGTTATCAAGACGTCGAACTCAGTGAAATACGTGACCTTTTCGCCACAGATTTTCTCTTCAGTGTTGAGATTCTGCGTGGTGGCTAATGCTTACAAAGTCGAAATTTATAGCAAGGCATTTTCTTTGATTTTGAGTGCCACCCCTGGAAATTTGGAAGGGTTGGCCCAAGAGTACGGGATTGATTTGGAGTCAATGTTAAACGATGGGTCCGTGCCCATGGTTGCAAGTGTGAAATTTACACTGAGTGCCTCCCTGAAGAAAGTTGGGGTCAGTTTAGTGGACTTGTCTAATAAATCGATTCAACTCTCGGAGTTCGAAGACAATGATTTATTCTCCAATTTGGAGCTGTTGCTCTTGCAAGTGAATGTGAAGGAAATCATCCTTCCTTCAACATACAACCCCGAGGATCAATCTACACCTGATGTCATTAAGTTATTTCAGGTGCTTAACAAGATTGGTGGCATAGTGATCGGGTCGGTAAAACTGTCCTATTTCACCACGAAAGACATTGACCAAGATTTATCGAAGATTGTTATCTCAGAGAATGTTGATTCTGATGCGAATAATAGTGTTGAGCTTATTTTGGCATCCAAGGGTATTAACTCAACTGAAGACTCGCTCTCACTTTCATGCTGCAGCTCACTTATACATTATCTCAACTTGTTGGGGGATGACTCAACGTTTTTTACTATTGGCAGATACCTGGTTTCTGAGTATATGAAAATTGATTCTTCCACGATAAAGGCTTTGAATATTTTCCCGTCCCTGCAAGCAATTGAAATGGTAAGCGCCAAAAATAACACGGTCACTTCAATTTTCGACCTCTTGAATAAATGCAAGACGTCAGCTGGCACTAGATTACTTTCACAATGGCTCAAACAACCGCTCACAGACAAGCAGAAAGTCTCAGACAGACAGTCTCTAGTGGGCCACTTCATTACTGACACTAGCTTGAGAGTTTTCGTCTCTCAGGAGTGGCTCTCACACGTGCCCGACATAAAGCGGCTAATTAAGAAGGTGGCATCCGGTATTAGAAGGCCATCATCGTCTGAAAACAAGAAGTTGGAGGACGTCGTTAGACTCTATCAACTTGTAAAAACCATACCAGATCTCCTCAACATGCTTCAAATGTCCATGGATGATTGTAAAGTTGAACAGGTGAAAGTCTTGCTTGAGAACAACTGGCTCACGCCAATCACTGAAAACCACCAGGCGTTACTCAAATTTCAAGAGTTGGTGGAAACAACCATAGACTTGTCTCCTTTAGACTCTCTTTCGGCACATGCCTTACTCCACACCGATTTCAATATCAAGCCAGAATTTGATGAGTCTCTTATCTCAATTAACGAAAATTTGCAGTCCACCTCACGCAAAATCAAGAGTATTCACGAGGAGGTCGCGGAAGACTTGAATATCGATATAGAGAAAAGGTTGAAGTTGGAAAAACATCAACAGCATGGGTGGTGCTTTCGAGTGACAAGAGTTGACTCAAGTGTTTTGAGAAACACTGGGGAGAAATACATCGAGCTTCAAACCGTGAAAGCAGGCGTATTTTTTACAACCAAGAAATTAAGAAAGTTGTCTCAGGACTACACAGACTATTCCAACGAATACAACAGCAAGCAAAAGGAATTGATCAAGGAAATTTTGTCAATCACGTTGACTTATCAAAGCGTGTTCTTGCGCCTTTCCTTAGCTCTTAGTATCCTTGACGTGATCTCATCTTTTTCCAATGTTGCCATCTTCGCACCAACTCCTTATGTGAGGCCCAAGCTACACCAAATGGCTGATTCCATTGATTGCAAAGAGTTCTACGACAGAAAAATCAAGCTCAAGGATGCACGCCATCCTGTTCTTGAAGTCCAAGATGAGGTCAATTTTATTCCCAATGATGTTTCCCTAGCACACGAAGGTGGAAGCCCCTTTGTCATCATCACGGGACCTAATATGGGCGGTAAATCTACATATATAAGACAAATTGGTGTCATTGCTTTGATGAACCAGGTAGGGTCTTATGTACCAGTGCTGGAAGAGGGCGAAACCCCCGAGTTACCAATATTCGACGCGATTTTGTCTCGTGTTGGTGCAGGTGATTCACAATTGAAAGGTTTGTCGACATTCATGATCGAAATGCTCGAAACGTCGTCGATATTGGCTTCAGCTACACATAACTCGTTAATCATTATTGATGAACTTGGCAGAGGGACAAGTACGTACGACGGGTTTGGCTTGGCGTGGTCTATAAGTGAACATCTCATTACTAAGAAGAGTTGTTTTACCTTGTTTGCCACACATTTCCATGAACTAACAAAGCTTTCTGAAAAATACGAGGGCAAAGTGCAAAATTTGCATGTTGTGGCTCACATTGAGAAGAACGATAGGGGTGATACAAAAGATGATGATATCACCTTGATGTTCAAGGTAGAACCTGGGATTTCCGACAAGTCATTTGGGATTCATGTGGCCGAGATTGTTAAGTTTCCTGCTAAGATAATCAACATGGCCAAGAGAAAGGCTTCGGAGTTGCAAAGTATCAGTGTTGGATCAGAAACAGATCCATATGTGAGTAACAAAAGAACGAAATGCAACACCAACGAGATAGATGAAGGACTCGAGAAATTGAAGAAAGTACTCGTTGATTGGAAAGCAAGTTGTGTTGGAAAGTGCAATATTCTGTCTGAAGAAGCTGTCGACAAGCTCAAGAGCCTAATGGACACTCAATATGCTGACATAAAAGAAGACAAATTTGTCAAGGAGATTCTCTCAATGTTGTGAATGAGACTTATATATCTTGTTTTTATTTTTATGTGAATGTCTCATAAGACCCATTGCCCCTGTTGCCAATTTATCAAGGGCCCTTTTGTCTACAATATTTTCTTTTTTGTTTGCAACCTGAAAGCTCCCAAACCTGTTGGATCCTTCAAAACCACAACCGGTAAGAAGTGTTGCCACTCAAACGAGTAGAATCTTTGAGTTCCTGTCAACCAGCACCGCAAATACTCTCCATATACCAAGTAAAAATAAACACCTGTCCCAGTGAGGAGATGCCACCAGCCGTGGCCTTCTAGCAAAAACCCGTATGGCATCCCCCACAGACGTCTTGTTGCCCTTGCGTAATCACAGAGATGTATGTCCATGTTCCATAAGATATACCCTGCGACGAAGAACAGAACACCTGTCGCCAAAGTTCGGTTCAATAAAGCAACGGACTTTTTGTCATACACATATTGTTTCGTCAAACTATGTGATCTAAAAATGATCGCAGCATTCATCAAACCATATGCTGTTTGATGAATCGTTGGATTCTTAAATGTCAAGTAAATCCAAGTAAGCAAGTTAGCCGCAGCGAACGTTAAGACACCAACCATTAACGATCCGCGTTTATCTCTGGAATCGGAAAAGACACTCCAAAACGGGATACATGTGGCGTATATCATTGGCAACTCATCTAGAAGCTGGTATTCATACCTGAGAGTCATGTGGAAAAACCAAGATCCGAAACCAACAAGCAAGAAACCACATGCGGAGAAGATGAAACGCCATTCCAACTTATGTTTCCAAGCATTTTTAATGGCCAAAAGCGCTAACACCATGAACCCTGCGTTCGTGATAGTGTTTAAAGCCTCAGCAATATATGGGGATACGACGTAGTTCTCCTCGCACCAATCAATAGTGGAAGTTGGTACACCCCAAAACCCGTTGGATTGTTCAGGAGGGTACGGGATAGCAAATGGAAACATAATAATTCAGGCAAGAAAATAAAAAGATTGGCTGCCTCAACTATGTCATAATATTATCGATCCACTATCGCGCATGATACGGAACGCCATCTAATATATGGGTATCGGTGCGAGGCGAAGTTGCTTTATAGGAGGAGTCAGGCATTGCGGCCGCGTCAGCCCGCATCTGTGAGCTAAGTATCATTTTTGAGGTTCTACTGAAAAAAAAGAAAAAAAAAAAAAAAAAAAACACACACACACACACACAAGTACCACTGTCTCTTGCTGTTTATAAAATATTGTCAAAAATGAAAATGAATCGCAAATCTGATTTATATTGCTTTTCTCTACTCGCCTTCGCCTTGATGATGACACCGATCTCTCTTATATGCCATATCTCAGAAACTTGCATATAGATTGACTGCAAAAATTACTTAAACCCCTAGCCTTACTCTGCCATCACGGGCAGACCAGGCTTTCGCACACACTTTATTTGGTTCTCAAATTGAGATGCTTTCAGTTTATTAAATACTCGTCCATTCCAACCAGCACTCGTCATAGTGAGGTCGAGTTGTATAGGAGTCTACCATAGTCATCATACTTTCGTCAAAGCATGAGCCAGCGGTGGCATTGCCCATTTGAATGGCCTTGCTATTTTCAATCGGGGTGATTTCACACCAGTCGGAGCACAAAGACAGTTGGTATCTCCAATACAAATTTGCAATGGCTACTTTCATCTCAATCAAAGCAACATTCATTCCAAGACACATGCGGATACCCTTCCCGAATGGCATCATGTATCGTTGCATTTCTCTGATGCGCAATTTGAAAGCATCGGGGGACTCTTTGGGGGCTTGCAACCACCTTTCTGGTATCCACTCGTCAGGGTTTGGGAAGATATCAGGTTGCCTATGCATCAGGTAAGGTTGGCAAGAGATGACAGTACCCTTGGGTATTGCCACCTTTAGTCCATTGATGAAAATCTCATAGCATTTGTCCGTGACTCTTGGTTCTCCTCCGGGAATGGATGTGTGAACACGAGAATTTTCCTGAATCAAGGCATCCAAATAAGGAAGTTTATCCACTAGTTCTAAGTTGTCAATATAGGTACCCAAAGGACCGGGGTCACCGAATGCTTCCCTGAGCTCATTTCTTAACATGACTTGCTTATCGTTGTTGATCGGTCTTGATAATTCGTAACACATGTAAGTGAGCTGTATGGCGGTTGTTTCATGCCCGGCAAAGATATTATCTGTGAGAAAAGAGTATGCATCTGGACCATGGAAACCATTACTCTTCAATGTTTCGAGTGTACTAAGAGCTTGATCTGCTTGTGTTACGGGGACGTTCTTTTCAGCTGCGCTGTACAAATTTAATTGCCATTTCTCAATTTCCATGGAAGCGGCTCGAATTGTGGGCCCTGCGGCCCAATTCCAGAAGCGAGGCATTAGCGTGGTCCAGAATACCATGCCCGCTTGCATTCTATGAGGAACTAGAATTCGGCGTTGCTCAGGATGTAAAAGCAATTGTGAGCCGTTATCAATACCCAATTCGAAGGCGGAAATGACATCCATGGCCAACGCGCCGAACAAAGAATAAACGTCAATCCCAATACCTTCCTTATTGATTTTAGGCTTGAGCCAAGCTCCAGTTCCAAGCTTGTGACCCTTCCCATGCTCGTTTAGTGTCAGCTTTGCATTGATTATATCCGGAATCTGTCCTGTGATTGAGGACAGATACACCTGATCCACCAACTGCCCAACTTTCTCAATGATGTTCTTTCTTGTTGTGTTCTTTGTACTAAAAACTGACGTTTTCAGGTATAAGTTCCTTATCATCTTCTTGTAAGTGAGGTGCTTACTGTTGTCCAACTCTGAGAACATGTTATCTCTTGATCCGTGATTTTTAAAATTCTCATAAAACCTGGTCTTGGGCATGTTTTTCACGTAAATATCAGTGATGTACTTTGCATCACCATTGCAGCTCACAGCTGAAGGAGAGAGAATGACCACATCACCGTATTGTTGGTGTAGCTCATGAACCGTTTTAATCCATTGGAATTTCCTTTGCGCATGAAGCGAAGGGATATATGAAATTCTGTGTAAGTATGGCCCTGGAACATGTCTCAACGGGGAGATGAAAAATGGGTACACTGCTAGTTTGTAGAGCGCCAATGATATACATAGTGCCGAGAAAGAAAGCAACTGATTTGCCGTAATAATATTATATGCACTGATCAAAATTTTCACCAACATTTTCACTCTTGGCAAAACAATAGTGCATGGCGGCCGAGCGATTTGCTGGTCTTTAAATCCCTAGGGTACCGATAAAGAAAATTCCGCTTTGCGCGGAATTTAGCGATAACTAACCGTGATGCAGGAAAACAGCACTCCAAGAGGAGAGAAACTGGGGTATTATCCTCTGCATAACCGTTATTCAGTTCCATGTAAGTAAGCTCAAAGCTTCAGCACCTACGAGTGTGGCCATTAAAACGATGGTGATAAACTTTTTAAAGCGCGCTGAAACAAATCATGTCGCGCACAAATAATTTCTCAACGCTTATGGGTATTTGTAGACATATGTTAAGAGCATGACGCAGAGTCTTTACCCATGTACTGGGTAAAGCGAGAAGTCTGGTGAATTCCGCATTCCGTCTTTGCTTTACCTTTCCACCTGCCTGACCTTTCATCTTCCCCTTCCGCGACAGGTTCCGTCGAGTGCCAATCGCCGATTGATTTGTACCCCAAATCTAGCAATTCATTATATGGTACATTGTACTCATCAATGTAAGATTTCACTTGGGCAAAATCCCAATTCCAAAGTGGATTAATTTTAATAATCCCACTTGTCTCCTCCACTTCAATGACCGGAAGTGTTGCACGAGCACCGCCTTGCGATTTTCTTCTGCCAGTGAGAACTGCTTGTACACCTAATTCCAGGTAGGCTCTTTGAGCCGGTTCTACTTTCACAAGGTAATCATATTTGATATCGTCTTTCTCCCACAACGAGTCGCCGTATCGCTTAGTAAATTCTTCCTCCGTATATACTCCTTGTGGCTTGTAGATATGAAGCTTAGGATTGTACTTCTGCCTCACTTTCTCCACCAAATCATATGTTTGTGGAAAATGGTGCAAAGTATCGATAAAAATCAAATCCACGGGCTTTGTCTTGAAGATCATGTCGAGAATGACTAGACCCGTGAGGCCGAACGCGGTTGTCTGATACAAATTGGGAAATGTGATTGCTGCCCATGTCAAGATCTCAGGAGAGGACAACTCCTTTAGACTCTTGTTTAAATGATCAATGTGTTCCTGGGAAAGTGAGATCATCCCCAAATGAAGAGTAGAGGTGAGATGAAGCACCCAATTTGCATTTGTCAGATCACTGCAGCCTGTGCGTTGACACATCACGTGATATCGCGCTTCGCGGGACGGAATTTTGGACCGGTGAAGCCCGAGGTATCACTTGAGAATACAAGACGAATCACTCATCTATTCTCATTGTGATCATTCATCATGAATGTGGGGCAGTGCTTAAGACCATTTTTATCATTGTGGTAAAGGAAATAATGGGATGCCCACTTAATATCTTGCACACTGAAAGTTTAGCGTGAAGTTGCCAGCCTCTTTAATACTCATCATCATGCACCATAACATGTTGAAGACGATGATTTGTTTGTGTTAAATTGCGCATAGACAAAACGGGCACTGTTTCGGTGATCAACAAAAAAATTCTTATTTAGGTGTATTGATTTGAGGCTGCTTCAGCTATTGATAAAATCTCAGATGACTCTTCAAAGCTGAAGGTGATTGGTGAGTTCGTAAACGTTGTAGCAATGAACAAATGCAGACCATTACTCAATTGAGACTAAAACTTTGCTCCTTCTCGTTCTCGTAAGTCAATTGAAGTCGCGAACTGTGCATGCCACATTGGAGTGAAACTTCTCGATTTTTCCTTAGAAAGACGCGATTCGAGCCGTCAGTTGCAACAGATGAAGCCTTTTTAGGTAGACTCATATTGTTTCTGAATTTTCAAGAGCTTAAGGAGTCACCTCATGAAGTCATCCGTGGAACTAAATGCTCAAAGAGAAGAAGTTATAAACCGGGGTCTGGTTTGTGCGGGCAGACTTAGAAACGTAACTCCTGAAGACATGCACGTTCTTGCGACAGGGCCGTTGTGTCTGAAATTCCGCCCCACGCGTTGACTTAAAAGGGGCTTCATCTATTCGATGACAGTTTTTATTTTTATGTCTGCTCTAGCGCTTTTATTTTTCTACGGCATAAGTCAACATCTTAATACACATAGTGCTCTTTAATGGTTTTCTTTGGTTTCCATGCTTAAAGCTTTTTGCAGCCAAGTTGGTAATTGTAGTTATCGGGAACCGTCACTCATGAGCGGCACATCGCGTGAAGATTCAGCAGAACAAGTGCAAACTTTAGAATCAGTCTGTACTAAGAACAAATTCACTCAAGCAGACGCAACATGTCTTGAAGCCTATAAAAAATTTCTTCGAGCTTTGGAAACTAAGTCGGAGGGTGGTTCACCTGACCCAGCGAATAGAACGCATAATTGAGTTGCGCTGTTATAGAATCTTCACAACATATAAGTATGGAAAGTCTCATCAATCTAACCAGAAAATTGTATTGACTTAACTGCTTTGAAGGTAAGAGAAATATATTCCTTGAAATTGATCTCGTCCTTATTCCTCAGCCCATTTGATGCTGTTAAGCATTGTCTTGCAACCGTAGCTCGCGCTCGCTTAACTTTCGCCACGCGCACTTAAAATCAATAACAAGCTCGGAGCTTACAGAATTTCTTGGAGATGTATTCAAAATGACATCAGGAAACCATGAAGAAAACGGGTCATTCTCTGGTCAGATGAGATCACTCAATCTTGATGTTCCAGACTTTAATGCCGACTTTAAATCTATGAGCTTTCGTCAACTTGCAGACGCTAAGAAATCAGTGGAGACCAGCCTAAATCACTTGTTTGGTCTTCTCAGAAATACCTACAAGTTTGACATGACTCTGCCATTGGTGGTCGATGGGTTTCCCCGTAGTGATGTTGATGTCGTGACTGTGAGGCTTATCCGGTCAAAAATCGTGCGGTTGAGGAACGACCATACTGCCATCTTGGACCTGCTCCAAGAACATTTATCACAGCAACTACAGCCACCAACAAACCTTGAAAATGACAAACAGTCCCTGGGGGATGAAATGGCGGATCCCACCTACAAAAATCTCAACATTCATGCGCTGACATTCGCTCTCGTGAGAGATGTGATCAAGGGAAGCCCCGCAGAGAAATCTGGTCTTTTAATCGGTGACAGAATACTATCATTCGATGGTGATATAGATATACACAACCACGAAAACCTCGCTGCAGTTGGTGCACGTGTGAAGGAGAAGAAGAGTTCCAAGATTGTCGTGGAGGTCGTCCGCAATGCAAACCGCAAGAGCTTGCTGTTGGTTCCCTCAGAGGATTGGCCTGGTAGAGGACTACTTGGTTGTCATATTGTCCCAATATAACCTACAGAATATACTCGTTACCTAATTAATTGATATTACTTACCAGGTCGAAGTAAAAGATTACTTCATACTTAAGCGTTTCCATACATCTTAAGCCTTACCCTCCATGCAACGTTGAGGTAAAGGTGAATACATCTCCAGCTTCAACCATGTAATCCTCCATTCCCTCGAGCTCCCAGTCTGTATCGTTGATGAGCACCAAGATCCCGGGGCGAACAGTATCCTCCTCGATGAATACGGGTATGTCTTTTGGATCACATACTACATTTTTGGTAACATGATCGATCAAATCCTTCATCAGGACTTCGCCTTCGTTTCCATCAAGAGTCACTTTGTGCTCACGAACACCATTGGAAATGACATCGAGGCCGCCAAGGAACTCAACTTTCACTTTAATCATAGCAAATGAAAACAAGTAGTCTTTGAGCACTGAGGCAGAGAGTGGGGTGCAGCTGTATGTAGGACCGAGGCTTTACTTACTTTGAACAACTAATAGTCCGACTGGAATGACATGAGGCTTGCAGAACTTTGGTATCTCGTCTTTGAAGTATTCAAAGCTCAATCTAGCAAATACGAAAACACTCACTCCGGGGAGTTTGGCTTGAAAACGGAGGAATTTCTGTCGTACGAGTACGGGCGAATTATGAACCAATTTAAGGAAAGAAGATTTGTAGGATATGGAAAATTATGTCTTCATTAGTAAAATTGTTGGAGAGTTGAAAGAGAACTACTTGAAAATGAAAGAATAAAATGAGTTTCAGGCAAGCAGTATCAGTTTCTATGGATCGTTTGTCACTTGCGACATTTCCGGGTAGAGCTCCTTGCTGGTGTGCAGTTCCGCACACGTATTCAACGAACTTGAAGGATTATCAATAGCGAGTGTTCCTTCTATCAATAATTCAACCACAATGATATTTTCGGCGGTGGTTAGATTTGCAGCATTCACTACAAGTATATCTGCTGTGGTGGCCAAAAGTGATATTGATTGGCTGAAGTCTCAGGTTCTTATCGCATACGATTCCAACCTCGAACCTGATTTGCAGGGACTTGAGAAATCGTTTCTGCTCGACTCACAGAAGTATGAGCTCAATTACATAGATTATGCTTCTACCGAGGAGGAATTGTTTTTGAATGGTGTCCCTCGTTTTGACCATGCAATCTTTTTACCCTCATATAAGAAAAGTGTGGAGGCGAGAAGTCTTGTTGAAAGGCACAACTTGCTCGAATTTTTCAACCAGGGTGGAAACATTGTTGCCATTGGATCCTCTGAATATTCGGTGCCCGAAGAAGTTCGTTTGTTCTTGAACCAAGCCGGCATCTATCCCGCACCAAAGGAATACGTTGTTTCTGACCACTTCAATGCAGATGTCTGCATTGACGACAAAAACCTCATCTCCAAAAAAATCATATCGAGAATTCCAACTTTGAAGTATGATGGATCTGCTGCTTTGGTTACCAACAATGACTTAGTATTTCCTTTAGTAAAGGCTCCAAAGCTTTCTTTCACTAGCAGTCCAAAGGAAAAGGTCTTAACTTCCGAGAAGACGTGGACTTTTGGGGAACAAGGCTTCTTAGCGGTTGCTTTCCAGGGCTTGAATAATGCACGTGGTGCATGGGTTGGATCTCTTGACTTGGTTTCGGATGAGTTGATCTCATGGGTGTTTCAGCAAAAGGGTGTTCTCAAGTTGCAATTCGTTCAACACTACAAACAAAGTAAGCCTGGTTCTACTAACACAACTTTGTATCGTATCAAGGATTCAGTTTACTACACAGTGGGTATATCTGAGATGAAGTACGGTGAATGGGTACCATACACACCTGCATCAGAAGATGACGTGTTGCAGTTATCTTTCAAGATGTTGGACCCCTATCAAAGATTGAACATGAAGCTTTTAGGCCCAGGCGCTAGTAAAGAAGATGGGGAAAATGACATGAACATATTCTTTGTCGAGTTTGATATCCCCGACCATCACGGTATGTTCACATTCGAATTGGATTACAAGAGAGTGGGATTATCGTTTATTGAGGACAAGAGAGTGGTTACTGTCAGGCACTTGGCAAATGACGAGTTCAAAAGATCATGGGAAATTACAAATGCCTGGATGTACATGGTATGTGCCTCTTTAGTAGTTCTTGCTTGGTTGGTGTTTGTAGCCAACTTCTTGTGCCTCGGCACACCAAGCACGCCAAAGAAAGCTGTCTCCGAAAAGAAAGTGCAGCAAAAGGTAGCGGAGAAATAGAGCAAGTAACAAATAATATAATTAAGAAACGAGTGCAATCGGAAGTTACACTCTTTGAATGTGTTCTTTATTAACACTCGAAATTAAAATATAGCATTGTGAGTGCAGTACATGAAGTTCGGGCAGTTGACCGCGGGTGTGAGTATCACGTATAATGACTTAAACACACTGTCCACCACCGAAACAAATGTCAGCTAAGCAACAGGAACAGGAGCAAAAGGTGAAGGAGCATCAACTCCAATACAACAAGTTTCAAGAACTATTGTCTGATTTGCAAGGTCAGCTCTCGACGATCTCATCACAAATCCAGGAGCATTCCATCGTCGACAAGACACTAACCGAGATTCCACCGAGCAGAAGAGAAGGCAGAAAATGCTACAAAATGATTGGTAGTGTCCTTGTGAACAAAAGCGTTGATGATGTCATCAAACTTCTAAACGAAGAGCTGAAAGAGCTAGTCAAATCGAAAGAGGCTTTGGAAAAAGAATTTACAGACTGCAAGAAGGAAATGAACGAATGGATGGTGAAAAACAAAGTGAAGATCGTGCGCCAGTAAGTAAGTAACAATTGTTTACGTCGTCTAATGAAAACATCGAGTGCATTACAAATAAATGAGGACTAAAAGACTTCCATCTGATCTAGCACTAACCAAGTCACGTAAGACAAACGGTAACTTAATTCACCGAAACAGATTGGGCGTACTCAACTCGGGCTTTGGTCTCTCTCTGTTCGGCTCTGTTGATAGCCTCCCACTTTGGCTCGTCCTTAAATAATCTCATAGCCGTCACGTTCTTGAGCCGGCTCAGGAGCGTGAAACGATGGTAAATTCCAGCAGGCAAGATAAGCAAGTCGTTTTTTTCTAGCTTAGCACGGATCCACTTGTCATTTTTGTCACGAACATCAAAATATCCTTCCCCAGCTTGCACATACCTGATTTCCTCGTCCTCATGATAATGCTCCGTATAAAACTGACGCATTTTGTTATTGTACGCAACTTCATCACCGCCAAAAGACCCCAAGTTAAGGTTGACTATATCACGATTTTTGTATTCTCTTTCACGGGCAAGGCTCTCTAAGTCATCTTGGTTGTCAATATACCTGTAAATGACCCCTAGGTCAGCCAAATCCTGCTCAGTGACTTCGACTCCTAAGTTATGCTCCTCCGTAAAATTTTCAGGAGTGTCCAAACCGTCATGGTAAAAAAACGACACCATTTTTTTTAATTTATCAAAAGTAAGTGTTGTAAATGATACTTGGAGCAGGACTTCATGATGAAGATTTAAAGCAAGGTGCACAACTGATTACTTTTTTCCACGTGATCACTTAATAATCAGCCTCAGCTAGGCCAGACCATCGCAGTCTCTCCGCAGTACCTGGGTGCAGCGGGAAGACAGGCATTACATTGAGCGAATTATCATACAAAAAAAGGAATACATGCTGAAGAAGAAAAGTTTGCGAACTCAGTCGATGAAAGTTAAAAGCCGCTTTCTATACTATACTATGCCCTGTTATTAAAGACATTATTTATTAGTGGTGCTCAATATCCTCAAGCTTCCGCTCCGAGGGAGACCGCGCACGGTTGAACTCTAAATGAGCTTTACGCACACTCAGACCCCCGAGTGTTTGAGTACATCTCATTTGCAACCACCTTCAAAACCTCACCAAACCGAATAATATATCGTAATGAACGGCCGCTATCAGCAAAATGAGGGTCGTTACCAACAGAATGACAGGCATCAACATAATGACAATCGATTCCAACAAAACGAAAACAGACATCAGCAGAATGCTGAACAACTGCAACAGGATAGAAAGATTCAGCATCGAAGAACCGTTGACCACGGAAATAATATGGGCAGATGGTATATTCAGAGATCATTAGGCCAGAATAGACAATTTTTGGGCAAAGTGCGGCCCGAATCCTCCTACCTAATTGACTTACTTCCGTCATTGGCGTATGCCCGAGACCAACGATCATCCGACTTGGCGATTATGGATGTTCCTGCCAAATTTGTTCATTTGTCTCTGAATAAAGCAAGACACTCCATCAACACAGTCAAGTGGACACCGGATGGGCGACGCTTGCTCGTTGCTTCACATAGTGGGGAGTTCTCGATCTGGAACGGAATGACTTTTAACTTTGAAACACTCACGCAAGCACACGATGTGGCAGTTCTTGCATTGAAATACTCTCATGATGGTGATTGGATTCTTTCTGGAGACCAAGATGGTGCTATTAAGTATTGGCAGCCAAACTTCAACAACGTAAATATCATACAAGGGCATACCGACGCTATACGAGACATTGCGTTTTCGCCCAACGACTCGAAATTCCTCACCTGTTCTGATGACCATGCGATCAAGATTTGGAACTTCAATAACGGTAAAGAAGAACGCACGTTGTTGGGTCATCATTGGGACGTGAAGTGCGCAGACTGGCATCCTTCTTTGGGTATTATAGTGTCGGGATCGAAGGATAATCTCATCAAATTATGGGACCCCAGATCGTCCACTGCGGTAAATACCCTCCACGGATTTAAACATACGGTGACCAAAACGAAATTCCAGACTGCCGGGACAAATAGACTTCTAGCTTCTGTCTCCCGCGATCGATCATGCAGAGTTTTTGATTTACGTACCATGACTGATTTCAAGGTAATACGTGACAACGAAACTGATCTTTCCTGTGTTGAATGGCACCCATTCCATGCATCACTTCTCACTACGGCAGCGTATGATGGCTCCATGTGCCACTACCTCCTAGATCGTCACATCCCCGATTCAAACTCCGAAAAATCACAAGGGTCAAATGTTGAGGCCGTTCACAAGATTCCTTACGCACACGAAAAGGCAATCAATGCTTTAGAGTATCATCCTTTGGGTCATTTATTGTGCTCAGCAGGAAACGACAGATCGGCAAGGTTTTGGTCGAGAGCACGGCCTAATGACCCAATGGCTTTCAAGGATCCATTGTACACCAACGAAAAAGTAGGTGCTTGGTACTACGGCGTGAACAATAACATCAATGCTGTATTGGAAGATTCTTCACTGCAAACAAACCACTCTTCTGGTTTTGGCAACAGAAATATTGTCCCTGGCCTCCAGAATACGCACGAAGATAACGTTAGCTACATACCCGGGCTAGGAGCTTCCGGACCACGTTTTTAGTAGAGAGATACTCAAAACCCATGTTGATAATCTATCATTTGTCATCTATGCGTAAAAGTTTTATGAAGAAAAGAAAAGAATCAAACAGCCCTGTAATCCCCATCCTGGTTAAAAAAATAAAAGAAAAGAAACCTTAGTCCTTGTTTACAAATGCAAAATTATAGAACTCGTCAACCGCAGCATGGTATCTATTACCATGAAGCTTATAGTACCCTTTTATGAACGCTATTAGCATTTGACCAACAGAGTCACCTTTATGGGGTCCTAAGAAGAACTCTGGAACAGAATAAGACTTCCCACCATTCCCAAGTGACAACTGCTTGACATTCTTGTACTCAGCAATTTCTTGTTCCAGGATAGGCTCAAAAACTCTATAATAATGTTCCGAACGTTTTTTGAAGTCGGAAATGGATGTGGCAATATCTTTGCCGTGATAGTCCTGGTTAAAAGCTTTGCTGGTAATGTTGTAGTTCAAGAGTCGCGAGTCTGTGCAAAACACATTAAGGATGAATATGTTAGGTATATCACACCCAGCGTTTTGTATGAGATTTATCATCAGTTTCCGACGGGCTTTGGTCGTATTTGTTGCATCCAAAAACCCAACGTTTACGCGATTTTCTCTCAAGTCCTCGAGCATGTTATCCATACACATTGCGGCGTATGAATCTCTCTTCCTGGATGCTTCTTCGTTGTCTGGATTGAAGAACTCCGAATCCGAAAATGTGCTGGACATGGCCCGGCGGATATTTCCGGCATTGTATATTAGCGATCTATAGCCCAGGGCATTGAAATACTCAGAAAGTTGAGTACATATTGTGCTCTTCCCTGAACCGGGCAATCCCACAAGAATGACGATGGTTTTAGATTGTAGTTTGCGTTGAATCAAATCACTCAAACCACTGAAACTTGGCATCAGAGACACCACACTAGTTTCTGCAGGTGTGTTTGAGACAGATGACCCGGTTTCATTTTTCGAAAATATCGAATCTAGCGTCACGGTGGATGGGTTTTTGCTCATTATAGGTAGTTGTCCGCCTGAATATGCCATTTTGGTTTATTGTGCCAAAATTAAGTATTTATAGGAGGCCGGAAAGACGAATGTAGCACAAGCGTGAAAAGTTAGGCAGAGATACCTGCGATATATAAAAAAAGAGTCTGCTGAAGACAGAACGGTTTAAAAGACATCTGGAACATCGGAATACAAATAATGCCGGCATGTGCCCGGGCGTAACATTATGACTTGGACATGCTCATCTCCGGACGAAAGGGGCCGCGAAAGAACGGCCGCCGAAGACCAATGCCTCGCATTATCTATGTATGCACTTAGTGGTCGGACGGCACATGGCGTTCGGACGAGCGGTGGCGTCGGAGCGAGATAACATCCACGGCCAAGAAGCATTCTGACATTCGAAAAGTGCAAATGCCTCATGCTACAAGAGTTCATCTCATTTTGGATTACAAGAGCCAATAATGAGGGAGAATATTTCGTCCAACTCGTTGATGAACGCTCAGGCTGTGTCCTCACATGACAATTCTGTTCTGCTCGGACTTGAGGAGACGCCCCCTTCGCATGCAATTTCATGCAGAACGTCTATGCACCATGACATAGCTGGGTCAAAGTGGTGCCAGGTCATTTCTGTGAGCCTTAGAACACGTATGAGGAACTGTGACTTCAGAAAAAACAAACCAACACAGAATTGGCTTCAGATCTTTGAAGATCTAGTAATTCATTCTTAAAAGTTCGCTTCAGTTGTATTCTATGTACATATGGGTTGGTGAAATGAGGTTCCTGAAATAGTATATCAATACACTCTAGGTGGATTTTCAAATTCCCTCCATTTTTCAAGTCTAATTTTTCCGACCTTCGAATACTTCCGGAGAGTGTCGGTTAAAGTTGGCTCATTTGAAGCGGGAAATTCCTTGTATGACTTGGTCAACATGTTAGTGCACATTTGCGTAGCTTTTAAGTACTGCTCCATCAGAAGGTCAGAACTTTCTCTTACCCCATCTGACTGCTCCCCAGGCTCAATCTTTTTACAGAGTCTCTTGATGCTGTAACGCCATTCAATCTCATCACTTGGGCTCTTTGGATACGGGTGATTCTCTTTCCCAACTGCATGGTGCCCGTTCACATAAAGCGCTGCCTCAATCACATAGCTGAAAAGTTGGTTCTTCTTGACGATTTTCTCATTTAAATCATTGAGCTCTTCCTGAATTTTTTCCAAGTTTTGAAGCCTTTGATCATCGGAAATATTAGCTCTGAAAGAAGTTTGGTATTTTGAAGAGACCAGCTGAAGCTTGTTTGCATCGTGTCGAGAAATCGGAACAGCAAAAACACTCATGATGGAATGCTGCTGCAGAACCATGGTACCGGGAATTACGTTCTTCGCCTTAGGGTGCGCTGGCACCTTTTTATACTTGCATACCCTGCTAAGCACTAAACGAAATGGCATACCTTCAAATTCAGTACCTTTGAAATCTTCCTCCACTGTTCTCATGACGTCCTGCCACATTTTGAGCGATGCTTTGAATTGCGCCTCGGCATACAAAGATGCCATTCGATCGTGCTTTTCAACGTCCTCGGCAGTGCTGTAATTCTCGACTTTTTGAGAAGAATAATTATTAGAATAGAAGACCTTATCTATCTCACCCAACGGAAGATACTGGAAACCGAAAAAGGAGTTAATGTTATGGTAGGCAACAAAAATTCCATCCATCTGCCCGATTCTGGCCTGAAATCCGTACTTGAGAAGACCTCCAGTGCGTATTAAGTCATCGTACTCACGCTGGAAAGATTCAATATTGCCATTCAACTTCCAGATTTGATAGGAAGAGTCAGATGCTTCAGTGCTCTTATCATATCTGATAGAAGCTGCCGCGCGAGTTTTCAAATCAAATGTTCCATTACCGGGTAACCTAGGGTCATAGCAGTCTAGCTGAGACCGCATGAGGAAGTCACCGTAGGCCAGGTAGTTATAGACATTTTCCGATGTTTCTGCAGGAGATGCCTCAGCTGGGGGTTCGTTTGTTTCGTTTGTTTCGCTTACTTCATTCGTTTTATTTTGGTCATCATCTCGTTTGATGAGGAACTCTTTAAACTTCTCCTCCTCGGTTGTGAGCAACGCCTCTAAGCAGTGACCCATGGCCGAAAGCAAGATTTCCACATCAGTTGACTTGTCAGAAGTGACCGAATAAATCGTTTCACCGTTGGTTTCATTTACGCCTTTAGGTTCGACGAACACAGCCAGGGGAAGATCTCTCGCAGTTCTCGAGAAATCCGGGAAGTCAAACCTATACTTCGATTCCGGGCCTGGTGAATAATTATTTAAGAACAAGTAAAACTGATGAAGTGTCAGTGTCATTGATGAAGTACTCGAGTAGAATTTTTTGTTTTGCTCCTTTGCTTCTTGAAGAAGAGTTTTATCTTTCGACGCGCTGACAAACTTCTGCACTTTCTCAAAGTCGAAGTCTTCATGTGAAACAATAGTCTTCAAGTAAGGGTTGAAGTTGTAGACCCTGGTCCTAGGGTCTTGAAGAAAGTGAACGCCTGGAGAGAAAAGCACTCGATCCAACTTGTGTGCCAATTTAGGTATTCTTTCGCCTCTTGGTTTGTGCACCTGCTGTAAGACCTCTTCGTTAGGTCGGACAACTTCCTCACATCTTGTAATGAAGTCAGGTGGAGGTGAAAGCGTCCTGGGCAGACTGTTATTTGTATTGTGTTTTCGAGGGCTTTGTTCAAATTCAGATTTACCAGATCGCGGTGCGGAGTGCGAGCTATATTTCGTCGCACTGCTTCTCTTAGGCGGAAGCCTCAGCTTTGGCAAAGATTTGTGTTCATACTTGCTTCCTTTAAAGTTTGTCTCATCCCTTCGAGAAGAAGCGGGATCATCATAGCGAGAGCGTTCAGATACTCGAGAGCGCAATTGCGAGATGCCATTTCTCATGTCTGAGACACCGCCTCGAGTAGCCAAGAGACGTGCTTGATATTGGTGGAGCTGTAAATTTATGTTTCGGAGCATCTCTGCTTTTATATGCCACCGCTTATGAAAATAAATGTTAGAGCGTTAAGCCAAGCAACTAAGTTATCCTGTGTCAGTTAGAGAAAACTCGATGGTTCTTTTCGTGATGAGGTGCGCAATGGAGTTAGAGGCTCACGCGCGTTGTACAGGATCCAACGATTTGGTCCGAAGGTGAAAATGGGGTATGATGAGATTCGTTTTCTAGAAACACAAGTAGATTTTTGAAGACTATACAGCTAGCTTTGACTCGCAGATCACCACAAAAGCCGGTTTAAAATGCACAATATTTGATCAGTCGTAAACTTTTTTATCAAGCTCTCGTAGCACGTTCGCCACGGATTGAACTTCCACCTGCATTCCTCGCGTCGTAAGTCTTCCAACAAGTGATGAAAAGTCAACGGCATTGAATCGTTTATGTCTTGAAAGAGTCCTGTATGCGTCTGCACATGGAATGAAGATACCGGTTGTGCTTCCGCTCGGCGTGGATACTTGGGGAGTAGATGGGTTCGTGGATACCGAAACACTGTTATTACGTTCTTCATGCAGCGATGCATGCGGGCTGCTGAAGTAGTCAGCTTTAGTCGTAGGGGTTGAAACACGTCGCTCACCCAGTGGGTGTTCTTGCGCAGCTTTACTCGCAACAGTGGAGCAAAAGAGCGTTGACATAGGATCCGTCTGGCATTGCGAGCACGTGCCCGGGTTTCCAGTGCACCCACTTTTATCACCGTCTTCTTGAACCGAAAGCCCGCGCTTTCGCAATGACTCGGGCTGATCCTGCGAAACCGAGGGCATATTGCTTGGAGTCATGTTTGATATGTCGCGTAATTCAAATGTGGGTCCTGGGTGCATCACCGGAAGTGAGGCCTTCCGCATGATCGAGGAGTGCTGAACCTGAATTGGAGGGAGCAGCGTAGGACCAGCCTCTTCCGCATGTTCGTTTTTCGAATCCTCCAAGCCTTGCTCCTGTTTCTGACTCAAGTCCTTGATTCTCGCAGCCTCCTTGGCTGCTTCTCGACAGACACATGGTGTATCATCAGAGCAAAACCCACAGTTTTCCACGGGAGAGCTCTCGTTGAAAGACTCAGGATTAGCTGATGTCTCGTCCCTAGAGCTCCTTCTCAATCTCTTTAAGTCTGGCATTTTCTTTACTGAAAATTCCGCCGTGAAATCGACCTCGATGTCGTTCCTGCTCTTCTTTCTCTTTCCGCGTAGAGATACCGCAGGCATAGGTGAAAAGGAGCTAAAAGTATCTTCGATTTTCTTTTTGCTCTTTAAGCCAATGTCTTCGCAAACACATTCTTCTTTAACACAAACACCACAGTCAAAATCCTCTGTGCTGTGTGGGTTTTGGGGTTGAAAGGACACGTCCGTACCAACCGAAGATTTTCTTTGAATTTTTTGGCGACCCACAGAGCTGCCTGGAGAGTCTACAGAGGGAGCAGGCAGCACTTGTTGCACAGAGTACTGCAGCAGTGCAGGCGAAACACTAGGATGGTTTGCAGGCAGAGACTTAGCAAAATTGAGCAATTGCTGCGCTGTTTGATTGAGGTCAGCTTTATAAGCATTCGAGACACTCTCAGCCATAGCGACATTTGAGGCTGTGCTATAGTTGTCGAGGGAGGAACGCTGGACATTACTCGGGTATTGGTCAGTAAAAGATTGAGGAGAGATGGCTGATGTTGGCACCGTGGAGGCTCCCGTGGATTTGCGGAAGGCATTGAACTCCAGACGAAGTTGCTCCACGGATTTGCTCAAAATCTGGTTTTCAAATTTCAACTTGTTAATCGTATTAACAAGCCCCATCTCCTTGATTTCCTTTTCCTTTTCTACCTCGAGCAACTGCTGCTCCAACTCTTGCACCCTCGTGGCCCTCCGCTCTCTGAACGCACGTTGGGCAGCTCGGTTCTGGGCCTTTCTCTTGGAAACTGGCGTATCGACACTTGGCTTTCTTCCAGGCTTAGGACGAGGCGGCAACACCCACTCACGTGATGTGACGATGGACGTGACAGGCCCTGAAGGAGACCTAGATTCAGGGGATGAGGCGGCCCCAGTTGCCACAGGTGAAGGCGCCAAGGTGGCCCTTGGGGCTATACTTGCACCTCTCACAGACATGGTGTTGGGGACCTGGTCAGTGGGAAGACGTAACGTGCAATCTACTTATGTTGACGCGATTTGTATTGAGGCCTCGGCTCGACAAAAAGAAATCTGACTGCTCGCCACAGATTTGGGGGATTTTTGACAAAACAGAGCCAGATGAGAGAAGCGGGATTTGACACTAGTGACTAAGGGCAATGCTTCTCGCTTTCAAACTCAGACACCGGTACGGCGGAAGCAGGTTATTATGTGTTGGTGATTTGAAATGGATGGGGAAGAAAAAATGTGCTCGCATCCTATCACTGATTCTTTAGATAATTTTTCCAAGACTGCGCCCAGGGCTTTGTCCGTGCAGGTGCATCAGTGAGACCATGTTCATTTTTTCCATATCAATTCGTGACAACCAAACGCATGCAATCATGTCTTGACTCATTTAGGAACACATAGGGTGTCGTCTTTCATTATAACAGTAAAAATTGTTCTCATGCCAAAGTAGGATTTTTCGTTAAATCCGAAAATATCTTCAACGTAACAATAGAGGTGCCATCTTTGAAATGCTAGGTTCTGCATTCGCGGCAAACCCGAGATCGGACGTCCCGCACTTGCTCACAATCCGGCTTTTTTTTTTTTTTTTTTTTTTTTTTAA